>NW_019775552.1:155963-301093 GCF_001039355.2 Lingula anatina | reverse complement strand
CCCTGTGTTACTTGTCAGTAATAAAGAAACTTATGAAGGAAAAAATGGCGATTAAACCATACTACACTGGCTATACTATACACACAATATCTGCTAATGTCACTGATACGTTTTTATCATATGTGACGTCATACTGTATCCGTATTTGTCAAGGAGAACAATGTTCAAAAGCACCCTGTGTTACTTGTCAGTAATTAAGTAACTTTTGAAGACAGAAAAGGCGATTAAACCATACTTCACTGGCTATACTATACTTGTCTCGGAGAACAATGTTCAAAAGCATCCTGTACTTGTCATTAGTAAAGAAACTTTTGAAGGACGAAAAGGTGATTAAACCATATTACACTGGCTATTCTATGCAAACAATATCTGCCAAAGTCACTGACATGTTTTTATCATATGTGACGTCATATCCCTATTTGTCAAGGAGAACAATGTTCAAAAGCACCTTGTGTTACTTGTTAGTAATAAAAAAACTTTTGAAGCAAGAAAAGGCGATTAAACCGTACTACACTGGCTATACTATACACACAATATCTGCCAATGTCACTGACATGTTTTTAGCAGATGGGATGTCATATTCCTATTTGTCCAGGAGAACAATGTTCAAAAGCGCCCTGTACTTCTCAAGAGTAAAGAAACTTTTGAAGGACGAAAAGGCGATTAAACCATATTACACTGGCTATTCTATGCAAACAATATCTGCCAAAGTCACTGACATGTTTTTATCATATGTGACGTCATATCCCTATTTGTCAAGGAGAACAATGTTCAAAAGCACCCTGTGTTACTTGTCAGTAATAAAGAAACTTATGAAGGAAAAAATGGCGATTAAACCATACTACACTGGCTATACTATACACACAATATCTGCTAATGTCACTGATACGTTTTTATCATATGTGACGTCATACTGTATCCGTATTTGTCAAGGAGAACAATGTTCAAAAGCACCCTGTGTTACTTGTCAGTAATTAAGTAACTTTTGAAGACAGAAAAGGCGATTAAACCATACTTCACTGGCTATACTATACTTGTCTCGGAGAACAATGTTCAAAAGCATCCTGTACTTGTCATTAGTAAAGAAACTTTTGAAGGACGAAAAGGTGATTAAACCATATTACACTGGCTATTCTATGCAAACAATATCTGCCAATGTCGCTCACATGTTTTTAGCAGATGGGATGTCATATCCCTATTTGTCCAGGAGAACACTGTTCAAAAGCACCCTGTACTAGTCAAGAGTAAAGAAATTTTTGAAGGAAGAAAAGGCAATTAAACCATATTACATTGGCTATTCTATGCAAACAATATCTGCCAAAGTCACTGACATGTTTTTATCATATGTGACGTCATATCCCTATTTGTCAAGGAGAACAATGTTCAAAAGCACCCTGTGTTACTTGTCAGTAATAAAGAAACTTATGAAGGAAAAAATGGCGATTAAACCATACTACACTGGCTATACTATACACACAATATCTGCTAATGTCACTGATATGTTTTTATCATATGTGACGTCATACTGTATCCGTATTTGTCAAGGAGAACAATGTTCAAAAGCACCCTGTGTTACTTGTCAGTAATTAAGTAACTTTTGAAGACAGAAAAGGCGATTAAACCATACTTCACTGGCTATACTATACATACAATATCTGCCAATGTCGCTGACATGTTTTAGCAGATGGGATGTCATATCCCTATTTGTCCAGGAGAACAATGTTCAAAAGCACCCTGTACTTGTCAAGAGTAAAGAAACTTTTGAAGGACGAAAAGGCGATTAAACCATATTACACTGGCTATTCTATGCAAACAATATCTGCCAATGTCGCTGACATGTTTTAAGCAGATGGGATGTCATATCCCTATTTGTCCAGGAGAACAATGTTCAAAAGCACCCTGTACTTGTCAAGAGTAAAGAAACTTTTGAAGGACGAAAAGGCGATTAAACCATATTACACTGGCTATTCTATGCAAACAATATCTGCCAATGTCGCTGACATGTTTTAAGCAGATGGGATGTCATATCCCTATTTGTCCAGGAGAACAATGTTCAAAAGCACCCTGTACTTGTCAAGAGTAAAGAAACTTTTGAAGGACGAAAAGGCGATTAAACCATATTACACTGGCTATTCTATGCAAACAATATCTGCCAAAGTCACTGACATGTTTTTATCATATGTGACGTCATATCCCTATTTGTCAAGGAGAACAATGTTCAAAAGCACCCTGTGTTACTTGTCAGTAATAAAGAAACTTATGAAGGAAAAAATGGCGATTAAACCATACTACACTGGCTATACTATACACACAATATCTGCTAATGTCACTGATACGTTTTTATCATATGTGACGTCATACTGTATCCGTATTTGTCAAGGAGAACAATGTTCAAAAGCACCCTGTGTTACTTGTCAGTAATAAAGAAACTTTTGAAGGAAAAAATGGCGATTAAACCGTACTACACTGGCTATACTATACACACAATATCTGCTAATGTCACTGACATGTTTTTAGCAGATGGGATGTCATATTCCTATTTGTCCAGGAGAACAATGTTCAAAAGCGCCCTGTACTTCTCAAGAGTAAAGAAACTTTTGAAGGACGAAAAGGCGATTAAACCGTACTACACTGGCTATACTATACACAAAATATCTGCCAATGTCACTGGCATGTTTTTAGCAGATGGGATGTCATATCCCTATTTGTCCAGGAGAACAATGTTCAAAAGCACCTTGTGTTACTTGTCAGTAAAAGAAACTTTTGAAGACAGAAAAAGCGATTAAACCATACTACACTGGCTATTCTATGCAAACAATATCTGCCAATGTCACTGACATGTTTTTAGCAGAGGTGACAAAGTATTCCTATTTGTCCCTGTGTTACTTGTCAGTAATAAAGAAACTTTTGAAGCAACAAAAGGCGATAAAACCATACTACACTGGCTATTCTATGCAATAGTATAGTTAGGACTTCTGATTAACAAAAAAAGACCCATTATTCAAGCTTTATTTACTTCAAATTTCAAATATTCATTTAGGAATGCACCTTTTATTTTCATTATTAATAATAATTAACCTTATTTAAAAAAGGTAAAACATGTTGAGTTTAAAACCTAAAATTGTCTTCACAGCCTTTTAAAGCAACAACAGGCGATTAAACCATGCTATGATAAGATTTATTTGGGTTCAAAGCTGAGTGACTCTGAAAGTATTCTATTCACACTTACTTGAATGAAGTCAAAAGTAAAAGATGTGTTGGCGTTCATTAGGTGTGTGTGAGATATTTTCCAGAGTTTCTCAGCGGAAAGTAAAAAAGCTACACATGAAAAATTGATATTTTGACTGGCAAATTGTTATAAATATTGGATAAAAATTGAATACAGACAACCTTTTAATTTTGAACTGAAGAAGGCAGTAGTGTTGTTCACTGACACCAGCATCACTCACTGATAACTGGTGGAGTGACCAACCTTTTAATTGTAACTATTAAAAGGAAAGATCCCAGAAAATGAAAAAAAATATTCACCAAGAGAAACAAGGTGCTATACAGCGGCAAACAGAAAGACTGACAGAGACAGCTTAAAAGACAAATTAAGAGCAATTAGTGAGGATGCCAGTGAGTCAGAAGAAGAAGCTGTTAAAATAAGTACACAACTGACAATGGCTATAAGAAAGCCAGTGGGTGCCAATATCTTTCATATTGATGGTTTACCACACCAAAAATTATTAAAATCTGTTCACCTTGCCACTTTCTGATCGATTTGCCTGGTTTTCTCATGGACGCACTCTTAACATCTAGTGGTTAAACATACAAGTGGTTAAACCTGAAGAACTTCTTCCACCAGTTAAAAAAAAAGGGTTTGTTAAATGCAATACTCAGCATTTTCTATCTAAAACGTCTGAATTGTTCATCACTAAATTTGTAATAATATTGTGTCTTCCAGGGTTTTTCTGGTTTCTCTATAATTTGCTTGCCTTTTGGAAACATGTACTTTTGCAAAGCTTGAGGTATGCTAATTGTACCATCCTGGAAATAAATAAAAATTCAACTCACAACCAGTACAACTTATAAACTCTAAAATAGCACTGAAATAGCATTGCCTTTGAAACCGGTAATCATATTATGTGAAAGAGAAAATGAAGTTCAGTGATTTCAGGATTTTCATTATTTTAATTTTTTTAACCACATAACAATAGCACCACAACCAGGTAATATCCAATTCATTTACACTTTTGTTACAGATAATTTTCTTCCATACACAGAAAAAATATTACAGCATTGAACTTCTTAAGCTGTGCTCTGCACTCAAAATTAATAAATGACATGTTCTTCCAACAACAGCCTAAAACATATCACCACCCCAATGTTTCACTGTCTACAAAAGACACTTACATCAATAGCATTTATTTCAAGTAACATTCATACTGATTAAAATACTATAGCTTTAAAGAATATACCTCATTTTGACTGTTCTCAACAATGGCCATAATAAGTCTGGGCACAGCACAAGCAGTTCCATTTACCTAGAAGAAAAAATGACAAATTCTAAACAGAAAATACATGAACTAGACAATTTGTTTCACCGGTGACGTACAGCAACATACAGCAACACACTTTTTTCACATAATATGTGGTCATACCTACTGTGAAACTAGGAATTGAGAAGAGTGAACTTGAGTAAAATCTCTGAATAAGCCCCATACTTACAGTGTGCACAAATTTCTCACTACCGTCTCTTGCTCTGTACTTGATGTGAAGCCGTCGGCTCTGGTAATCAGTGCAGTTGGAGGAACTTGAAATCTATAATGTGACAAAAAATGTAATTCTTCAATTAACTAATTTTAACATATTTTACCTCTAATCCAAATTGCTGAATTCTTGTAGCTAATTTTATGAAAGAGGACTTTGAAAATTGCCAGTGAATAAATAAATAAAAAGATTCAATTTTGTCTTCCAGCATTTTTTCAAGGTAACCTATTGTAATGGAATATATATACATGTGAATTAAATACAATGTGAAGTACATTTTCCAGTTTGTAGCTTTATATACCACACTGTGTCCCTCACCTCTCCCCAGAACTGCTTCTCTGGCATCCAGGCTTCCATATCATACTTCCTGTAGGCCGGAGCACCAAGCTCTTCTGTAGGCATGTCTAGAATTCTGTATATTAAGATATTTTAAAATTTTACCTGATACTTGATAAACCTAATATTCCCTCTGCATGTATGTGTATACATATGTGAGTGTGTGCTAGCTCAGATCTAAATATTTCAGTCATCTGCCCTAAACTTCATTATATCAAATGCAGCTAGACTACTAAGCATCAACACAACAATATCTTGAACTTAGTGAACCAGAGAAACAACTACCTAAAATGCAGACCAAGTCCATCATAGAGATCTTCCTGTAGTTCTATAAACTCTTTCAACAATTCTTCACTTTCTGTTCCAGTTTCATCTGCTGTTACTCCAAACATCTCTACCTGAAATTACAACTCCACAGTCCAAAATGCACTTCTACTGGACATCAAAAAGGTTCCTATAATTTTTATGGAATATCAAGAAAGACATCTTGCATTTCTTGGTCCAAAATTCTCCCACCTTAAGCAGACAATGAGCCAATGTCAAACCATACTGTCAAGTTATATGAGATGGGGATATTCTTAGTAAAGCAGAAACACTGTAACTTGATCACGGATTTTGAGGCTCACTGATTGACCAAGTGCCAGTCATGTACAGTCAATTGTTTAAGGGAGCTGACCTCCCTGCTATCTAGGGTCTTTACAATCACTGCATGAGCCAGATCGCTCATCAATAAGTTAGCAATGTGTCTTAAATATTTTAAAATTATCCTAAAATATTGTGATCTTGTAATATAGAAGTTATAGACTTCGTGCTTCTGTCACCTCTCAGGTAGGTTCACCCTCAACTGGGATGATTTTAATATTAACTTAAAACCTCCCCCATTACCAATGATCATATAATCACAGGTTCAGGTTGAATCTAGCCAAGAGGTGACCTCAACCAAAACCAGTATAATTAAATAAATGAAGCTGCCACAGTGCAGTTACCACCCCTAATTTAACATTAAGACTCTGAATCCAGCTCCTGAAAATAATGCCTAGGACATGTCACAACAAAGCAATGATTACCTTTGTGAACTGATGTACTCTGTAAATCCCCTTTTCTTCCTCTCTGTTACTTGTTTCTGCCCTGTAGCACCGACTAACTGCACAAACCCTAGAAGGAACAACTTCCAAAACTCACAATATATCTTTCCGTCTCCTTGAGGGTGTAACATTCCAATGTGGTATTGTAGCAAGATACCAGTCTTTCAAAATAGAGCTTCTATTGATTTACTTTAGTAATGCAATATGAAATTCTTCCTTCGGGGATGATAAAAAGTCTACCTGTAGTTAGTGAATTCACTCTTACCTTTGTGGTAACTGGTCCAGGTCTAATACCCTGTTAGCATAAAATCCTGAAATCACATTCATTTTGAAAACATCAGTAAAAAAGTAAATTCGGAATAACAAGAAAGTGAATTCAAACATAGATTGTCCTTGTAACAAATGTGTTACCTGAATATTAACCATCCCTTATAAAAGCACTTAAAAATTATGGGTAAATATGATCTTGATACGAGTCATAATAAACTTGTTTCCTGAATGTACACAATATAAGTCCCTGTACATAAACTTCGTAGAGTCATAAGCCACATTACCTTATTTACATTATCTAAGATATTGCCTCTGCCAAAATGTCTCACCTCCTAATGCCATTTCTGCTGTGCCAGATAGGCAGATCTGTCCATGTTTCTCTTGATCAAGTGTGTATACCTGTGTCCTGTCTCCAGTGGTTTTAAAACCACATGCTTCCTGTGGAAATGAGTAAGGCCAATGTAAAGAAACTAAAAAACAGTAAAATAATATATAAAAAATGAAGAGCAGCTTTAAAATAAATAACATACACTTACATACATAACAAATAACTGGTTCTAATNATTAAAACTTTTTAAACATTGCTGTGAAGTGTTCAAAATGTTTTAATATTCTGAGATTACAAATAAAGACGCACTGTTTGATTGATATTTGTTTTATTGATTGCTATACCAAATGAATGCATGAAATAACCTTAAATAGATTTGGTAATATGAAGTATATCAATACATGACTTTTTTTTACATTTCTACGAAGTATTCACAATGCTTTAATATTTTGAGAGCATGGATAAAGACATATTGTTAGTTTGATACGTGTTTCTGTGGTTAAATTTGTGTTTCCAGCTGTGTACTGACAGCATTCCTTTACTTAAGCAGTTTTTTTTTTTTTTGGACTGTTTTTTTTTTTTTCGCCCTCTCGCACCGATTTTGGGGTACCCAGAGGATGTCATCCATAAAAATAAAAAAGTGTGGCCTAAAGTAAAATTATAGAAGTATCACTTATTCACTTTTTTCAATTACTTTAAACATACTAATAAAACTTTGTATTTACTCACAATTATGTCTGGATGCAGCATGTCAGGCACAGATATCAGTGTAAAAGACTAGAAAAAAATTAAAACATCCCTTTATAAGAAAAGTGGTCAAACGTGCCCAACACTAACACTTAATTTGAAAATTTCTTTAATATCATCTTAATGCCATATAAGAAAACAAAAATACAACACTCAAAATACACTATTATAATAACACAATTACTGGAATAAGGTATAAAATTAGTTAGATGACTTCTGAACTTCCGAGATAGCATCCTATTTACCTTATCTTGTCTGTTCAGTAATTTTGGCACAGTGTATTTTATCAGTGCTTGCTGCATCTGTGCTGCATCACCCTTGAGGTAGTAAGTCCTGTTACCTGTGGTTTGTCCAACATTGCTGTCAAAATAAGCCAAGGGTTGTAATTCTCTTTAAGTTACTTTATAAATAGCTATGGGGTTTATATAACAACACTTAGCAAATATGAAAATATGAGTACTGATGCAATGCAAATAACATAACCATGCTGTAAAATACATTATGGCTAAGAGCTGAATATGCAAAAAAAAAAAATTTAAAACTAAACTGTAGAATTTTGATTTCAATCATACAAATTCAATTTTCAGTTATCTAATACATACCGTACTTTAAGTAAATCCAACCCAGACTCTGCACTGCATAAATCAATGTGAGATTTGCATTTGAAATTGAACTCTTCAAAAAGAAAAAGATAAACATATCAATGTACAAAAAAAAATTTTTTTTGAAGTGTTTGGAAATTTGAATATAAGTAAACCTGTTAAACAATCAGTTTATATTCTAAATTAAAAAAAATTCTTTAAAAAGCTTTTCTTTATGTTTTTATCTTTAAGGATGTATTAATTGGGATATAGTGCACACACCTTTTTTCTCTCCACAAAGTTTAACCAATCTTGCTTTAGCCTCGTCACCAATGGGCTATAGACAATAAGAAAATCATAAGATGAAAAATGGGGAAATGGCTGTTCAATTAGATACACTGCTCATATCTATAAGTCAGCCATGAGCCTAGGTTTCCAAAAAAAATCTGAACCAGGTTTTATTGCAGATCTTGACGAATCTCAGGAACCATCAGAACTGAATTAAAAAATGCGGAAAAGCTCATGTCTGATAAGTTCAAGATATTTATATCCATCTATACTATATTCATTAAAAAGCTCATCCCTCAAACAATGAATGCTGTAAAGAAATTTCTTTTTCAATTTTCGGCAGAAAGGTAATTCAACTCACTGAGTCTGGATGGGAATTATTGGGTATAGAGGATGCTTCCTTAGTTATACTAGATAGGATGTTCTTCTTTTCTACATCCTAAAATGAAACAGGGTGATAAACATTAAAAGCTAGTAGCAACTTTAAGTCATCACTTTTCTGTCTAAAAATTTGAATTATAAAATAAAAAGTAGCAAATACTACTAAAAAGGACAAGATACCAATAATTTTTGAGTAGTCACTTGCTATAACACAAGCTAAAAATAGTCTTTAAAATGTCACACAACTTCATCTGGCATAAAAATATAATCTTACGTTTGAGGCTGCTTCATACTGTCTCTTCAATTCAATCTGAAAGAAGATGGTTGCATCTGTTATCTATTCTTTGTTACAAAATGTTAATTTAAAAATTATAACAAACAAAATGTAACACTCATTCACAAATGTCATCTAAATCAGTACTGGATTAAACTTTTACATTTAATTCCTTACAATATCAATTATCATGTGAAAAACATACCAAGTGTCCTAAATCAACTGATTCACCCTTTCTGTTCATGATGTTCTTCTGAATAATGTCTTTGTTGCAGGGGTCTAATAAATACTCAATGTTTAATTCTGGGGGATTAATGTGAAAGGAAATGGGTTTGGAAAGGTGTACAGAGTTTGAAAATCCCCTCAATGAATTTCGCAATGTGCCATTCTGTACATTTCTGTGAATGCAATTAGTCCTGTTAAACAGAGGATACTGTATTGCAGGAGGTATCATTCCCTGTTGCCGAGTTGATAAGTGTCTGACATAACTGCGGCTAAGATTTAGCAGACTTTGAGATTGCCATAGTTTGCATCTAAAATGATGTCCAAATGGTTGACAAATCATCTTCTGTTTGCTCTGAAAAGAATATATTCATTCATTATGGAAGTTAGAAGAAGCTCCAATGTATTGTACCTGCTAAAAACTAAGTTACTCACTACAGAATCAATGACTAACAAGACTAGATTAAATATATTTCAAATCAAAGTTACTAACGCAATTATTTTTAATAGTAATACTGTACGTGAAGAGCCAGACTGTGAACCAGATCAGTACATGTAACACGCAGTGAAGAGAAGGATATCGGCTTAATTTATGAAACGCATAAGAGCAGAAAAGAACGAAATTTATGCCTTACGTTTCAACAACAATGTTATGTAAACTCTTCCAGTACGTTCCAGCGTTCAAACTTAATAAGCTTTACTTCTTACAAGAATCAACAAATAATTGCGCCTTCGATCGTCTTGTCACGGCAAATTTTTTCACCTGTCTTGAAAAGTCAGCATGATTTCAATCTCCTAAAACTAAAGAGCAACACTGCAGATACGCGCCAAATCTTTTCGGAAATAAAGCATTTGAAGACCGTAAAAAATGATTTGAAAATATATCAGTAATCTTTTCCTCATTATATTGTTGAAAAGAAAACAAAATTTAATTTAGAGGTTAGTAGAACCCTATATTATTTGCTCCCATCTTGTGACACAGAAGCATCATGGGAAAAGTGGCACCACGCGTGTTTGTTTTGACAGGTGTGCTTCCCAGATATCGGTACATAAAAAATGAAGTGGGATTTCGTTCTGTATTTACGAAGTTGGATAGGGTTCGTAGGGCTTATGGCTATTGGAAATACCATTCAGTGCTTTTGGGATCATCAGTTCCTTGCCAGCAGACTGTACAATGGGGCTCCTAGCTCTGGTACTAACATGTAGCATTAATATTATTTATTATTATTATTTATATTATACATTCGTATTTTACGATATAAGTAATTTAAAACAGAAGTTAATAGATAAACAATAAACAGTGTAATTTTAACTCGTTATTCAAGTCGCTACACACGCACTTTGACTTCTTGTCAGATCAGTATACTGGAGGGAGGAGAGGGAGTGCAGGATACTTTCAGTATAATATTCCAACATTTTGTTACATTTTTATGCAAGTTTGTATTTCATGCATTTACTACTAGCACCCACCGTTGAGTTCGAGCTTATTTCCTGTCCAATCACGTGGTAAAATCCTGAATCCTGTGATTTACTGCTGCAAACCTCTGATAAATGAAAATGAGCGACTGACAAACAATTAATATATAAACGTGTATGGGTTTTCTTGTTATTCCCTTTTTGGTTTTGAATGCAGAACTCAACAATCCAAATTCAAGTTTTATTTTTAAAACTTTGGTCAACTGAAAAAAATTAGTAATAAATACATGTAACTGGACAATAAAAGATTGCTGGTAATTAGAAATTATATTTGCTTTAGCTTAACATTTGCTTATCAGGCCTATCCAACTACCAGACTCGGCACCAAATGATCCAGAATTCACCAGTAGATCAGACCACACTACCTGTTTTCAAGGTGTATATCAGATCGCATGAATCTAGATGAGATGCACTACTTTCCAACCCAGCTTTAGACCACGGTGGAAGTGAAGAACAAAAGATTCAGACGTGGTGTAACTCGTATAACCGCATGTTTCGCATGAATGCGTTATAACCGGCTAATGGACCTGTGGTCTAAATAAGATAGATCCCTCGTCAGCGAGGGTTATGTGACATCCACTCGTGCTTCGCACTCGTGTATGCCACATAACCCTCGCTGACTCGGGCTCTATCTATTACTACAATCATCGCTAACATCGCGCACCAGGCAAAATCGGTGTGGTGGCTGATACTCTGTAATGCGATCTGACACACACCTTTAAAACAGGTAGTGTGGTCTAATATACCGGTTTATTCTGGATCCGTAGGTGCCGAGTCTGGTAGTTGGTTAGGCCTGATGTATGAGCTTTCAGTGTTGAGTGAGAGTAACGCTTGAGTGCTCGATATAATTAAACCTCCTGACCAGAATAATGACCAGTTATGAATATGCATATTCATAATGACTAGTTATGAATATGCATGGCCTGCCCCTCCTCACCATTATCAATACCAAACAAAATTCTAATCTCATCCTAAAATAAAAATAATGCAAACAAAATTGTAATATCATCCTAAAACAAAAGTAATACTAAACGAAATTCTAATTTCCTTTTGGAAACAAAAAGTGCCTAGCATGCATAAATATAATACTATAAGGTTTTTATTACATATTATATTGTAGTAAATGGCCTGGCAGCTCGCTTGTTTGGAGTCTGGACACTTTTGGCTGGCATTCTTAGGATATGGTGTGCAATATTCACATACAATCGACCGTAAGTACATATAATATAAAATGTTATAAATAAATAGTTCTTTGATCTAAGTCTTGCTTCTCCTTTCACAAAATATCTCAAGACAACCGAAAGACTTAGCTAAACCATTGTAACTTAATTGTAATCTGCAAGAAACTGTAGTCCATTTTCCATTTCTTTGGCCTCATTCAGAATGGGGGACTAAGGCCCTATTCAGAACAGATGATTCGAGTACTTACTGATCCACCCTCTAAATATGGCGACCACAGATCAAAAGCAATCCCGCTGATTCCTAATGGTCTCCCTGACCCCACACACGCCTTTAAATGGATTAAATCTCTGCTCCGAGGTTTAATTGCTAGGCCCCTGCATGTGGAGGCGGGGAGACCATCAGGAATCAGTGTCATCACTTTTGAACTGTGTACTTTTAATGTATTTTCAGGTTGTATGATTTGACACTGTTCTCCTTTGTCCTAGCCTTTTTGCACTTTTCATCAGAGGTGTTCATCTTTAAAACAGCTCACCTAAGTGTAGGTGTTATGGCCCCATTAATTATATCTGGTGAGTTTGACCCATGGTACTGATCTATCTTTCTCCTTGTGGGGGCATTTCAGCACTGTCACACAATTCTAAAATATTTTGCTTTACAAAATTACATAAAAAAGTTTGTGTACTTCTATACAAATGGTTAAGAGATAGTCCAAAGAAATAATATTTTTAATTTTTGGGTGAAATTTGTCAAGGAAAATAGTAAGTAATTAAACCATGTAAAATGGTGGACATTCAGTGAACCAGATAAATAATTTTCTTCTTCAGGGATTTCATTTGTATTGATGGCAGCTGGATATGTTCCCATTTTTGGCTCTGCTGTAGAAGAAAGCAAGCAAGATGATGCAGAGGAGTTCAAAGACTTCTTGAAAACATTTAAATCGCAGTCAAGAACGAAAAAATCCAGTTGATATCTGTATATCTAGCCATGACGTGTTTTGAACAATTTTGGTGAAAACGGGAATAACCTTGCCTTGCTGCGATGCCAGTGCATAAAATAGACCAACAGAATCAAAACTTATAAGCTATACATTTCATTTATTCTTCTGATGCACATACCATTAACTTTCAATTGGTGCCCTTAAAAATATGTACAAAAATTTCTAAATAATCTAAACAAAGTTTTTATGTGCAAAATTTGTTATGCCTTATACTACCTGAGATAACTGCTGCCTTGGAATAAGAATTATCAGTAATGGATCCAACATATTATCACTTACAACATTCCTTCCAGAATTGAAGTTTGGTCAACTTTTACAAAAATCCCTGTCAAAATGGGCACATGTAGATGTATGATTGAATAATTAATTGAATGTAAATAAATGCCAACTACTGGCGAAATAAAAATAAGTATAATTCATTGCATCTTATGCAGTTATAGAATATACACAGGTTTATCTTATTTGACAGCCATTCACTCAAGTTAAAACAACCATTTACAAATTATATTTTTATACATCAAACGCAAAAATTCATTACAGTAGCATGTCTCACTCCAGTACAAAGCCCTATAATAACTGAATATCAAATGATTCAGAAATGCTATATTGCAGTCATGGACAAATAAAATATTTCATCAAGTGTTAAGGTTCCATGTGCCTTTGAGATAAACTTTGTATTGAATCTTCAGAATTGTATGATAAAAAAATATAGATATAAAACTTAATGGACATCAAACAAAAACAATACCAAATCCAGAAAATAAACACTCTATTGGAGACCAATAAATGAATGACTTCTTTTAATAAATAATATAAAAATTATTTACCAAAGGTTATATTTTGTCTTGTTAGAGATCGTTTCTGAACATGTACAAATGAAAAAAGTTGATATTTTATACTTCCTACAAGTCAAGAGGAAGATGCAAGTCAAACAAGTCATTGAAAAATGATCCCTCATTATCACCACCACCAAATATCAATATTTCTTCCTTGTCTTGGTTTTCATTTTTGTACGGCAAACACTGAATAGTGTGTCCCACTCTAGCAGGGATACCAAAGTCTATGTTTACACAAGTCCAAGCCATGGTGTCTAAAAATAAATTAAAAAGTAATAAATGTAAAATCAAATAAATGTATGTGTAAAATTTGTATTTATCATTTTGATCTTATACAAGTGTGCAAACACTAGGTGAACATCACTACTACTATGTGGGAAATGATTACAGCTACAGAGATAGATTATTTAAATCAAGGTTAACCCAAATTTATTAATTAACACAAACACCTCAAATGAAGATGATTCTACAAATTTAGAATGATTGTAAACCACAGAGACAAAGTCAGGCAGATTGTAAAACTCACCTAGATTAAAGATGAAGGAATCATCCATGGCATTATTACCATCATAGCCTCCATGAATCAGAACCCTCTTCCCTGTTAAGGCACAAGCAGCATGCCAGCTGCAAGAGGAAATTACCACATTTACTGGTTAATAACTATATTCCATGGAATTGTATTATTAATCAAACTTTAAATGGTCAGCTAGACCTCGTCTAATTGAAAAATCCCATTAACAACTAGAGTCCATACCTTCGTGGAGCTGGTGGAGTGCCATTAACATTGGGCTTGGTCCATTCAACAAAACCTAAGAAGAAAGCAAATCAAGTATTTATTGTCATTTCATCTATGTAAGCTACTATCATCAAAATGAATTCAGCAAATCTTAATCATTTATAAATATGTTTTTATATTTTAAGTCTTAAGACTCTCAACTTTAAAAAAGCTATCATTAAATGTCACAATTACATTTTAGCCACCATACAGAGGAAAGTGTAAATCAATTTTAAGTGTTTCTACACAGGACTGGGAATGCAATGCTCTCAAGTTGTAAAATATATTTTGTTTATCATGTTTTAAACAATATAATAATATAAAAAAAATTGAAACTGAAGCACGTTTTACAAGTAAAAATTGTATTGAGCTGCCAATCCTGTAAGAAGTCTGTCTTTTGCTGTTAGCCATCTTACCCATGTCAAGGATGTGTATGTCACTGAAGCACACTGGGAAATCCCAACCTCCAAATACCACCAGTTGATCTCCAATAATGGTTGCAGAATGCCTGAAGGTGATAGATGTAAGTTTGCAAATATTGAGAATCTTGTAACTTTTGATCAAAAGTGCTTTAGTATACAATAAAATAGTAGGAAGTGAAATCCGCAATTCTTGGTAATACGTCTTACCTGTTTAACCATAATGACAGTGAAAATCCCTAATAGTTTAATTCATGATTTTTTTATATAACGTAATAAATACTCCAACAAAGTCATACCCTGATCTTGGTTCTGGTTTCTCTCCAGTCACTATGGGATTATACCAACTTTCCATGACAGGACTGAAGATCTCTATCTCATTACTGCTCCCATCTGGTTGTGGGTCTGGTCGAGGGAATACGCCACCAAACATCCACAGTTCATGTCGGTACAGGGTTGCTGTGTGGTATGCCCTGGTTGGAGCTTTACCATTTGCCTTGAGAAAAAACATTTAAGATTGATTTGATGGACAGAGATGCAAAAATTAAGTGACAGGTTCTTTTATCCAAAAATGAAGTAGGCAAGCAAATAAATAATGACCAATAGCACCAAACACTTGTCAGTTCAATATTATTGACCATTAAGAGGAGTTTTAATTAAAATTTAAGAACGGAGGTGTGACTAAAAAAAAAGGGACAGCTCCCACATCATATCACAAGTTTTATAATTCTCACCTTTACCAGTTGCCACTTCAATTCGTCCAGTTCTAACACATGCACATCACTGAACCATTTGACGTTCTTGGACCCACCATATATATAGATGCACCTCATCACAGGGTCATATGTAGCAGTGTGCCCCATCCTAGCTTCTGGGTTTGGGCCAACAGATGTAGTCTTAAGAGGTCTCCACTGTTTGGTCTCTAATGGTTTAAATGAGTCCCAATAAGAACTTTTCAGTTGTGTAATGTAAAAAATATATATATTTAAGTGAAATGTCATATCTATTTGAAAAATTTTAAGAGCATGTGTACATGATTCGATGGGTCATCACCAGCTTTGTGACCTGGAGGATGGGTAGCTGATCTTACCAACAGAACTTTTTCCATAGATCCTGCCCTACATACCTAACTCAATGTCTGTCTTCAAGTATGTTAGTTTTTATTGTTACCAATTAAAGATAACTGGACAACCCTGCATAAAAAGTCCCAGGGTGCATACCAAATTTTCCATTTCTGCTTTTGAAAAAAATTCATTAAATTTAAAAAAAAAATTGAATCAAAGCTTCACTCCCAAAATTCAAATTATGATCTCGAAAACCCACTTTAATTCAATATTTTGAGTGTTGAATAAATTGGGGGATTTAGGGAGAAGTCTCAACAGGAACAATCAATGTCCTTCTTCATCTTATATTTAACACAACTGACTTGTCACTTAATACCTGTATCTTTATAAAGTGATTTACCTGTCTGAAGTTCCCAAATACTGTCCTTGCTCAACACTTGTTTGTCACCCTGTCCACCAATGATGATGGCATTTGGTGGCTCTGTGAAGCAGAATGAGTGACCCCATCTTGGACTGGGATGAGGACCTAGTATAATATATGCACATAATCATTAACCTGACATACAATGTGTATGGATTAATTTTTCAGAACTCGACACCTTGCATTGGCAAGTTCTTCATGGCTGGTACCGTACTCTCCAAAACCTTTTAGCACTCGCCAAAATTTTAGGTGCCATGAATACATATATTATAGTTTGTTTAATGAAATATAAGTCCTTTTTATTATGATGTCCCTTTTGTGGGAGAAGCATGTGATGCCTAAATTGAAAACTGTAATAATTACAAACAATATAAGTAGACTGTAGAGAGACACTACATCCCAATGAAGAACTGAACCCACAATTTCCTGACTCAGAGCCAAGCACTCTACCATTATGATTAAAGCAATACCACCTATTCATGTAGCAGTCCCAGATGCAAGATTTAACCAGTCAGAAACAATGTTATGTGCTACACATGGTTAGAGCATGTAAACAAATATGGTCCAGGCTGTGGTAATTCTAGTTTAAAGTTTCAGAAATCCTCAAAATATGGATAATAATATCAATATGGCATATTGACAGATAATATGACAAAAATGTAACACACATTTTAACACACATTTTTACTCCCAGAAAATCCACATTTTAACTCTTAGACAGCACTCGTCATTCTTTGCCAGTACTTACCAGTACAGGTTGGCACTTGCTATATTGAGTTGGCTATGTTACTGTTAAAAAATACTGTATAAAATAACTTGTTTATCCAACTTTAAAAAATTTAAAGAAACAAAAAGTCTTACCACCACTTTTACAGGATTTAGCTGATCTGCATACTTTCTGAATTTTCTTCTCAGATTTGGGAGATTCTTCTGAATGTTCTTTCAGAGAAAAAACATCTTTTAGAGGAGTGATTGCTGTATTAGGTTCAACAGCTGACATATCATCAGCAGAAAGTTTTTTAGTTGAAGCACTCCTTACTTTTCTCTTGCCTTTTGGTTTCTTGCTATCTTTAATGTTAGGGGTTCTCAACCCAATATTTAATTCCCCTGAATTTTCTTTTCCATGCATATCACATGTATCTGAGGAAATGTCTTTGTCTTGTTGAAACAACTCTTTTACTCCAGAAATGTCAACTGTAAGTGTTTCCTCTTTGACCAGCGGCTCTTTGGCTTCTTCGGGGCTTTTGAAGAATTCCTTGAGAGTTCTTACACGAGTTGATGGTCTCCGGTTATCTTGTACAGTGGGAGTTGACTTCTCACTGTTCAACTTCCTTCTTTTACTATCTTTTACTGGTCTTACTGGACTTGAAGACAGCTCCATCTGTAAAAAAATAACTTTTATAGTAATGACCTTATGTGGACTCAAAGTAATCACAGAAAGACAGGAATTCAAAATAAAATAATTAAAAAAATGTCTAATTGACAGAGAACAATCACAAGTTTTTTGAGCCAAACATTTGCATACAATGTAGATCACAGTTCATAGCTTGTTGGGATGTAAGATATGCTTGCATGTGCAGTACATGTACATGTACTATTATAGTAGGCATGGCTGCCAGTCCACTTGCTAATGTACTAGTACTAGTACAGTACTGTACCTCTTTCAGCACAGGAGTAACCTCTTGATGGTCTTTTAAATTGCTCTCCATGGAGGTAGATGTCACAGCACTGAAATAATGATATCACTAAGAGTAATAATTAAATGGGAAGGCAGAAAATACAGCTTACAGTGCACTGGCCTATTAATTCAACCTATTTTTTTTCTGAATATTCAAACAGATATACAGGATGCGTGATCAAATATTTGTCATCTTTAGGTCGTAGCTCTATATTGTTAACTTTAGTGCTTTACTAGCACCGCTAGAGTATGATTATTACTGCTACACCCCTTCCAATCTGTATTATCATTCAAATTATCACGACCCACAATGAAGGTGAACTGCTCACCAAATTGGCGGTTTACTTAACAGGTCACGAAAAGTGAAATCAATAAAATCATATGCACGTAATCTAACCTCAACTTAGCGCAAATGTGCTCACTGTCAATGATTAAAGTATCATTTCCGTACAAATTACTGAAGTAAACGAATGTATATATCTTACCTTGCAGTTGTAAATGGCGCGCACCGGCGGGTTTCCCGATGGTTGAGTTTATTTCTAAAAGGGGTTTAAGGTTATATCCATATCTTTAATTTTTTCCATTGAAATGTTTTGATGGGTAGGTTATGTTCTCTTTGCTGTAAACATACATCAAGTATTATGGATAAAGGGAAAAACAATGTATATCTCAATATACCTGATAATAATATTTATAAAGTATTGTGGACAATTTTTGCCACTTCACCCCTCTCCCACTTTTGTGTTCTGTGGCTGAGCCTCGATCTGTTTCACCTTATACATAACTTCGGTCAAATCGACCTTATCAATATCAACCACTCGGTAATTTTGCTTACTCATACCTGGAAAACAACATTTGAGGTGCAACGTTCTAGTGATGAAGCCAGTTAAAATACACATTATTTATTGGTAGGTATATAATCTAAGTGTTCGTTAGCTTCTTTTACAACCAGGCACCGTCGAGTACGCCCTTTTACGCTAAAGTAGTAAGGAGCCTCTACCTTAATTGTCTCACGCCATGTCATCGTTGTCAGTGATTTGGAAAGCTCATTACGGCATTAGAACTTGGCACGTTTCACTGTCATACGATCCCCAATACAGGTATATTCTTCCGCACGTAAAAACATCGACCATATTTTGGAGCCTTTTTCCTGAGCACGGAATGCCCTAGCTAGCTAGGCGGGATTATAAAACTGTCAAGAAAGCTTCAATAAATCATAAAGTGCTCATTCTCCTTTCTTTTGATTCAACTTCAAACAAAGATGTATTCCCCTAGAAAACTTAACGTGGTGAATGTTTTTGATGCGACTGGGCACAGGTATCTTTTCCTTTAATAGATATCTAGGGGACATATATATGTAGATGAGCTTTACATATTATTTTTACATGAAGATAAAAATTGCTTCCTGCCTGAAATACTAGTATATATGTGTTCAAATAACTTGGACTTGGATTTCGAATATAATTTCATATATTGCATTTTACTTTGAATTTGTCTATGTATAAAGTTAACTTTAATTTAGGAAAACCCCTTTGTGTTGCTTGACATTTCTTTTACTATGCCTTAGTAGAGTTAATCTCCAAACCATCACAAATTTTGATATAGTATACTAGTACAGCTGTAAGTATGCCAGATTCACTGTCCAGTTTGCTTATCATTTCAGTGGTGCCTGAGGGTATGCGCCAAAGGTGAGTATGCAAATGTTTCAACAGTTTTCCAAGATTCTTTTCATCTGGTTTCTCAAAGAAGTTTAGTGTCAAACTTGTACTGTAAGTTAACATTCCAGATTATAATCTTTATCTGTTGAGAAGTTAAGAAATGAAACCGGATTTGGATTTCTATTTTATTCCCAATAAGAAAAATAAAAGCAATTTATAATGTGAGATATATATGTACCAGGTCCAGTAAGGTCGCGCGTCAAGGTTATTTTCAGTTGCACCCTGGATTACGCACGCTTGCTCCGCAAGGTGTCGCCTGTGGTGGGGGGGCATCACAGCCCATATGGTTACTGTGGCGAAGGTGACAGGTACTTCCAAACATTTTTTCATAACTGTCATTTTTCCTTATTCTATTCATGAATTTGATATTTACGGCAATTGAAAATGTGGCACCGGCAAAAGTGAATCTAGGTGCGTTGACAGGCCGCACAGGTGTCCCCAATTAACCGCCGCCAGAGAAGAGACCCCAAGCATTAAACAACACAACCTATAGATATTGGAAATTTGGAGAAAGTTAAGCAACTGAGGCTTTATTAGATTTGGACAGAAATCGGGGGTAATGCCCAGTGACATGCCAAACCCCTAAGTTCAAGTCTTGGCCCTTGACACCTGTAACGCACCCCTTAGTCAAGAATCAGAACAAATCAATGTTGGGCAGGTACAGGGTATACTCTATTTTCTACAGGTGTTTTGTGATTTTATCAACTTGATTGTCGAGTGCCAGACCTTTTGTTCTCAGGTACTAGTAGCAAACTTTATCAGATAACAATCTGACACTAACCAAGCTGCACTAACAGCGCTGTAAACCCAGTTATCAATGCTGTCATCTTTACCTGTATCTTTACCGGTATTATGCCAGTGGTACGTTTGATACATTTGAGTAAGGAAATATGCTTTTATGCTTACATTCATTTGTAATACGTTAGCATCAACCTGTTAATAAAAACCTGGAAACTTTCAATGTTATTACACAATAACAGTATAATGATGGGAGACGTTATGATTAAATGCTTAGAAGAATAATAAAAACAAATTATGTGAAATATTAAATGAATTGATTTTATTTGGGTTATTTATTTATTTATTTCAAACCAATTAATTATCAAACATGAAGCTTATTTTAAGAAACATTCGCAGATATATGAAATATAACCCTGCTGGTACACAGATCTACAGTTCTAAAATGCAAATACCAAGTACCTTTCACACACCACTGATGAGATGTGAATAAGTAGTAAAAATATCACAAAATGTGTGTAAGCAAGATATTTCTACAAGTAACCTCATTAATCAGTCAGGAAACTTCATAATGCACCCAATAAATGTAGAAATTTGAGCAAGAGAAATTCTACATACAGGCATGACAGATTTACCATATATTGCCATCAACCCTTAACTGAATGGGCATAGAAAGAACAAAGTGAGTCTCCCTCCCATTAAAAATGAGAAATAAAAATAAATAAATAAATTAATAACAGATACTGTCATTCTTAATACTGAAAAACAATGGCACCTTGCAGCCTTCACTGCCTCACTATTTGCAGACAATGTTCTAGTCACTGTAACTGTGTACTTTTGATGAGGCATAGATGCAAGAATAACTTCTTTGAAGTATATTGTGAAGGTCTCTTTTGTCATAAATCTGCCACGTATAACCTGAATGTACATATTGGGATTCACACCGCAGCAGCTTGTCTTAGTAAGGACTCAACCAGTTTGAAAACTTGTGGCATGGCTTCAGGACAAGATCACACCATCTATTCTTGCTGTGATGATGGATCTACTAGTACATTATCTATGTCTTGTCCTCCTAGTTTCTCTAATACCATTTCCCCTGATCTATGCTCACATCAATCTCTACAGCTTTACCAACTGCTACACAGTTTTTACATCTGAAAGTATAAAGCAAAAATTGTAATAAAGCACTATCAATTTACTTGTTAGATATTGATTCGAGGGCAAGAGAAAAATGCAGAAACCTCATATCATAATCAAGATAACTGAAAATCAAATATGCATAATCAAATAAATAGCTTTAATTGTACATACTACTGATGATTTAATCTTTTAAACTTCAGCATAAATTTCTCTTGTTAAAGCATAGACACTTTATTAAAATGTGCTTGAACAAATAATAATAAACAACCTGCACACAAGATGGAACATGGAGATCAATTGCCACAAAATAAGTTGATTTGTACTTGCTAGCCTGAGAAATAGTATCAGGTATTAATTTGAGCAGTAAATTGAGTAATAATACCACAGAATTAACAATGACACAAGCATATGGTGTTGTGTAACAAAATTCATGCATTACTTGCTGTGGCAGTGTCCTCCTCAACCTATCGTGCACCGCAGGTTTTGATTTTCAATGTCATCAAAAATGTTTATTGTTGTTAGTTTGATTTACGTATCTGCTATTCAAATAATATCGTTTGGAAAATAACTAACTGATTTAATTATGCTTTTGCAACATGAAATCATCATTAACTTTGCCGGTTCACGTGTATACAGTACCTTGCTATCAGTGCTGCTCTTTTCTCCCTAACTCGTCACTGCCAGGCTAACCACATCGTTTCAAAACAACGTTGGTATGCTCCTTTACTTTTGGTGTTGGCAGTTTCGCCCCGGGGACATCGTTTTTGGTTAAAAACAACGTATCGTTTTCACCCATCTATACATTGCTCCTGTACAAAATGGCCGCTTGCTGCCCCCCCAAGGGAGAAATCGTAGCACGTGGGTAGTTACGCAAGACCTGTGACGTATAACGCGCGCAAGGTTGTTTAGTGAGCTCTAACAATAAGTACAGAGCATAATTCTTTTATTTCTTCTATCTTCTTTATTTCAGTTCCGGCGTCTAAAAGCAGACCTGGAGCAAGAATTTGGCACGGATGTGGTGATTGTAAGTAAAAAAAAAAAATTGGTCTGTTAATTTGCATATTTATATTTGTGTGTAGGGCATTATCTGATATTGAAAATGTTTAAAATCGCTACTGCTATTTATTTTTAAACAGTTATTTTTATTTTCACAAGTAGTGCTTCCAGGCCAAGAGAATAACAATTACTGATTTTTCTTAAAATGTTGATGTTAAAGAGGGCATTGCTGAAAATCAACCTTTGTTGCTACATGTTTATTTCCAATATTATATTTTCATTGTTGTGTTATATTGTGAAATGTAGCATTGGTTATTAAATTTTTGTAAGACATGATAAACAGAACATAATAATTTGACTCATTTCGGTAAGATTTGATAGTTAAAAAGTTTGCCATTCAGTTTAGATGCACATATCTCATTATCAGACAGGTGAAGGGACTCCTCAAGCCACTGGCTATTTTGAAGTGCAGATAGAGAATGGAAAGCTTCTCCATTCAAAGAAGGTAAGAGATACATTTTTTGTGAAACTTTTGCTGGATACAGGATGTACCAACTGTGCAAAAGCATTTGCCTGCAGAGTCTAAGAATAAACTGTTTATTATTGAATAATCACAAAAATTGCATTCATTGTCTTGAGTTCACAAACTGATCATAAGAGCCACATGACATATTTTTCTTATTAGCTTCACTTTGTCATTGGTTTTATGTTCAAATCATCATTAACTTAATAAGCCTTATTAGTAAATTGATATCATGTTCTTATAGAATGGTGATGGCTATGTGGACAGCGAGGCCAAATTTCATAAGATTACCAAAGGTATTGAGGAGGCTTTAAAATCCTAGAGGACCACATTCACAACTACAAGGGTGAGCACATATTTGAAAGACACCTATTTTATACCCGTTCTTTTGAAATATATATATATAATTTTTGAAGATTTTGGTACATAATTATATTTATACTAGGAGTGTTTAATTCATATATTATGTGACATGGTTCATTTTATGAAAGCCTTTCTTTTGTAGGTTTGACCTGGTTCTATTTGATCAAGTCGGCTTTCTATGATTGATTAGTCTGAAAGTTTCACAAGGACTATTCCTGATGCCCCAAGCTGGTTTGACACAAGATGATAACATGGACAAACTCTTGTTGATATGTTTGTTCAATACAGTATTATGAAATGCTGATAAAATGTAACGTAATCTCAGGAAGTATTCAAATGTACGCTTTCTCTAATCTTTTTTCTCTATGAACTGTGATACAGCTGCAAGTGTTGCTTTTAAAATGAAGAGTTTGTCAATTTTAACATGATCAACTGTGCTGTACATTAACACGAAGTTTCATGCGTTAGCGCTCCTATATTCCGTACCTGTTATGTGCTACGGTATTTGTTTTAACACAAGATAAATAGGAGTACTTTCAACTATAAAGCAAAGACCAGCTAGCAACTGCGCTTCGTGTCGACAACTCTTTTAAATCTGCTCCCCTGTCACTTCAGGGGTGTGCGGCAGTCTTGCTGTCGACAGCCCTGTGAATAAGTTGAGTAATGTGCTTGACCATTAGTTATGCCGCCATGAAATCATACGCCCATTGAAGGTTGCTATGAACCGATGTCATTTTACCGTTATAATAGGCAACCCCTACACTGACGAGAGAGTCTGCTAGTAGTCTATTACAAAATTGTTGTAATATTTTTACTTTAATTTTGTATACTACTTAATTTTAGAGGTTCTTGATATCTGAGGGTGGGTAACCCCTATATTTCATGCGTTAGCCTAGTTGGTTCTTCGATTGGACAGATTAGAGATCTAAGCAAGAGTTGCGCTTACGCATGGAACTTCGTGCAATCTTTATGTCCGTCTTTTGATAAATTTTGCAACGGCTTTAAAATATTTTATAATGAAAGTTTTTACGTTTAGAATAGATGAGGCATGTTCAAATTTATCAATTTATATGGTGATCCAAACGCACACCTCCCGAAATAAAAATAAATACAAAATAACATTCGTCTTTTATATTTACTACAATGTAGTACATTTTATATATTTATTTGCTCAATACAGTGCACAGTTATCTATTTCTACAAATAAAAATAGCTGGTACATATATAAATATATTCAAATATATATATACACACATAAATTCAAATATCACAAATTTCCTACATATAACTTGGGTCTTTTTTCAATGATATGTCCTCTTTATCAAAATAACATGGAACGTGTAACCCATTCAGTTTTTGCCTATTGTATTGAGCATGTAGCAGATTTGGTTGCCGTTTGCAAGTGGGGAGAAAGCTTCGATCTTTTGTTACTACTTAACCTTTCAATAACCTGAAAAAAAGGTAAATAGTCAGTGTTTTTTATATGCATCGATTTTTATTCATGCCAATAAAGGTCAATTCACTTTCTTTTTCCAAAGTGCAGGAAATGCGATGGTTAACTTTCTTTGCTAGATTTAATTTACATTATAACTTCATGCTTCACACCTTTGAATATTTGACAAGACCAGCTCTGTAATGATTCAGTTCGTACAATTTGATTTGAAACTTTGCTCACAACCGTATTGATGTTATGACGGCACTTACCGTTAGAACTTCAAGGAAATCCAGGTAGCCGTTTTTATCCGTGTCTATGCTTTCTAAGATTTCTTCAAGTTGTTTTTTGGTAAACATCATGTTATTTGCCGTGAGAATATTGTCCATTTCCGAGAGGTCAATCACCTGGAGATAATATTGAAAAGACATGCATTAATTACATAAAATGTTGCTTTCAAATGGAAGGGACTGGACTTTTCATATCGTTAAACACCATAGGGTTTACCGACCTTTATTTTGGAAGTCATCAGATGATTTCCATTCTTTCTCCACTTTTTTTTAATTATTGGGGGTCTCGGAAACAGTACGCCCCAGAATAACGTATTTACGTCTTACTCACTTGGTCTCCATTTGTGTCAGCCGAAGTGAATCTTTTTTCAGCATCCAAAATTAAAGACAAGCTCAACCCTGGAAAGTGCTCTGCCAGCATCTGACAACATGGAAAAATGGGATAATATTTAGTTTCATTCTTTTCAAAATTAAAGAAAAATTGAAATCTATTCTTTGTACCCTAAAAATGATAAAAACAGAGATATCACATTGTATTTAAGGTAAAACATTAATAAAAATATATAAATTATGTAACCAAAGGCACAAGTNTGGTTAAAAACAACCTATCGTTTTCACCCATCTATACATTGCTCCTGTACAAAATGGCCGCTTGCTGCCCCCCCAAGGGAAAAATCGTAGCACGTGGGTAGTTACGCAAGACCTGTGACGTATAACGCGGGCAAGGTTATTGCACACATTGTAGATATAAATGCATTTTGAGCAATAAGACGAATATATCTTATGAATTTTATATTATTGTTATATAGCGTTGTTGTTGTCTGCTTTTCCCGCGGCTTTAAGTAGGTCACCAGAAACTATCGCTCGATATCGCGTGACTATGCAATGTCAGAGAGGGCTCCGTCAGTTAAAATCTCTTAAGAGATTTTAACAAAAAACCAAACATTTAGGAAAAAACCCTGAACTAACTTTGAATGCAGGAATAGGGTCGCTGACCATTGGTAAGTACGGGAAAATTGCCGTTTACTCCTTGACCAAAACGAAGAGTTATTATGACTTTAAGTATATCCTTGGCCCTCCCTTCCCCCACCTCCCCTTATTAAGCAACATCCCGGATCAGCCAGCGCATATCTATACGCAGTGACACAACAAGGTAAACAGGATGGTTTAAAGTGAATAATCTTGTACCTGTAGGGGCCTCAGCCCACGCGCCCAGGTACGTACAGTATTTCCCCTTCTTCATATTGTGACCACCATTATGAAAAAAAAATTTAAAAAAAGGACACCAACAAAGGTGATCAAAAAGTGACATACAAGAGTGATGCAAACCCAAATGTTCACTTTTTTTTGGCATGACGTCGACTCTCCTCACTACGTGAAATGTACATCATAGTTTTTATGTAATTTGTCTTAATTGAGTATAAAACGTCAAAAATGTTCAATATTTTCTTGATCTACACCAAATAACTGAAAATAGATATAGATAATGTAATTAGTTGTTATGAAAATCCATCTCGATAAAAAAGATTACTCCGTTATCTTTAATCGACCATTTTCTCCTAGGTGTTGGGGTGGTTCTTGCTATTATATCTGGACTGGTTGCGATTGCGTTGGAAATGGGGCTTAAGATGAATTGTGCTCAAAATCAGGGTTTTTCCACCATCAGCATCTTTGCTCAGGGCCCACAGTATGGTCTTATCGCTCTCGCTGAAGTGTTCACTGCTCTCACAGGTACAGGTGCAACATGTTATGTTTTTTTTATATACTTTTAATGTTTTCTGTGTTGCGAATTGAATATATATTGAACATTTTTGTGACAAATGATATTTCTGAGATACTTATAGATCAAGATTGTTCCAAGTGTCCCGAAAAATGTGTGTGGCGTCTTGATCGTCATCTTACTGACTGGTGAGTTAAGGCTCTCTTACAACCCGTCGTGCGTGCTGAGAGACCGTGCGTCCTCGGAGTTCCTGTCAGGCGTAGCGTTGTCGCAGGATGAAAATTAAATCGCAGGGTACCCTCTACCAGGGCGACTGATAGATTTTTTACAGATATTCACAGATATGTCTCTAGCTAGATAGATGGTGATTTTGGGCTGTGACTTCAGCGTCCACCAAAAAAAGTACGTTCCACGTGCGTGTATCTTACTACTTGGCCAATTTTTTGCACGCAAACCGCTCGTAGAAGCACGCACGACCGGTTGTAAGAGTAGCTTTAGGCGTTTTCAGTACATCAGGTGTGTTCATAATATAAAACGATTTTGTGCATTACACCCCCTGCGCATTTTTGCATTACATCCCCCCCACCTCTGAGCCGGCCACCGCTGCCTTTGCGCGCTTTTTAAAGGCTCTCTGCCATTTATACATGGTTTCAGTCTTGTTCCTTGTCTCACTTTCCATCTATTGCCATGTATACTACCTGTATGCATCTCAAAATTCATGAATTGTTGACGGTAAGGTTATGATTGGAGAATGGCGCCGAGCAGGAAAAAATATGCAAAACGAATGCAGTTTATCCACGCAGTTTAGTATAAAGATCGAAGAGACAACACCGCATTGCCTATCACCAGTATTACAGTATGTTTACATGAACAAACGCATATTGCACGCATATAAACTCAAACTGTAACAATAAACGCCATAAATTGGTGTTGTGAAAAAAGACAAACTACTTTTACTTTTACACTTTTCAGTTAAGGAGTTTTCATACATGGAAGCCCCTGATGGCTTGAAGTGCTTCAGTATGGGTTTAAATCAGACTGCTCTAGGACTCTCATTTCTAATCTCGCTGGGTATAGAAAGCTTGGTGAAAACCTACACTGGTATGTAGCGTATATATATGCTATCCCTCTTTGGCTTCGTAAGAAGCGATTGCATTGTCCAAACCAGCAGGCTTTCACTTCTTCTACTTTTTGTTTGAATTCCATTTTTACACACTCGAAGCAATGACAATTATTTATGTTTCTGTTTATTTCTGTTTAGATTTCATTACCAACCGAATGCGTGTATTATGGTGGCATGTTCACAACGTGGTGTGCGTACTTCACTGCAAAATAAATGTATTATGACGAGGCAAACTTTTCTCCTTTCAGACTGGTACGATTTTGATTTAAAAGACATGTGCCTGGCCAGTGACCCAAGCCATTTGGAGTATTTCTTGGCTATATTGGTAGTAATGAGCTTAGTCTTCTCCGTAGTATTCCCTTTGGTCACTAGGATACCGAAGACCATAGACGAGGAGGGAGAGAATTTAGAGAGTAATTGACAGACTTTACCACGAATGAATGAATGGTGCTTTCGTAGGAAAACTGAAATACCCGAAATTATTCTCTCTGAAAGCGCAAAAAGATGGATGTGTATGTATTTGCTCAAGAGGTTGTTTTTGTGTTGGTTGCATTTTTTTAACAAATTGTAAAACGGAAGTGCGCGACATATATAATATGAAAATTGTTAGTCACAAGCTCACATCGTGGAAAATAGTAAACTCATTTTTTATACAACTCCACATTAAGGACATTTCTTCTAAACTAATTTTTTTCAAATAATGTTGTTCGTTTTAGGCCGATAGCATTCTGAAAATGTTCGATATAATAATGTTTAATTAAGAGAGAACTTCTTAAAATAGGCCACAATAACATTACATGAGTGTGCCAAGGCAGCGCATGTAAAACTGAAAGTTTAAGGGTATTATTACCCTTTATTATCATACTGATATGATACTGAAAATGAGTTTTTTTTTCCTGCATCTAACTATTCAATAATGCATCTAACTTTGTGCTGATTTAAAACAATAAAAAAACACGAAAATACAGAATATCGGCGTTTATATTTCCCGTGGCAATGTATAAGCATAGGCAACTTAAAACTTTAATCGTCAATTTTACACCGTTCTAATTTTGGGGCGAGATAGCAGTCGGTATGGAGCTTAACTTCATCCCTGAACAAGTTTAATCACAAAAATTGGCAGAGTCGACACTGAGTATGTCTATTTTGATACAATGTTGCTTTCACGGCTAATTCATATTCGATGAAACTGACAAATAACAAACAAAGTAGGCCCTATAACGAGCAGTTTAAAAACCACTATAAAATATGAAATAGAGCCACACATTAGAACAATTAACATAGTGTTTGAAATAAAATTGGCCAGTCTGTAAATAAATAAAATTGCAAGTTTAAAATAACATGTTTCTTAAATATATTACTTAGATATCACAATAAATACTCAAGACCTCACATATTGATCAGTACACCTTTTTGTAATGATGCAACATTAATATCTTTAAGTTTCAATTCTGGATAGCTGGTATGTCTGGCTGTTGATTTATAGATTCATATGTCGGAAAAGTGTCATAGCTTCGACTTGTGCCTAGAGCGTCATTTCGCCCACGCAGTCCTTCGGTTTCGTCACTTCCGGCCAAGAGAGGTCGATCTATGTCACCAGCATTTTGCGCGCGCAACATACGAAGTCTGCCGTCAACCCTCAGGCTTTTTAGGCACAAAACCACCAGGAGAAATATTATAAAGAAACCGACTAGCAGGCACAACAGGACCATGTAGAGAAGCTCCATGTGTCCCACGTTACCTGGCCGACAGATGTCGCCTCTTGGGTGCCAATCTGAAAATTAATAATAATAATAATACGAAGAAGAAGACATACATAACGGAAAACGAAAAAATACAAATTAATCATTATATTATAAAGACAAAATGGTTTAAATCACTTTACCTGGCCTTGTGTTTTCGATGAGTTTAAGAAAACCATAGGATGCAAAGAAGGTAAGACCATAGACGGTATAGAACAGTCCCATGGCTGTGAACTTGAGTCCCTTAGGGGCCTCTGTGTACACGTATTCCCAGGCTGAAATATAAATGTTAAACAATACGTGATTAGCTATTTTAAATTGAATTTCTATTGACTACAAAATATTGTATTTTATGCATGTTCTCAGAATAGCGGATAAAGGATGGGTTACAACCATGGTAACCATGGTAATCTTTGTATGGTATACCTTTTATTTAATGAATACCTAATATTCTATCTGTTTATTATATGATACTGTGATTTATAAGGATATATGCTCGCAATTTGACTTGTTCAGTACAGCCTACGGTAAGCCGACATTTTCACATGGAATATTTCAGCTCCTCTAACACAATTGGTCTAAAGGTCTCCTTTCTCTTTCCTACACTTTCCAATTTAATGGTTCTTTTTCTAAATAAAACTATTTGATCACGTTGTAAAGTGCCCAATTACACATTACACGTGCCATTGAACCATGCTGGTTGATCCTCCGTTGTTTACTTTAGACTACTTCAACATGCACCAATTGCCACGTCAACTCAAATTGCTGTGATCAAATTAAATTGGCCGACACAGATGTTTCAAATGAAGATGTGAACTTTTGGCACCAACAGGCTGACAGATCGCATGTCTCATTATATTAAATAAGTGAAGTAAACCGACGACATCCACGAGGGAATTACTGGCATTGTTATTGGACGAAATTGTGTTTTTACCCATGCGGTCTTGACAGGTGAGTAGGGGTCTTAGCCCTTTTTCTCCTCTTTTTTGTTTTTCACCACATCAAACCTAGGCGCAAAAAGCAGGAGGGTGGGGGGTAAGAGTATGTGCATCTATTTAAGTAAAATGCCAGCTCTAAGTACACTTTGGTCGTTACCACCCCCTCCCTCCGCTAGTTGATTTTTTTCTAAATGGTTACTATTATTATACCCCTACCATTCTCTCCTTAATTTTAAACCGCTTCCTGCGTGCCTGCACTGAGAATAACTACATGTATAAGAAACACCTCGTCCAGTCATCCGCATTTCATCATCCAAAATAAGATCAAACCTCTCACATCCTTAACATCATGTAAGCAGGATCACTTATGCCATAGGATATGAAAATATATTTATTAACACCCAATTCCTTGAATTTAATCATCCAAAAATATTCAATATGCTCCTTTGGAGAGTCATGTATAATTGGACCTAAATACAGTATATCAAATGCCCCAGATATCAGCTTGGGGAGGAGGGTGCCCTGGGTGTAAAAGGACCACCCATGTTGCAAGAAATTACTAGACCTCCTCTCCCAACCTTCAATACCAAAAATGTATAAATAACTACCTTTATAAGGACCTTCACCCGGTGTACCATTACAGAGAGTCTCCCATGACAGAAAGCCCGCTTCCCATTTATTCGTACAGGTAAACCTCCCCCTAGATTTTGACCCACTTATGTCAGGCTAACCCTAACCATTATAACTAAATAGAAAGAGGATTTTCTGTTACACGGACCCTCAGTTTCGTTACATCGGTTACTGGTTGTCTTAAATACCTGAGATAACGGTAAAAACTTCCCCAAGTCCTAGCAGGATGACCTGAGGTGCCTGTATTAGCACGGTCAAAGTGGACTGTCCGCCGTGTTGAGTACAGTCGTTTCTGCGGGCGACCTCGACGAGGAGGGCAGAAAAACCAGAGCCAGCCGTACACGCCATTCCAATCGCTGTAAGCATCCAATCAAAGTCAAAATATGAATGATTTTAAAGAAGAGCGGTTAAATAAAGCGACAAAAATAGACCAATCAATCAATTAGTCGATTAATCGATAGTTCGATCGAAATATTCATTGACAATATTTATCAGTTCTTTGATGACTTGTGGCTAAAATTTGCTTATATTCAAGGGTGATGGGAAGCAAATTTTCTCTATGAAAACAATCATTAGAAGTGACCTTTAAAAGTGATTTTTCTTCTCTTATTACGCGGTTGCTGTCAAGTTCACTTATCAGAATAATGCACGTAGAACGTGACCATGATAAGGAAATTACTTCACCCACCATCTGTTTAGTAATAGAAGGTCAAGGTAAAAATACTTAAAGTGGCGACTGAACTAATTTGAAATCAATTGATGGTTGGAAAACACGTGAAGTCCTCAATAACAAATGACAGGTGCACTTACACAACATATTTTACATGTAAGCGTGACGCCCGGCGCACAGTTATCGAGCTGACTTACATGTACACGTGTGCGAACTTCACACATAGTTTAATAATTTCTTGTGTCTTTTACTTAAGAGTAGGTGAAGTAAATAATCCAACGGTACATGAACTTATTTTCTATCTAAAAATCAAATATACTTTCCAAAATTCAAATAAGACAATTTTAGTGCAGAAGTTAATGGCCCTTGGCATTGCGTTAAATGGACATAACACCAATGGCATCGTCTCATATCACTTTGACGGCAAATGGAACGCATTTAATTGGTCACAACAAGCTGCTCATTTTTTCCTTTTTTTTTTTTGTTTTCTTTTTTTTTTTTTGTGTTACACGTCCTTTCGGACATCTACACCTCCTACGAGCTTGTCGAGCATACGCGTCATTGGAAATTTGATTTTCTTATTTGCGTTTGTTCCTCACTTGGCTACATACTGGGTACCCACTACGACAATAGATCGTGCAGGGAATTACATTATCTTCCTTTTAATACACGCTTGCAGCGAGCAAATAAAAAGGATATTCTTTCCTGAAGACGTGGACCTATGCACCCCTTCATTGTCGCAATTCGAAAAATGACTTACACCGATAGGACCCAGCTAAAACATTCACTCAGAGCGGTACTTTTCCGGCCAAAAGAGGGGGAAGCATTCAAACCGTCGTCCACCCCCTAAACCGTTCCTAATACATGTACTTACCCATTCTAACGAATACAGATATTTTCTTGCCCTTCCTTCTAAAATTCCGATACACAACATTAATGAGGAACGGAATGGTCAGTAGGATTATGACCTCATTAAACAGAAGGACGAACGCGCTGGGGTCGTCAATGTTGACCTGTCCAATAGTCGTGTTCAGTCCTGTCGCCTGGAGCTGAAAAGTCCCCAGTGCCTGTGAAGTGAAAGTGTTTATTATATTATAAGAATCTCTTCAATAAATAGACACATTGCATATGGCTAAAATGGTAATGATAATAATAATAAGAGGTTTACCTTGCTCTTGGCAATATATAAAACTTATACTAAATGCAGGCCCGTAGCCAGGGGGGGTTCGGGTGGTTCGAAATAACCCCCCTTTTGCTGGGAAAAGGTCCCCTCGTGGTAAAATTGTATCTAGGCACATGAAGGTTTCATGGTACATGTAAAAGGTCCACTTTTTCAGAAAAAGAACCCCCCTTTTGAAATTGCTGGCTAAGTGCCTGAAATGTAAATATAGAATGAAAAGATAGAGTATTAAAAATGGAATTAGGTTAAAATACACCTTTAAAATAAGTACTAAAGGAAAATGAAAATATTGAGAAAAAATATATTGTTTCTCAATATCAATTGTGTTGAATTTAAAATTAATTAATTTTATCAAAAACGTATTGCCAGTTTAATGTCTGCACGTTCGTCCTTAGTATATCATGCAGGGGATGTTTGTTGAGGATCAATGGCTGTCTTTTCTGTTTCAGTCACTTTGAGCACGCGGCGCTTAATCGTGTCAATGTTAAGGATCAGACGTTTGAGTTTATCGCTACCTCACGTGCTAGTGTCATGAGAAGGCATAATGTCGACATTTCGAAATGAATGACAAGCATAAGCAGATAACTGATGATGATTCAGAGACGTTTCATAATTTAGTCTACCTGTGTATAAATAATTCCAAATCCAAACACCGACGTGTTGACACATAGTATTTTTGCAAACGTCTTCAACACTTTCTTTGGTGGGCTGAAAGGGTTTTTGGTCTTCGGTATCGGCTGTGGCTTGGGTCCATATCTGTCTCTCAAGTGTGCCGCTTTGGTCTTAATGGTTTTGATCAAGCTAAATCCTAAAAAGAAACAAACAAACAATTAGTCTATGGGCCACTGTTGTTTTCATCATCATCATCATCATTGTTATTATTATTATTATTATAATTATTATTATTATTATTATTTACTACACGACTACACGTACTTGTCAGGGGCGTAAGCAGAATTATTTGAAGGGGAGTCCGGTATTTTAGGGGTTGACAGGCCTCGGATTGCGAGGCCGACCCTCACCACCTTGGCACCAGGTTCGGGGCACGCTTGAAGCCCCCCCCCCCCCCCCCCCACACACACACACACACACACACACACAAATGGTGTTTTGGAGGGCAAATGGCGAAATTTGGTACAGTTTAGAACTACATGTATGATTCAGCTAGACGTTTTTTGGTGCGTGTATTTTATCAGAAATCGAAGGGGGTGGGACCCCCCTGACACTCCCCTAAATCCGCCACTGCTTGTATATAGTGTAAGATTCATGTATTCCTGACTCGAAAGTCAAAATAGCATAAAGCAGGTGAAATAAGCATTCAGCTTCAACACCAGAAATACAAGTACATCGACCAAGTGTCTTCTCTGCAGGAAGCAAAATATTTCAAAAGATTTATTGATCTCATCTCACCTTCTTCTACGTACGTCTTATATCTGGACCTGACCAAGCAGACGATCATACCGGAGAGAAGTATAGAGATCGGGGCAGGTATGGTGTCCGCCTCCACGGCCTCAGTCGTGGACGTGAAGAGAATCATTATCGTGAGGGCGCTGTTCAGTAAACCTGCGGCATTGGTACTGAAGTAAACCCTGCAAGGAAATAACTTGTATTCTCCTGTATCTGATATTGAAAGTCCATAGCTTGTATATCTATAAAAAATCAATGTGTTAATAAGGCACGTGTAAGTTGTGAAGTGTACCTTGAACAGGTGCTATTGGAACGAAGTAGTTAGGAGGGTGTAAGTTGGCGTAGTAAGGAGGGTGCACATGTAGTTTGGTGGGCCCTAGTGTAAAAAAAAAAATAAGTAAATATCGCAGTGTCTCTGCGCATGAACGTAGAGCAGTCACCTTCTACCAGAGCCACAGATTGATTTTCACCAGATATTTACAGATATCTCTCTGGCTAATTCTTCACGATTTTCTGGTGAAAGCAAAGGTTTTGTATGGTATTAATGCCCCCAGTATAGAGTAGTCTACAGCTTACACGACCAAAATAAGGGATAATATGATACACAATAGACTCCACATACCTCGTTACCTTTAAGTCAAATTATCAATTATCCTTTTCATGGAAAATTCCCATTACTTGTACATGTTCTGCTTGTGGAAAGATTTTTTTCTCTTTGGTAATAATCAACTGAATTTTGCCTGACTCGTGGGGAAATTTACAGGACTTAAATGTGGAATATGTTGCACAATTATATATGTACGGTATATTTACCAATGAAAAGTATTGCTCTTTGCCCTGGTCTGAGTGACTTGCTCTGCGGCCAGTACTGACAGGATGACGGACATTCCAGTCTGACCAAGCAGGAGGAAGACCACGGATGACCAGGCTAGCTGTTGTAATGTCCACAAGTCACTGACCTGCGAGGAAAGTGTTAAAATGTCAAAACTGACATATTTTGAAATATGTAGACTTTTCTTCACTCTCCAGCTACCGAGAGTACACTCTTTTTCCTTCCCATCCTTTTTATCTCCTCAAAATACTCTATCAAAGCATACGAATGAAGTGCTCATTAGTCATTAGAAAAAAATGTATAAATGTAAACACTTTTCTTTCTATTTGAGCCTTTTTACGACAACACTGAAGCTGTGGCTGAAAAGGCCACGGTTTACAAAATGTTAGCAGATGATAAAATCAAAGACATAATGACATGCTTGACGGCTCTGCAGGTAACACATAATGCATAAAAGGTCACGCTACCGTCCATCTGCCTCTATAGCTCAGTGGTTAGAGCACTGGTCTTGTAAACCAGGGGTCGTGAGTTCGATCCTCACTGGAGGCTTACTTTTCTGATAGTAACACTTTTGTACAAATAAACGAGCAGTTAAAATTCTCGTCTCTTTTCCTCATAAATGTTATTTCGAGTATTGAACGTCCTAACATTGTTTTGATACACGTTTTTCACGTGTCTGAAGCTTAGGGCCCATTAATTATTAGGGTAACAAAAGTGTGTTGCTTACCAGCGTTAGAGGCAGCGATGTTGCTATTTGCATCAAAATAGCACCTAGAATAGGATATTGGACACAAAAATTAGAACATATAGAATAAAGCAAAAGAGATAAAGCATTTATTTTCAAATTATAGTGTGGAGTAGTGACGTGCAGTGTAGTACTAGTATTATAGTGTAGTATCGTGTAGTGTAATATAGCATGGTGTAGTATGGTATGGTATACATGTAACATTACCTATAATAAAGAAGACATATGTCACCCCCAGGGTGCCAAAGGGACCAGGGTAAGTGTCGGCTGCGATTCCTCCTATCACCTCTAGACTGGAGCTGACACCTTTGGAGAATGCAGAAATATTATAAAGTGCCAAATAAATCAAATCAAATTGAACTGAATGGAAACTCAGTGTCCTAGGATTGAACAGTTCGAAACTAAATGAAATCTTATATTCGCGTTGGTTAAGGGGTGTGAGGCGGGGGGGGTGGGGGGGGAGGGGGGGGGGGGGGGGGGGGGAGGAAGGAGGCCTTACCCTATGACACTTTTTTAAACCACGCTAGTCATGAGCGCAGGATGCCGGGTTAAGTTAAGGGGAACTTTTGTTTGAATGTTAAGCCACCTCTTCCCTTTCTCAAAATTTACTTCATAAAAATGCAATAAAATTTATTTTGGAGGTACATGCTTCTTGGAATAGGAGCGTGTGGACTGAACCGTACTAGAGGTCACCCAAAAAAGGGGATAATAGTCAAACCCATCCTTATTTCCACCCTGATCAATATTTACCAGTGTAAATCATTCGGTACTCCTCCGCATCGTGGAGGGAGTAATTCAGTTTTTTCGTCCACACAGTCACAAAGTTATTCAAGATCGTGAATCCCGCAAGAGACTTGAAAAAGTAGGCCAAGAAAATGGAGAAGGTTGTTGCTGTACAGGCTATGCGACCGTCAACGAAGTAAGGGGTTTGTTGATCGATGTCCACGCTCGACACCTGGATGGACACGCTGACAGCGTTGTCACCGTTTACCTGACGCCCCTGACCGTGGTCAGCGTTTTGACCACCACTATTTTCGTGTCCACCTCTTTTTGTTATGTCTCTGGTATCACTCATTGTTAAACAATGCTTCCTTGACAGCCGGTATATACATGAGCCACTCAGTAGGTTTCACTTCTGGTTTCGTTTCACCGTGTCACCTGAAATGTACAAAACACGGACGCGAAGTCTAATATAACAATATACTTTGGAATAAATAATCTGGGGCATGTGATGGCAACGTTCATCATGTGATTAAAAAAGAGACGGTTTCACTTCCACATTTCACCAGACTCTTGGTTTACGTGGGAGAGGAGGGGGGGGGGGTTACTAGCGGGTCACGTAACTAGGTTAAATATTGAGCGTGAAATAAACACCAAGCCTGTTATACTGCTACCTATAATCCGCTGACACTGTGACCTGCCCGGACAACGTGCATTGATAGTATATATATTACTAGCGTGGCCCTGTATGTGAATCAGCTTCGTCTTTTCTCAAGAAACACATATAAATATATGTATGCAACAGCACCATTGACAGTCAATGTGTTTTGAGTCCTTGATATATATAAAAAACAATAAATAATTACATATAAATATAAAAACAAATATAAATAAATAAATGAATAAATAAATATAAACATTCAAAATTTTCATAAAAAGAGAGCTGGATCCACCTGAAAATTCGGGTACATCTCTGAACCAGTGAATTTTGCAACAGGGAATATGAGTGAATTTTGACTGTGCTACATATTAGCAAGCACTTGGTTAATTCAATCACAGGCGGTTCATCGAAAAGTCTGGTCAAAATAGCTTTCTAATCATTATATCGAAGGGAAACAGGTCACACGTTTAATATGACCAATAATCATATACATAAAGTCGATGCGTCATAACATATACCAAATGACACAACTGCTACAATGTAGTATGATGTCACATTTGCTGATATACATGAGGAGTCACCATGGCTCTCCTTTATATTATCAGCATGCTTCTACCCCGTTTTCAATATACCGGGATGTTGTACCTGTATATGCGAGTTGCCAGTGTTCTCTGAGACTCAGGGTGACGGAAAAGGCAGGGGAGGGTTTGCCACTTCAGATTTGTGTCTGTTATAAAGAAATCAGATATATCATTCTGCTATTATTACGTACGCGTGGGAGGGGTTCCCTCTACCAGGTCCACAGATATTCAGAGATACGTCTTACGGTCTATGGTTAAAATGTTGGTTAAAATCTCTCGCGTAAAAGTCCACATACCTGTAAAGCCCCCTTTACACTGGACGGCGTCCTTTCTGCGTCCAGCATTCCGGTCCCATTTGAGAGTTAAAAAATTATAATATTATACGTGTCGACAACTGGCCGATCATTGAGCATTCATTCTGATACAAAATTAATGCTCGTGCCTCCTTTTTAAGACCACAGCGATGCCAAATTTCATGGTCGCAGAAAGGACGCAGAAAGGACGCCGTCCAGTGTAAAGGGGGTATAAGATAATATGCAGCCCTGGTAGAGGGTAAGGGAAGGAGGGGATCGAAACAGCATAGGGGCATACCACTGGGGCATGTACTATACAGGTACATAACGATGTAGGCTACTTGTACGGGCATGCACTATACAGGTACATAACGATGTAGGCTACTTGTACGGGCATGCATGTAGCACGAGTGTCGATAATTTCGCCAGCTCTATGTATTGTAAACTACTGCGTGTGGAATATGTAGGGCCCTGTATATCATACATATTATGTATGCTGCATTTTACCCACGGCGGTTCAGCAGACACATAGTGGTACACACCGGGTTATCCTGGTTTCTATGAAGATGGCCAGCAGTTTCCGCTCCCACCCCAAGGGTAGAAACAGAATAATTTTGTCCACTGCAAATATACTCCAACGGAGTATTAATACTTGTGTACATGTACAGTTGCCCTCTATATATATACGGCTGTGTATACTGAATATATATGGTGGCCTAGTTAACAGCTCGATTAAGAGGAAAATCAAAGAAACCGTAGGCCTACATTTCCATACGGCACTATACTCGCATTGAAGACTTAATATTCAGTTAACGTCTCACATACTGGTATACTGCTTGGCACACACTCCAATGTAGTGGTGGGTGGCTGCAGTCCCCATGCTATTCTAATACTGCGAAATGAGCTCTCGGTCTTCCATTTCCCTGTCGTATAGCGACACTAAAGTTGCATTTACACTTGTGCCCTTCGATCGTTAAAACTTGTGATATGCGCACACACTTAATATGCACTAATCGTCCATGTAAACAATAACCACTAAGGAAATACACCGCGTGACGTATAAATAGGCCAGTTAACTAGGTCAAGTAATATCCACGTGTTAAAGTTCGGTTTGCAACAGCTGGAAGAGAGAGAGTCGCGGCTTTTCAATTTTTATTTGCCCCCACCCTTTCCCTTCTCTAAACGTTCATATCTCAATCTTAAATGGGTATCAGAAATAACAATGCCATTGCAAACGGTTTGCAGCTGTGGTGTAAATAAAAACACCCGTCACTGGAGGTGTGGCAATATTTTTGATCAACACTGTACGTAGGTCATATAATGCGTAGCAAAGACAAATAGATAAATAATAAAAAAATGATAAAAGAAAATATACGCGCATATACAAAATTTAAAACCTGAATAATGATAAGAATGAAATGATAATAACGACGAAAACAACTAAACAAACAAATAAATAAATTAATAATGATCAGATTGTTGATCTTAAACTATGTAAATTAAGTCAAAAGTCAATTCGTTTAAACACATTAAAGTAACTGCCTTTACTTTATTCTTTAATTGGCCTCTGAAGTGAAAAGTTAATGTCAAGAACAACACTGAACACTTGTCGGTGGTCTAGAAACTGAGGGTCTCTGTGCAATACAGACTCCGCCCTCTGTACATTCATACAGGTATGGGTAAGCGAAACGTAAGGGGTCAAAATCTAGGCCGGGGCTTTCCTGTACAAGTAAATGGGAACCGGACCCTGTAAAACGAGGTCTCTCTCCTATGACTCGATCAGGTATGATAATCTGAAACTGATAATCTATTTCCCAAACAATTCGTTTACACCAGTTTAATCAAAATATTTTCATCCCCCAGATAGCGTATCATTCCTGCACTGTAACGAGTGACTGCAACAGTGGCAGCAGAGCTTGGGGATTATACAACATGCAATAATTAAAGGGCTGGTTTCCTGAGTCGATCGACTGTTATTTTGAATCAAAATGGATGAGGGATATGTTAGTGCAAAATCCGACACCAGTTCGAAAGGCATTTCTTACATCCAGTCCATAGGTGACCAGGACACAATATCACAACTGGAAACAATCAACGAAGAAAAAGACTGTACCGAAAGACGCGTACATTCGTCACTTTCAAAAGCGGCTGTGCTGATTCTGCTAGCGTACGCCTGCGAACGCGCTGCGTACTTCACAATTGTTAACTATATGAACGAGTTATGGCTGGTGACTTTCAATTCAACGACGGCGTCAGCAGTGGTAGTTCACATGGCGTTTGTAGGTAAGTCAAAGGTCATGCAGGTTCTTTAGAACGTGAATCGATGTTTCGGATGTTTTTAAAGAACGGCCGTTTATTTTGATTTTGATTAACCTTGCCATTTTCACCATAAAACAGGGACAATTTGTATTTGCAGGGGCGTCAGCATGCTTGGGGATATTTGGTGGGACGATGGCTGATACGTTCTTACGCCCAATACCAACGTTAACGCTTGGATATGTTCTTTTTAGTCTTGGTAAGTTTTAATAACGTAAACTCTAGATCGGGCACCAATTTGCACTACACAATCATTATATATCAGAAAACGTGAGTGGGAGTGCTACCTGTATAAAACATTTTCTAAATAGCTTGAAACTGAATCATGAAGGCGCGGTTGTGCAAATGTGTGGAACAGACCGTCTAGGAAAAGCTTATGTCTTTCCTCCCTTTCTCTGTCTTTGCCCCTACACTTTCAACTGTGCCTTGGAGCGTTACAAGATTAAATGAACTCGATTTTTAATTTGTGCAAGAGATTTTATCATTTTTTAATTTGGCACCAAGAAATGGTGAAGAAGGGAAGACGAAGAAACATCACATAAAACAATTTTACAATTGTGTATCATTGAAATGTAGTACACTGTTGTGAAAAGTCATGTTTGGTTCTCGGAGTTCTGTCGTAGCATATATATTATTTGTGATCTAATTTTGATTATACTGGGGTGGGAATGGTTTCTCTTCTCCTTAATGAAATTATTGATGGTGAAGTTTGACATTGCCTGGTTCAAAGCCTTTCGGTATTATTATTATTATTATTATTATTATTATTATTATTATTATTAATCTTTCAGGTCTCATTTTCCTCGAATTTGCTGAACATATTGAGGTAAATGCTCAAAATGAAGAAAAAACGTTTTATCTTTATTTGGCTCACAGCTAGACATGACCTGTACCCAGCAAACACAAAACGTCATTATATAATATTTCCATAATAATATTTATTTAAACAAAAACGTTCTGGTACTTTTAAGGTGACGTTATAAAACGTACTTTGTTTATTGGGAAGTGACATGTGCTGAAGAAATCTTGGCGTCATTATGTCATAATATCTGTATGAATTTTAAAAAATCATTTCAATCTACAAAATTGTGTTTGCAACTGTCAAGGCTGTGATACCAGTATGTAATCAGCTTGTTATCATGACAAACTGTGTTTGGGTTGTCTTTGATATCAATGGCGCGCGCGGTTTAGCCTCCATGATGACAATAGGTAACGGGTCATCGGTCAGTGGTATGTTTTCGTTGGTGTGGGTTAATCTAGTCCGTCCCAAAAGCACTATTAGCAGGTAAGGTGGTGTTAGACCCATGTAGGCATATTACTAAAAGAGAGAGATGATGGATAGCAATCTAGTACTGGAATGGACTTGAATGACTGGATTTTCGTTAAGATTTAGGCCTACAGAAAATATTTTTGGTAGAGATTTAATGCAAATTATTATTATTATTATTATTATTATTATTATTATTATTATTATTATTATTGTTGTTGTTGTTGTTGTTGTTGCTGCTGCTGATACTGTTGTTGTGTTTTGTTATTATATATCGAAAAATAGCACTCTTTTGCCACAATTCTTTATGAGCATCTGGCGCTGACCCCCCCCCCCCCCCCCCCCGATCCACGTCTTCCTTTACTCATATGTTCGTCCGGACAGTTTATTTTCTCTACTAGTGACACAACGCCACCTGTGTCACTTTGAATCTGACGAAGATGGCCGATCGCTTTCACGTGAGTGATGAAATGTGTAATTAGTTTGTGACAAAAGAGTGTTTTCATTGCTATTTCCTTCCAAACAGGCGAAAAACTTTAAACATTGTTATTATATTAGCATTGAAAACTTATCTTAGCGTTCCAACAGCACCGCAAAACATCTTGCCGTGGCTGGACTGGCAACGGCTGCTTTTGGACAGGGCTGTATTGGCACCGTGTTACCGGTAGTTGGCGCTGAACAGTTACCAGACGAGAAGCATCGAAGGCGTTATATTCATTGGTAAAGTTATATATTCATTTTTGGGGTTTTTATTTTGTTTATTATTATTGCTATTATTATTATTATTATCATTATTATTACATGAACCTGGTATCAGTTCGAAAATTTGACAATCGATACAAGAAAAAGTCTAGTGTTAGAATATTAAGAAATTAATCAATGGTTCACAAAAATGCCTGTTTTCAGTTAATAGACGAATGAGAGTCTAAGGCCAACTTGTAAAAAAGAAAAAAATCATATGTATGATAATAACTTTATTGTATACATTTTCTTTAAATGTACATCTACTGATTTATATGTGTTATCTTTTAATATTTTAGCAGAAGACTATCCCATTAATATTTGAATGAAGATATAGTTATTAATGCGCCTATACTACAAGCAAAAGCAAAACTTTTTTCTAAAACAGGTTTTATCTTTGGCGCAATGTTGGTGCCATGATTGCAGACATATCGAGCGCCATAACGGAAGGAATTCCAGGCTTACCACTTCACTTCAAGTTTCTCATCGCTCCTTTGTCAGGTCTGCTCTCTCTGATTCTCTTTTTTGTGGCACTTTGGGTCAGAGTGCGATCACCATATGAAAAGAAAGGGACTTTTCGTAGTTCAGGTAACTTGACTGCAATCAGACGTGTTTAACGCGTTTGAAAATGACCCTAAGTGATACTGTTGTACATGTTTCTTCAAAGCTACTAATCTTTCCCAATTCAGATTTTTAAAAAAAGATTATAAACCCCCTCACATAAAAGTTTCTCACTTTGATAGTTCCTTCTGAAAGGTACAGAAAAACATGACGTTGTAAATGTCTGGCCAGTCATTTATGGAATAAAGTAAAAGATCAGATCAAATTGAAGGGACGACTAATGACCATAATTCGTGAGGATGAGAAATTTGCTTTTGAGTCCGAAGAGAATACATTTTCGCAGGTTTATCCCTTATTGAGTACATGTGTTCCTTTAATATCATTCGTAATATACTGGTATTTACCCATGTGGTTTGTCGGTAGCTTTTCTACAGCATAGAAAGTCATTTCATGCGTCACTTTTGGAAAATGATAGATATTATACGTATGAATATTTTCCGTGTTTTGACATTTTAGTGACAGCTTTACATGAAACGCTCACGGCTACATTAAACTTCTTCAAGAGAGGACGCCGAGGAGGGGCGAAAGGCAAGGTTTCCAAGAGACTGGACAAAAAAGAACCGGACCCAAAAGAACAACATAAAAGAAATCGTGTCCGAGATCTCCTCAGGATCCTGTTGGTTAATTCGGCGGTGGTTGGGTTTGGGTTCCTTTACACGCCGGTAAGAATTGACCGATTTGATCAAGAGCCGATCCGTAGGATAATCAAAATAATCAATTAGCTGATCAATGGATTCATCTATCAATTGTTAGTCAATTAATTACTGAGTCAGTAAGTCCGTATTCACTTTCGTAAGAAAATGATTTATTTTCAATAAAATGTCTGATAAACTAATTAGACCTTTGGGCTCTATGTTATCAGTACGGTTTTCTGTATTCTTTACCAGTACAATCTTTCTCTCTTTTTACAGATAATGACGATATATTCGTTACAAGCCACCGGACTCAACAGTACCGTGAACGGACATTTGTTTCCTTCTCCATCCACACAGATCATATTATTCAACGAAGTGGTGATAGTGCTCGTTATCCCTTTTACCATCTACTATGTATATCCACGGATATCGTCACGGAAACGGCGACTATATATATCTAGAACATGTATGCACGTGTACCTTTCTCTTAGCATTTGATGTACCCCTCCTCCACCCCCACCCCTACCCCCTTGCAAAGAGAGAAGTCTCACTAAAAACAGACAAGCCATTTTCCACATACAGTATGTCTCCTATGTAATCATCATTTATTGTCGTCTTCCACTGTTTACATTTATCCTTTACCTCCCCCCCTCGCCCACCTCGCCCACCTCCCCTTATTAAGCAACATCCCGGATCAGCCAGCACATAGCAATACACAGTGACACGACAAGGTAAATAGGTTGGTGCTAGGGGGAATATAATGTAATTGTACCCACAGGGGCCTCAACTCACGCGCCCATGCGTGTACTGTATTCCCCCTGCTTAATACTCTAGTGTCCCTCCAAAGTGGAAATTAATCAACAGTAATCAAAAAGTGATATAAAAGAATCATAGCCCCCATTCAGAATAGGGGACTAACTAGTCCGAGGGTCAAATATGGCGACCCACTACAATGCTTGCCGTCTTATCCGCTAATAGACACTGAATAGATATCTCGTGGGGAAGTATTCAAGTGGGTCGGCCATATTTGATCCTCGGACTAGTTAGTCCCCTATTTTGAATAGGGCCATACATATATTTTTCGTTACTGACGTGATTCAAGTGGTCACTTTTGTGGAATTACCCTCCTCACTACTGTACACGTGTCCCAACACATACTTTTATAGCGTAAGCTTCGGTTATCGTTGAGTTTTATTTTACTCTAAAATTTGGAATTTCCAGTGGTCAGTTATTCAAATAGTATGACTTGAACTGCGCCAAATATACATTGTACCTACATGTATAATGTAATTCATGCTGATTGTAAACCATGTAAAATGATTTACTTCATCTACACCAAATAACTGAGAATAGATGTAGGTAAGGTAATGACAGTGCGAGTGAAAATTCCTCCCAATAAAAATGATCTCTCCATTATCTTTAATCGTCCGTTTTTTCCTAGGTGTTGGGGTGGTCCTTTCCATTATATCTGGACTGGTTGCGATTGCGTTGGAAATGGGGCGTAAGATGAATTGTGCTCAAAACCGGGGTTTTTCCACCATTAGCATCTTTGCTCAGGGCCCACAGTATGGTCTTATCGCTCTCGCTGAAATGTTCACTGCTCTCACAGGTACAACACGTTGTTTTTTTTTTATATACTTTTAATGTTTTCTGTGTTGCGAATTGAATATATATTGGACATTTTTGTGACAAATGATGATTCCAAGATACTTATAGATCAATGTGTGTGGTATTTTGATCGTCATCTTTTTGACAGATGAGTTACGCGTTTTCAATACATCAGGCACGTTTATAACATAAAGTCGGTTTTGTGCATTACACCCCCCTCGCGCCAAAAGGCCCTCTGTCGTTTATACATGGTTTCAGTCTTGTTCCTTGTCTCACTTTCCATCTATTGCCATGTATACTACCTGTATGCGTCTCAAAATTCATGAATTGTTGACGGTAAGGTCGTGATTGGAGAATGGCGTTGAGCAGGACAAAATATAACACATCCGAACAATCGATTGTATCAGCAGAAACATCTTTTTATCAGATCTTAGAAGGTTTCCTTTGACACAAGAATTGCATGTACTATCGCCGTTTCTGTGGCTCCGTGGTAACTCATTTCACTAGGACACGGGCGAAAATCAGTGTGAGTGATTCGATATCGAAAACTGATTGTGATTGTGAAGTTTCTGAAATGAGGTTAATTACTACAAGAGAAAACTGGTGCGGACGGAGGGTGAGTGGGTTTCACAGCAAAGTCAGTAGTGTGCACGATTGCTAAAATTCAAAACAATTACAAATATCCTTGGTAACGCAAAATCACGGGTTCGAATCCCGCCTCCCTTGGCATCCGCACGTGTCAGTTCAAGGTGAGAGCAGTGCTTTTTCCGTGAACGGGAATTCTAGAGAACAAATGCGGGCTCTCGCGAGACCGGGCATATTGCAGTACCTTTCCCATAACAAACCGAATGCAGCTTATCCACACAGTTTGGGATAGTGATCGAGGAGACAGTACCGCATTGCCTATCACCGGTATTACAGTTCACATGGACAAAAGTATATTGCACGTATATAAATTAAAACTATTACAATAAACGTCATGAACTGGTGTGATGTAAAGAGTCAAAATACTTTTTTGGATACTTTTCAGTTAAGGAGTTTTCATACATGGAAGCCCCTGATGGTTTGAAGTGCTTCAGTATGGGTTTACACCAGACTGCTCTAGGACTCTCATTTCTAATCTCGCTGGGTATAGAAAGCTTGGTGAAAACCTACACTGGTATGTATTCCTAGCGTACATACATTGTATGCTATTCCGTCTTTGGCTTCACAAGAAGCGCTCGCTTTGTCAAAAACAGCAAACTTTTGCCTCTTTTAGTTTTTGGCTTGATGCCCTTTGTGACCGACTCTAAAAACTAAAAATCATTTATGTATCGATCTCAAACGCATAAAGAGTTTTTTTTAAATTAATTTTATTACCAACCGCAAATCACGTCACGTGTTTGCCATACGGTCCTAACGCGGTCTGCGTATTTACTATGACGAAACATACTTTTCTCCTTTCAGACTGGTACGATTTTGATTCAAATGACACGTGTCTCGCCAGTGACCCCAGCCATTTGGAGTATTTCTTGGCTATATTGGTCGTAATGAGCGTAGTCTTCTCCGTAATCTTCCCTTTGGTCACTAGGATACCGAAGACCATAAACGAGGAGGGAGAGAGAAAGGAATTCAGAGAGGAATTGACAGACTTTACCACAAATAAATGAATGGTGCTTTCATTGGAAAACTGAAATACCCGAAATAGCAAATTGTTCATGACATGTTTGCCCCCTGTAGGGCTACAAGAGGAATATGTGTTAATGATACGGAGGGTATATAATTTAGTTTCCCATATATTTGAACTTAGTGATCCTCATACAACAATCTCTCTAATGTTTTATGACTAGGGCACTGATTTACAGGGGCATCTTCCTCTGAGAGACACGAAACAAATGACTTAAATTCCTGTTTACAGTTGAAGTGTACGTATTTAGCTGCACCGTTTTTCCATGGCAGGTTGGGGTTAATAAAAAGTTTGTGGCTAATTTATTGCTTTGAGCTGAACTGTCAAAAGAATGAATACGTTCAATACCCGTGTGTGTTTGTGTGTGTGTATTTGTGTTTTCTGCTAACTTTATTAATTCTTTAAACGGCAAGATGCCTGTCACATTTAAAAAATGAACTTTTGGCATTAACGTTTTCAAAACGTCTCCAGCCGAATAACCTTTATGTTTCATTAAAAAAAAGCAAACAAAAAATTCACGGAAGCACGGAAAGATTTATTTATTGTTGTTATTATTCAGATATTCTTGACATAATGCTTTCCTTTCTTGCCTAACAGATACATCTTCTTCGTTTTAAATTCAAATGTAATTTAATTGAAAAAATTCACAGGGTATATGACTGAAGGTAGATATCTTTCTGGATTCTCCGATAAACGGTCAATATATGCTGATTGGAAACATCTGTTACCAATAATGGGTTACCAGAATGGAAGATGGACTGTATAATTACATTCACTTCAGCGGATACATGCCGTGATAGCTTACACTCTATTAAACAGACGTCTTACATGCCGTGATAACTTACACTCTATTAAACAAACGTCTTAATCATGAACTCAGTGGAGAGGGAGAAACAGAAATAAATCGATATAACGTCTCTGTCAATCTCACTTTTCTGAAATCTGCAAAAAAAGCATACACACAAGTAATTGTCTTAGTACAATTTAATACAATTTAATACCTGATTGTCAATGTGCCCCCCCCCCCCAAAAAAAAAATGCAACATTGTTGTTGTCCAACATTGTTCTTGTCATTGTTCTTGATGATGTATTTTTTCTCTGACCACGCATTTTCGGATCAGATATGATATCTCAATCTACCCAAAATGCTGTCTTATCTCATATAACTGAAATGAATAACAGAATTAAAGCAAAAAAAAAAAAAAAAAAAAAAAAATCCCACAGTCAAACAAACACGTTTACGCGCGTGTACTTACATAAAAGTTGCTTTATATAAATTAATATATAGTAATACATATATGTAATTCTATGATAGCAGGCAGTTACATAACTTTTATCAAACTGAATGTTATCAGTGGGCACGTTACTAGTATTATTGGTGCAACAACGAACGTTTTCTTACATCATTGTTCTAAAATAGCCTGGGTTCTAACCAACGTTCAACGACGGACGGCGTGACGCAGCGGGTCTGTCACTAATGACCGGTAGTTTTCAGTCACCGGACACTGCATATTACAATGACGTTTTCAAAATCAGCCTTGCTGGTACTTCTGGCATTAATGTGTGAGCGGGCTGCCTATTTTACTGTCGAAAACTACGTAAATGAATTATGGGTCGTGAAATTAAGTTACACAGCCGGACATGCAGTGATCGCACATATGATGTTTGTTGGTAAGTGAAAATACGAAAAATAATTGTCACCTTAAAGATGTTATGCGTCCAGTGACAATGGGACTTTTGTCTGCCTGTCTGTTTGTCTGTCTGCATGTCTGCTGAATGATGCGATTATTTGTTTCTGTCTTCTGTCCACGGTGTGTTTGTCTGCGTCCATTTGTACGTCTGTCTGGGCATCGAAAAAAAAATTCCAGATAAGATTAAATCGTGTGTTGTAGCATTGACGCCTTCCAAGTAGTGAATTGACTTGGTGCTAGGAGAGGGGAAACAGAAACCCAATGTGGATTAGGAATTGCTTTGATTGTATGCCTCAGATGGGGTTTTCCTTTTCAATCCCGTGGCAAAACTCGTTCACCCATGAAGTTATGGTTTTGTTCATACTTGCACAATTTGGCAGAAAAACGACACGAATTACTTGGCTAATATTTTCAATTGCGCCTACCTTTTCGTCATTCCACATAGTGACCGCTTCACTTTTGCCTAATTAAAAGACGTTATGTGCATTTGAAGACAAGTTCTGTTATTCGTTCAGACTTCAAAGGGTGGAATTCTTATTTATTGGACAAAACCTGCGTGATTGTCATTTGAGGCCGACTAACCACTGCGATATGACCATGAAGTGCGTCATTTATCAGCTGTAGTTATCTCGATTGCATGCTTATAACAAATGTCACGCTTGGACATGCCCCCGTGTTCTCAACGCGTTGTGGTCATCAGCATCAATGTTCAGTGTAACTGCACAATTACTGTAGATAACACTGTTTTTTATGTCGAAATATACAATCCTAGTTTTATGCCCCCTCCCATGTTGAAGAAAAGATCAAAAGAAGAGGCAGCATCATGAAAACTAAATGTGGCATCAGCCTCTCGCCATTTCTCCAATTCAATTTACCGGTGGGCAATCGACCTTTCGTTTTCAAAGGTAGTTAAAATAAATGGTTTTTGCATTTTGCTTTACAGCCTACAGTATTCAACTCTAACAGATGTTTAGTTGTTTACATATATCAAACCTGAGCGGTGTATGTGTGTGCGTTTGTCTGAGAAAGATAGAGTGGGAGTAACTGTTAAAATAACGGAGGAATTTCCCTGACCCCCCTGCTTTCTGTGCTAATATTGAGGGGGGGGGGGGGCGCACAAACCTATGTGAATGTTTCTACGTCTTTGTGTATGCTTCTATTTCTGTAAATCTAACAGCCTCTCACAAGTGTTCCATTAGTGAATTCAGTACTCATCATCTTTCCTCATTAATTGACAGAATCTTTTAATTACTTGCTTACCGCTTTAATCAGTGTTTTGTTTGCTTTTTATTGATTTATTTTTTGACAGGTGCGTCGCATTGTTTTGGAATACTTGGCGGGGCATTTGCCGACGCATTTTTTCATCCATTACCAATGCTGGGAATAGGCTATATTCTCCTCAATATAGGTAGGTATGACAGGAGAATAATGAAATACTCCTTGCGCATTATACAAAAGCATACACACTGGTGGATCGTGTGTATTCTTATAAGAAGGTGGGGTGGGGGTGGGGTTATAGGAATGAAAAATTTTCCCAAAGAAGACGATGATACTTCCCTATACTGGTATGTAATGTGCAGAGACAGCATTATGTTTGGTTTTGTCCTGTCCCAATGGTTGTGCTGTTTTTTTATTTTGATGAATAAGTAGAACTGATACATCAAAATCTTATTGGCCAGGGCCCCCGATACGCCATTTCGTTGAAAGATATTTACTGTAGCGTAAAAGTATCAAAAGCAAACTATGTGTGTTAATAGTGAGACAAAATCTCAAAACAGCATGTGAATGTCACCTTAAACGTCTTGAAAGATACATATTCACCTTTATGGACATTTTGTTAAATTATTTTTTATTTTTAGGTCTTGTTCTTCTGGAGTCTGCTGGATCTGCGGCTGAGACAAATGTAATGTTAATGTTACCATAGATTTATACAAGTTCCTAATGTGAAAAATATTTCTCCAAGAAACAAAAAGTCTCAAGATCCTCCTGATAGGTTTTTATTGAACGCTTGCCGTTCAGGTCTAATATTTTATAGTAATTATCATGCAAGCACAATTTGATATTATTTGATTTTTACATGTATGATCTAATAGTAGGCAACGAATTTTTTATTTAAAACAAGAAATGAGACATTCTGTATATTCTAGAAATATTCTGAAAATGTTTGGCTTTGATATTGCAGCTCGTGCCCTCCAGAAACATCGCCATAGCAGGACTTGTGATTGCAGCTTTGGGACAGGGTTGTATTGAGGTTGTCTTACCGGTATTGGGCGCTGCACAAGTGACAGACAAAAAGGAGTCGCAGGCGATTTATTCATTGGTACTTAAATCATTTTGTTTAAAGAGAATCAATTGGTATCTTTTCAAAATACTCCAAAACCGATGTTGTTTTTAATGATGCACATCGTCAATGCTGAAGGTCTGAACTGTACTTTTTAAATGTGGATATTCAGTAACGTAAACTGCAATTCAGTTGCTTGATACCACACCATATATGCCTCTCTGGATAACCTTACCATGCGCATAACATACTGGAATATCTTTTGTTATCATACTAATCAATTCAACATACATAAAGCAAAATGGTATCCTGTTGTGATTCAAATGACTTAATAATATAATATATTTGCCACTCGATGATTACCAACATGTTTAATCCTTTCACAGGTATTACGTATGGAGAAACGTCGGGGCCATCATCGCTGATGTGTCGCGCGCTGTAATTGACAAGGTCGACATCGAGTTGTACTTGAAATACTTGATAGTTCCAGTTTCAGGCGCTGTGTCGGCCATACTAGTTTTGACGGCCTTTTTGGTGAGAGAGCAGTCATCGAACCCAGACTCCAACCGCAATGAAGGTAAATTGAATGCCACTGAAAGCTACCAACTATTTATTTTGGGTCAACCAAGTTTTCAATATTACAGTCAACTTCCACGTACCCCCTGTACAGGCTGAACACCTCATTATGATACTTCAAAAATTTCCTTTACATAGATGCTTTAGATGAGCTGAACTTACATTGCTTGCATTGCTTCACCAATGTGCCTATCAAATAATGCACATTAATTAAGTGTTATGAATGCTTGCCCAGCGTACAGTGTATTCTTACGTGTGATGTAATCTATTCTAGGTACAGCGCTGCCTAATATTTTGTCATCGGCATTCCAGTTATGTAGAAAAGGGCGCATCTTGAACACATCTTATCTAAGCAGGAAATATCTTTTAAGGAGATCCAATTTAAGAGCGGTTCTCAGGGTTCTGCTGGTCAATTCTGCTGTGGTTGGGTTCGGATTTCTTTACTTGCCGGTAAGATGAAATCAATCAGTCAACCCAGTTACCGATTAAATATCGATTATTCATTCAAAAATTTATAAATAATCAAGCAAAAACTACTCTCTCTCTCTCTCTCTCTCTCTCTCTCTCTCTCTCACACACACACACACACACACACACACCATCTAGCTATTTCATGCAGTACTAGTGCAGTCGTTAACAAGACCAAAGGTCTTAAACACAATTTGACAACGTTTTTGCTAGTATGATGCTAATGACTAATGAATTACAGTAACTAAACGTTATGTTTATTTTAGATGCTAACAATATACGAGCTACAAGCATCTGGACTAAACAGAACTGTGGCTGGGCACCTGTTTCCTTCTCCTTCAACTCAGCTTATCTTGTTTAATGAGGTTGTGGTCGTTTTTGTCATCCCTTTTACTCTCTACTTTCTTTATCCACGGATATGTCCTCGCGGCGGACCGCATTATATAACAAAAACGTGTAAGTAAGGAAACAGAAAATAATACGACATTTTTTATACGATTTTATACTTTATCGGACAGAAAGTCAGATTTTAATACAGAAAAGTAAGCAGGCATTTATATAAATATATAATTAATCTGTTTCAACGTTTGGTGCGCGTGCTTCAATTAAAATTAACAATTGTTTTTTCACCTGTAAACATTTATAAATATATACAAGAATCATGACGTTTTATACAAGAAATACATAGTAATTTTTTTATTATTATTATTATTATTATTATTATTATTATTATTTTCGTAGGCATTGGCGTCGTCTTTTCCATTGTATCCGGGCTGGTCGCCATTATTCTGGAGACAATCCGGAAGAAAAACTGTGAAAACAACCACGGCTATTCCACAATCAGTATATTTGCCCAAGGACCTCAGTACACATTGATTGCACTCGCTGAAGTTTTCACCAAGCTTACAGGTAGTCTGACACGTCTATTTTTTTCTACAAATTTTTCAATCGTTTTTGGCCTTTGCCGTCAATGTATATCGGTGCATGTACATCTCTCATGAGAGCATGACAGCACTTGCGAACGTGTTCAAACAGCTAACGAATGGCCATATTTTGTTTTGAGAATAACTTAATCTTTTTTTCCTTTATGTGAAATTGACATCAGCACGCAGAACAAACTGTCTTTTAACGAAGGTCATAAGATTTGCAGTGTTTAGATTTATTGCGATCGTTTACATAAAGTACTCGGTTTTCAGTTTTTGAATGGTACTCATTTACCTCGCATTCTAAAACCTGTCAGCTTCTCCTGTTTACTTGAAATTCACAACATTAGGACCCATACTCGTTTACGCCACACTTCCATTACTCCCATATACTCAATTCAGAAAACAAAAATGACAGAAAGAAACCATTGCACATTTTCAGTGATGGAGTATTCTTATATGGAAGCCCCTGATGGTATAAAGTGCTTTAGCATGGGCCTACACCAGACGGCGCTGGGCCTTTCATACTTGATTGCAGTTGGAATTGAAGCGTTGGTGATAAAAACTCGGCCAGGTAAGATGCCTATCATGAATATCGAACATATTCTAAGAGGCCATTGTACCATTTATCACAGCCAACTGGTGAAAAATGAAAGATTGATGTCATTCAAAAATGGTTTTACCTTTGATCGACATTTCCAAAATGATGCGTTGCTTCCTAAAAAGATTTGGAATTTTACGCTTACTTTGATGAAGTTTATAATTAGATTTTATGTTAGGAGAATGTAATAGGTTTATTTTATGACGTTTCGTGTACCTAATTCCTGAAAACGCATATAATGTACCAATTCATACTATTCTAGTTACTTTAATTCAGGGACGAGAACAACATATAAAAATATAAAAGTAGTCGTGGATATAGTGTTTATAAAGTACCGGTTAGTCACTGTATGTTATAATTAGATACAAAATTGTTTTGTTTCTTTCTAGACTGGCTTTTGTTTGATGCTCCAGACATTTGTCTTCGTGACGAATCTTACTTGGAAAGTTTCTTGGGCATATTGGTCTTGTTAAGCATCGTTTTCTCGATCATCTTCCCACTGGTTACCAGGATCCCAAAGGACATTTTGAAAAATGATCAGATCAGGATGTAGATAAGCTCGAAGTGAAAGAGTTAATGGAGAAATTGACAGATCTGGTTCTATATGTTTTGCAGTATCCACGTTCTGCTCGCATTTTCTGCCTACTTGCAATCATAAAGCGGCTATCAAAGTGCCAAGCGTGATGTAGTTATAGGTATCAGGACAATTCCCCCCCGGACTATTCCCCCCGGACAATTCGCCCCCAGGACAATTCCCCCCAGGACAATTCCCCCCCCCGACGATCCCCCCCGAATAATATATATTTATATACATATATAAAGTAAAGAGTACAAAGTTCAAATCTTTTGATCCATTTTCAGAATATTTCTTAGTGTGATGATGCAACTGGAGGATAAATAATATTAATTTCATTAAACAAATGACTTTCATGGAGTACAAGTACATATAATTTTCAAAATAGAAGTACGGAACATTTTTTAAAAAACCTGATCAAAGGGTAAACTGATGTTCTCATTCATCCAGGTAACTCTTTGATGAATTAACTGTTACTTTTAATTGCTTTATTACCCACCCTTGATTGAGTAAGTCTTGAATCAAGGTGCACCTCTAGATAGAGGTGGTGAACAGATTTTCTCGCTTATCCAGGTATCCCTTTGATTATTTGTCACTTTTAGTTGCTTGACCATTACCCACCACCCACCACATTCCTGTTGGTCAAGAAGTGCACGAATTGACTAGGAATATATACGAATCTGTTAAGAACTTCACGAATGGATTACGATTCAACCACGAATCCTGAAATTTGTCAGTTCCTGGCGATTCGTGGGATTCGTGGTCTGTGTGAAATAGGGGCCTTACGGGCCCTGGTTATCAAGAATACCTTGTACATATATAAACCAAAATTTACCGTTACATAAAAACGGGAAATCGTTGATACATAAGTGTGTGATTAACCATCAGGAGTGTCAATATTGAATTTGTACAAAAGAAGTTTAAAACCATGTAGCTTAATTTATGTTGTCCAATATCAAACAAGGACAACTCGGTTCGTCATAGTGGAGAGTTGAGCGAAGCTCACACCATGTTGCGTGACAGAGAACTTGTTACATGAGAAATAAGATTTCGAAAAAGATGCAGGGATATCACATATTGCAAGTTGGACAAAGACGACAACTAATAACGCAAAAAGAACTTATAGGAACATCGACAAAAGTGGAAAGAATTGGTGAAACCCGACATGGTGCATTAACGGCCCTTGGCTACCAATAAGTAGTAAAAAGTAGTAAAATCATAAACCTGTATTGTAATAATTAGTACCAGTGTTGTTTTGGTGCATACTTTAAAAGCAGTTCTATTTCTCAATTGTGTTAAGACCTTGGTCATATAGTGCACGAGTTATTACCATGGTCGCCTGGCCTCCGCTCTTATATATGCAACACCCGCAAAAACCTCCGGTGACTTATTGGTGAAAAGAGATGTGTTTACCTCCTGCTCCAACAACAATAAACATGAATATGATATGATAAAATACTCCGAGAGATTGATTTCTAAAAGGTCTGCTATGCTCCATGACATCGCGTGGCCTGTGTTTCTTGTCTTAAAACAAAGGCTTACAAGAGTCGGAGCACTACAGGGAAATATCATCGATTGTGTTCACAAAGGCGATATAGACATAATGGGGAAAATGGCGCTTGCAAGCGAAAACGAAACCGTTAACATTTGAAACGCATAAGACAAAGAGGGTATCAGCTTTAATGTCACGGACTACAGAGACAAATAATGCATACATAGGAAACAATAGTCTGAGATGAACCAAAGTGGTTTCTATCGCTGTTTATTAATAACATACTATAGGTGAACTGGAACGGTTGCTGGTCCTTTAATAGTGATATAGTTAAACCAAACGATGTAAAGAGGCGGAGAGGGGGCGACTAAAACCGTACACTCTAGGGGGCTGTTTGTGCCTGGGAGGATAAATGGTCGCCTGTAACTATTTTAAGGTAATTCAAAAAATGCGAAGCAAGAGCAGTAACGTTAACATAAAAACAAAGTCTGTTATTAAATAACCCAGCCACTTTTTTGGTCACCTAAGAAATAAAACGATTACACTTAAGGCTGCTGAGGTATTCGTACCTTCATTTATATCAAGGTGACTACCGTTTTTTATCTTATTCCAACATACACGTATATATTCACCTCCGGCGTCAAATTGAGATAAAACAAAAATACCTTTATCGTCATTTTCTTCCAATGTTTATTGTATTAAGCGTAATCTAGTGGATCTTTATGTCACAATTAACTTGCATTAACTACAAAAACCGCCGGCGCATTTACATGCAGTTAATTGTTTTGGAACATTGTCAAAAAGACGCCTGGTGTGCATATTCATTCGGCAGAGAAAAATGAATAGAATGAGGTCTACTATACGTTATAATGTCATTTAGTGCAAACTGAATTGAGGACCAAATGCTTCATGCACCTATAGCAAGAAATTTGCTCTATACACGGGCGCAATTAAGGAAGAACTTGAAATAACACGGGCCCTGTAGGCCACGTGGCAACATAACGTGCACATGCGCACATGTACACATTCAACTCTCTTTCTTTATTCTTAATTGTTACAACTTTTAATTTTCCATACCAAATGCGAGGGCTTTCCGAATTACAAATACCGTCCAAACGCTGACTGGAACTGTCTCGGTGCTTTTAGTGACTTTAAAAAAGTTCAGTGTGAAACAGATCGACTTTGTTATACTGCTATCAGAAAAGAGTTATTGGCACTGTAGGAACTTTCAGACAATCGAAATGTCATTACACTTCCAAACAAAAGCGGTCTTCAAATATATACCGAAGCTAACGGAGCCCTTGGCGTAACAGTTTTTGTCCAACCAGAAGAACTGCATTTAAATTCAATAATTGCAATTGCGAAACCGGTAAGCACCATGATTTGAAAGTCACTAAAAAAAGGCAGTTAAGTGACGCTTGCCTTTATGAAAGGGAAATAACAGGAACCCAGATATCTAAATTAACCTTGAATAAATGTCAACCTATTCGAACCTAACAGAGATATTATTTGAGAAGCCTTGATTTTTATCAGAATACATGAAACTGTCGTTTTCCCATGTTTATGTTAGGAATCATGTGCTCTTCCTGTCTTTTTTAAAAACCTTTTAAATATAGATCAACTCAATTCCTTGATAGCCAGGCTGTTCTACATTCCTTTTTTATTTTGAAAAATCAAGTTAAGGTTGTGGTGCGGGTGCCTAGAGGCCACACATTCCTTTGTTTAAATAGGTCTCACGTGGTTTGAACCACGTGCATATTCTACTCTCTGGATGCGATGGACCGTTGGACGATAGAAGTCGAAACAAAGAGTCCAGCGAAAAAACGTCTGTCCTACAAGTTGCGGGGCTCATATTGTGACAAACTACGATCATAAAAAGTCAGATTTGAATGAATTTGGTCTAAAAGTTTTCGTTAGTGTAAAGAATTGTAGACAATGAAATAAATGAGCAAACAAGGATCTGTTAGTAAGCAAAAAACACTGCGGCCATACCATGCCTAAACAGGCATTTTTCTACACAACTTTGTACTGGAACAGCCCCAATGACTACCATAGATATATCATGAAAAGACGGAGCTTCCGTTAATGTGACACTATAAATCTATCTTCAGTGAAGTTGACATTGGGCCTGTTAAGTCTACCCTAGGTTCTAGATTCCGGTATTGCCAGCTCGATCTTGATTTCATATATAAGGCATATCAGCAATACCGGCTCTAGCGAACAGCGGCCATGTTACACTTCCGTCAATCAAACAGAACTGTTCCGCAGTGAATCTGCAGTTGAATGTCATCAGACCAAAATGAAACGTAAAACAGATTTAATTCTGCTTTATTTAATGTTTTTGCTGTATTTAAGATGTAAAGTGAAAAAATAAATAATGTTCTTCGAAAAGAAAAGATATATCCAATGTTTTTGTATTTTTTGCTTATCAAAGAACATTTAGTCCTGAGATATACACGTGCACAATACACGTGCTTGCCGTGTGCCAAATTTGACAGCTACACTGTATGCCCTATACCACTATAAGGGCTGCGCAATGGCTACACCAAAATCAGTTTTTAAAGCAGAATGTATTGTGGCACTGTATTGCTTGTATTGTGGCACTGACCTTCGACTGCAAGATATTTTCAATTCAAACTTCTAACTCCGCGTCAGGCATCTTGTCTCGTCTGCACGAGATAACTTCAGCGCAAGGCGGGAAAGGCAGCTACAGGCGGCCAAACCTGTGACGTACGAGACTTATGACTTCCAAATATGGATCCAGGCGGACACAGCTGTGATGTGTGACTTCCAAATATGGAAGTGCCCCAGGCAAAATTTTGAAGAAGAACGCCCTCAGATTGTCGCTGTTCGTCAGAGCTAGTAAAAGCGACTCCATCACAAGGTAAATATTTAACAAGCTAGCTTTTACGTTGCTCTGACACTCAGGGTAGTTAAGTCAAGTACAGACCTAAAAAGCTATTCATTAAAGCATGCCCAAATTTGTTTATCATTCTGGATAATTCATTAACACTCAAACTACCGGTTCCATGTAAATCATGGTGGTAATTAGATTTGGGTGGCTGGTTTTCATTAAAAACTGTACGACTTAAGAGCTCTATTTTTCATTATTGTATCCTATCCTAGTGTTCAATAGCTGTGTTTTTTCAAGAGTCTAGTCTACGACTGAGCTAGGTGACAACCTTGGTTTTATCTACAAGGCAACAGCTACACTGTCTATTCGTTTTTGATGTGTTTCCCATAAATCAGTGTGAGCCCCTCAACCACGTACCGTGATTCCAAAGACCTTTAGTCTGCTGACCCGGCGTAAACTTTCGAGACTGCCTCAAAGTAAATAAAGATAAATAGGCATACAGTTGTGGAAGACGGATTTAATATTTTACAGCAGTTGCGACTTGGTCTTTGGACCTGGAAAATTTCAGCATTATAAGCCCATAACATTTTTCATGTCTGTCAACGGTAAGCTTTCTGACCATTTGATATGTTAGGAAAATACGGTCTTCCTTTACGTGAACGCATCTTCGCTATACGCAAGTCCATTTCACAATGAAAAGCAGGTAAGTATAGTGTCAGTGTGCTGTAACAAATGTTGCGCATAGCTGTATATTCCTTTGTTTTTCGCAAACACGTCCTCGCTATAATTGATCCATGAACTACATACTCAGTAATCGCATTTCAGGATTTCAGGATTCAAAACATTCCGAAAACCGTCTGTCCTTTTGCAACACGAAATAATGAGCTTAATGAATCACGAAGAATATGACCTTGAACCTTCTAATACTAATGAAAAGGGTAGATATCACGATGTGGCATGAATCACAACAAGGGGGATGACAAATATAGAAACAGTTGCCAATGTGACCTCATATTTTGTCTTAAACAAGATGAAGTGGGCCGTAATGTTTGAAAACTGAACAACCAACATGCCTTAAAATTTACTCATACCAATAGAAACGTAAGATAGCCTGATACTAAACATGAAGCAATATCAAAACACGCCAAACAAATTATATTCCAAGGATATATATGTGCTACATAATAGGCGTTTTTATTAAAGCCAACACGCACTATGCCAAATACGCTGAGCATTTCCTCGTGAGGGTGTTGACAATGTAGTGCACCTAGTTTGATGATATTTTTATTATACGGAGGACTTGTGTTTTATAACGTTTTTCAGTCGTGGTCGTTATCTCAAAGCAGCCCAATGTTGTTGGCTGAGACCAGTAGCTGAGCTTGGGCATCGCAGTATGCGCCGGGATGTAGCCTTGTGTGCAGGCACGGAAAAAACGTGTTTTCACTTCAAGGACACGGCACTTAGATATACGATTATCCAGGCACCGCTGTATGACTAGCTAATCGGTGACAATCAAGAGTATTTTCTTTTGAATAACACAAGAAAATCAAGGTTTTTGCTAAAGATGGGGGGTATGTTTCTATTGAGCAAATCAAGGGAATTTTTAAACAGATAGACGAGGAGACAATCTTACTGTAATGAGTAATGATGGAAGTTTGCTCGCTATCGTTTGTATATGTGTGTTAAACTTTTTTGTCGGAGGGAGTGGAGGAGAAGATAGGCAGATGGAGGGAGGGGAGCGGTGACCTACCTCGATCTGCCATTGCGTGTTGCAAAGAGTTGCACTGCGATGAAACGACGAGTATGTTCATAATACATGTACGTGTACGTGCGCCAACATGTCAACTGCGCTGAGTTAGAATTTTATTTGCAGTCTCATTTGCATCCACGGTGCAGTGTCTTTTAATTCGAGGATGGTGCATTTCTGTACGACTTAAATGTAACTTACTGTGTCACCACTACTGGTAACCGTTGTGGTTGAAGTTCCAACTTTGGTGAAAGACAACTAAAAGCACCAAATACCCAAACACATTGACTTTTGAAAAGAAATTCGGAAGAAAATTTCAATCAGATAACCTGAGAGGCCCCATGGCATTAGCTTAGTAAAATTACCAAGATTGAAAAGCCCTGGTTAGGTCTTCAATTTGCCTTTTTTTTTTTGCATTGTGACAAACTTTCGAAGAAGAAGCTTTGGTTTCAGTGAAAGAAAACAAATATTGAACTACCGGGGTATTGAGTACTCTTCTATGGTCCGGGTTATGTGTTCGCTGTTCCACGAGTTGTACGTCCCGGGTCGATTTTGCACGTTTCCTGTGAATAGCACGTGTGTTGTCACGTCTAGCCCATATAAATAAATCTTCCATATTTCATTGGAATAAAGTAGCCATTGGTCTAAAACAGAGTTAAAGTTTCTTCTAATTACATTTTTACCGTACTATACTTTTTAAAGTATTATTAAAATAATAATGTAATACTTTTTTTTTGCTGAATGTAAATAGACTTAATATTTGTTTAAAAGTTAACATTCACTTTTTAGAACGCACTTCGGATTTTCTGTGAACAAGACCGTGGTAACAGTTTTAGTCCAGAGTTGTTTCATATGCCGTAGCGTGAAATATATTCGACAGTCGATTTCTTTCATCTTCTGATTTTTCTACAATAATCTTTATTCAGTTCGGAACAGGAACATGCCTTTGTTCCATACTCTTCTCACCTCTCTCACGGCATAAAGAAAATTTAGGAAAGTATGCTACGGTACTTACTTCTGTTAGTGATGAATGAGCAATTGCCAGTAACAAAATCTCCCAGTTGACAGTTCTGGCCAGGGAATAAGAACGCACACATAAATAAAAAAATATATTCTAGTTCTTTTCATTTGGAACAATCGACTCATTTGATGTCGGTTGACATTCTATTGTTGATGGTAAGGCTACCATTAATTGATATCTACGCAGATGGTCCCACAGTGCCGTTCTTCAAAAGATGGTAATTGAGATTGATGATTATGATGTCATCTTGAATTACTATTCTGACACTAAAGGAAATTAACAAATTTCCTCTTCTCGGTTATGTAAAAAAAAAAAAAAACGGAAAATTGTGAACTAACCACTGTTACAAATTTTAAAAATCAGCAAGAGGAATAATTATTTTTTACTTATTAGAGAGGAGTCAGGTGGCAAATGCATCCACTTGGTAAGATTTCGAAATGTAACAACAGTGCATCAGAAGGTGCAGAATATAAGTGCCATGATTTTTATTACATCATAAACGTTAAGAGCGTGTAAAGCACACATTCGTTTTATATGCACAGTAGAGAAAACGTTATAATTCGGTGTTCACGTGGTAGTCACGTGGTTCCAACATGATGTTTGCACCTGCGTGCCAATACTAGTATGCATGTTGACCCATGTGACAAGGATCAATATGTTCATTATTAAATATCAACTGCCTTCTTTTAAGAATGAAGTTAATGATGTTGTTGTCGAAAATCGAACTAATGGCAGTCTTTAAAGACTACATAAAGACGAATAATACTGACCATGAATGGCAACGGTCACGCCCGATAACAACCTACGTGTAGATGTGATCTTAATTGACATGATTGTCATCATTTCAGAGATCATTTATTCAGAAATAAATGTTTACCATGGAGGTCAGCTGAATTTGCTTAACTAAATCGTACCAAATGATGAAGACTCTAAATAACCTTGGATATAATGATACAGTGTAGATGACAGAATAGCAAATTATTAGGTATAATGATGTTTTGATTAAAGTAGAACGGAGAAAGATTATTTTTGAAGCATATTGACAAAGGAAACGTTGAGGTATTTCACATAGGTTAGTTGGTACAAGGATCAAAGAATACAACAAATGGTTGCTGAGTATGGAGTATTTCACTGAGTGTCACGGATTTTAGTTGAACTAAACAGGTGACAAAAATGCAAATGATTTGGCATAATGAAAAATATATTTTTTCAACGGCATCTTATAAGAATAAGCATTAAATTATTTATCGGAAGCAGTACACAGGAGCAATTTGACATTCGCGTATTTAAGGAATAAAGAAGCATCTTGCAGACACCGCAAATTGGAGATCTGCACGTGCTAATGCCACGAGACAGTAACGAGGTTTATAATTGAGGGACATAACAGACGAAAACAGAAAAAAACCGTCTCCTTCATCATTAGCAGAGTATAGAAAAAAAAAACATTTGTCAAAATAGAGTGGCCTGCTTTACCATGGTACATTTATTATAGGCTTAAGGCGCATTCAGATCCATACATCGCACAAGCTGGTTCGGCCCAACTATGCGGTGGATTCTCGTTAAGCCCAATCAGTGGAATCAGGTTCATCAGCACATTAAAGTTAATTAACTCCCCCCTAGCCCCCCAAAGAAGCGTGTCAGAAAATTAAACTGATTCCTCTAATTATACTTTACCGAGAATGCTGTTCAGGTTAGGACCGAGCCAGCTAGTACGATCTATTTGTGAATCTGAACTCGGTATCAGTAATGTACCAAAAGGCAAACGACTACATGTTGAGTAATTATGGCACAGAATATTTGCAAATGGTTGTGCAATTTTCTGTTGTTCACATCATTAAAAGACCGTTAATGAGGTATTTACTTAACGGACCAGACAAAAATACGTTGATTATGTGAAGTTCCACATGTTAAACCGTGTGATTCTGGTAACTGCTTATTTAATCTAAGTCGACGAACAAGAAGGACGTGTTCGATTAATCACCTTACATGAATATGTAAATGCACGTCCTAAATATAAATATATCCTCGGTGACTACCTTATATGATAAATAATACCCACCATGTTCGAGGTCAAAAATAAGCATTCAGGAACAAAAAAAAATTTTAAACCATGTGGAGAAAACGTGGAATCAATTTTGATGAACTTCAATGCAGAAAAAGAAATGAAAGAATATGAAATCCCAACTATAAACTGCCATGTATGTTCTAATAAAGGAATGCACGTGCAAGCATTTAAAGTTGTTATTGTAGCCTTCGTATCGAAACAAACGTACTGGGGTATCTCAGACGTTGGTAAAAAGTATCAAGGTCCCACGTAAGATGAACAACGGCACAAGAAAAATGAAATGAAAGAAATAGATACATAAATATATGTGTAAAAAGAAAGATAAAAGTTGCATAGGTGAGTATATATAAACATCAATATAAATAGTGGATTATTTTCATCCAGAGGAACCAATGGGCAAATGCCGTTGCTGCAAATGGCACCCCAAACATGTACAGAACCACCTCCTCCAGCTATTATTTCCTGGATATTTTCAGTTAACAGCCTCCCCCAAGGGAGCCTACACACTCTCATAGCTGGAGGAGGTGGTTCAGTACATGTTTGGGGTGCCATTTGCAGCAACAGCATTTGCCCATTGCTTCCTCTGGGTGAAAACCTTAACACTGCCAGTTACAGAGACATCCTCCAGCAGAACCTGGAGCCATTTGCAAGAGGGATATACAGAGACAATTTTAGATTGCAATATGACAATGCAACTCAACACACAGCCCGCTTGATTGCAGACTTTATCCGACAAAACAACATTCAGCTGATGCCAGAGCTTGGGCGTGCTATTCAAAGGAGAAACCCTCCCCCCTGCAAATCTAGATGAACTGCGAGATGCCCTTCAATATGAATGGACCAGAATTCCTCTCCAAAGAGCTGTAACTCTAGTTCACAGTATGCCACGCCGTTTGGCGGCCATTATTCAAGCTTGGGGTGGGCATACCCGCTATTGAGATTAATAATGAACTCTGAAGATGTTTCTTGACAATTTCCCCTAATTTCATATTAATTGTCAATCACAGTATAAATTTATGTTTAATTTTTCTCTTGGTACTGTTATGTAAAAATGTACTTTTTTGGAGGGCATGAGAAAAAATACCTAAATAAATTAACGCTTTTTTCACATTTGCATTGGTTGTTTCTCCTTGACTTAACCAATCCTCCAGCTTCACATATTAAACAATATAAACAGTATTAATTTGGTAATATCAATAATAATGAAAGAAACAGGGCGATATGCATCCCAAAATTTCCGTGTACCAACCATTTTGGGCAAGAGTGTATAAATAAGTGAGAAACAGACACGGAATCAACACACTGATAGACATACATGTAAATTGATGTCTTATTGTGATTATGGCATAGACTGATGACATGGATAATAACTAAGCATTATCATTATTATCATTTCTTATTATATCTACGATATCTATTAAACAGATTAGGTGCAATGTTTTGTTCTATTTCGACTGCTTTTGATTTCAATACTGACCCCAAACTGTCAGTATTGGAATCCAATGATTGTGCAATGGATGCTGTCTTCAATTGTTCCATTATCAAAGAATAATAATGACAATGAAACTTTCGTAAACTTCTAAAACATCACCACAGGAATCGTGACAAGCAAGTGACATTTTATAATTGTGCATTGTCATGATTAAAACACTTTTAGGTCACTTAAGGTATAATGGACCGATCTCCATATCTTCTTAACAAACAGATTTATGACAATACGTGCAGCAAAGGCAAATGAAATGCGCTAACTACCGTTTGATTTCCTACATTAAATCAAATGGCTTTCGTTAACCGATTTCTGTAGGCTTATTTTCTAACTTTGTAACGTTTGGTAATGTTGTGTTTATATTTTACCTTTGCCGGAGGAGGTAAATGATGTTATGGTTGCGGGTTTATGTACTAAGTACCTTTATCCTACGCCAATTATACATGACCATTGCTTTTCCGCTCTTTGTGAGTACTTGCTCCTTTCGTGCCTAAAAGCACTAAAGTAAAGTATCCGTCTTTTGGTGACTTATTAAGTACCTAAAATAAACGTGGGGAACTGTTTCGTTTCCGTTAAGAGATTTGGAATAAACATTTCATGAATATCCTCCTGCAATTGTATCTGTTATACATGTACCATTGTATTGTGTGAATCTTCGGTTTAGTTTCTTCTATTGTGCCTGGGTTTATAATTCAATCACAGCAACTGTCTTAAATTGAAGACAGCGCACTGACGTCACGAAAAGGTTTTCTGATAGAATGCGATTATTCTGATAATGTCCAATCAACGTGGCGATAAAATAACAATTACACTTTCGTTTTGTCTCGTATTCTCATTCTTTTATTTTTGGAATTGACGCCAGAGCCCTGATATCAAATAAAACGTATTTCCGTAAAAGATATTCTTAACTGAACATATTCCGTGCCGGAGAGTATGTTTCGTAAAAGAACAATCTTTATAACACCAACGTACCTATTCTGTCTGCTGTATTATTTGACCACTATGGCAGGAATGGAAGTCCGCTAGAAATCGTAGTTCCTTCCCTGTATAGGTATACTCTGTACAGGTGTTCTCTGTACAGGTAATATTCGTACCATACGCTAGCCCCAATACTCCGAATAACTCTAACCTGTACTTATCATGTTAGACCCATTCCTAATCCATTCCTAGGACTACCATTCCTGCCACACCCCCATTGCAAGAAACCAGTGCATATGTCGTAATTGTTGCAAATGTACATTTTTTTATATCAGTGATATATGTTATAAAAATAATGAGTACTTGATGTTCAGATCGGAACTGTTTCAGAAGCTGCGATCAAAAATACCTCATCATCTTCCAAATATTTGAATGAAAAACTACTTTTTGGCAATAAAACCGACAAAACATGTTGGCGTGGGAAGCATTTAAAGGCAACAAATTGAATCAAAGTTGTTTTCTTAAATCTGTATCTCAAGGACAGCATTTCCGTCAGACCGTTCTCCAGATTAACCAGAACCAGTAAAAGTTAAGTCACATCCAATCATAGCGGCTGCATATGTTAATATATTGTGATGTTTCCGCGAACGTCAACTTGAAGCAGTAAGAACTGGTATTCTACAGTGTACGCTGCGCCAGACCCAACATAACATAACAAACGCATTGAGAACGGCGGTATATCTCATTGTTCTACGAGCTTTACTTTCTTTATTATTTACGTTGCATTTCCAAGGCACAGAAAATATTTTCTAAGGTAGGTAGACAAGATATGCCAGTGTGATGGGAATGATACAACAGGTAATGCTTGAAAATAGCAATATGATACCACACCACACCAATCGTACCCAGCTTGTACATTGTCCACTTTATTAAAAAAATAACATTACTAAGTAGAGGCGTCTCCACAGATGTAAGCCAGTTAGTATTTTCCATCATCAATCAAAGTACCTTTTCTAGCTAAAACTTTAAACATTAAGTGACAGTTCCCACACGGGAAACAACAAAGTACGTGCCAAAGCTCATGGAATCCAATGTTTGCTCTAGGAAAATGGTCCAATATCTCAAGCAAAATAAGAAGATCAGGTTCTTATGTCTTATTGTCTGTTTATTTAAGTGAAATATCAAATCTACTTTGTAACTTAGTTGGTGGAAATGATGCGGTCAAATTTCAGGCGCATACAGGGACAAGGGTGATTAGGTAGTGTCTCCGCGGACACAGCTGGTCACGCAAACCTAAGGGCACGTGTCACTCTTCGTGCTACTATACCAGCACATGCTTTGTTAATTCATTTTAGTGCCAGGATATGTCATAAAGCTCAGGTTAAAATGTGCTCTCTTTATTACTATCAACGCACAATCAACAAGTATGTGCATGTATTTTAACAGTTTAATCAAATATGTCTGCATTGTTCTAACAAAGGTCATGCTTATCGCCAACTGCTCTTCTAATTAAAACATTATTCTTTGATTTACATTGCAGCCATAAAATGGATTTAGTGTAGAGGGGCAGAACAGTTGCTTTCAACAATCAAAAAAAAAATACAGGTGCATGTATACAATTTGTAATTTACTCCACGCAGTTTTTTCTTTTATTTCGCGTTTTTGTTTGCTAGCTTCCTCAATTTGTAAGAACTTATAACGTCAGCAAGTGCTATCAATCTCCCAAGCACATTTTCAGTAAGAAAAGAAGGGTCGCAACTGAACGTTTTTATTAGATTAGTTCTATTCGAATCTCAAGTTATACCTCCATTGTTGTCTTGGAGTCAATAATTGAAAAACAACTCTATAGCTCTCCGATCTGATTTTTTCTTTTCTCTCCACATGGGCTTGAGGGAAAGCTTCCAATAAGTAGAATTCCTTCTTTCACATTTTTTACTCTACCACTTTTTGTTTCTTTTTCTTTGTCTGCAGATGCTGTATCTGATTTCTAGGAAATGTTTTGTTTCTGATAACGTCTGTTGTCGCCAGTGAATGTGTGTCTGTGGTCTGTCGTTTTGTTATCGAGCAAGTCCGCTTTAATAACCGCGCATTCTCTCAATTAAGGGCTATTATAGGGGTTCGATATATTTTAAGGCCCTTTCCCCGTTTCTTCTATACAGAATATTCATCTTGATATTTGTACTAAAATATAATGATAATAATAATAATAACACTTTAATCGTGAAAAATCTCTTTTGTTGTTTAAGACACTCATAAGAGCACATGTTTAAGCGTCAATCTGCAAACCTGGGCTGATAGATAGTGATTGGTTTCCAGCAGAAATAGGACATAAATTTATCAGAAAAATTGACATGGTTAACGACAAAGGGGTGCACTATATGTCCGATGCCAGCGTTTGGTTCTAGCGTGTTAAGGGGTTTGGAGACCCTTATTACAATGATCCATAAAATATAGGCATTGTTTCCTCTTAAATGAATAAATCGAAAGTAACGTTTCCTAGTGTCTGAATGTAGTACTTATTGCTGTAATTACATAACAGTCAAACGGTGTTGATAGCTGATTAGCTGAAGATGGAGGTCTGATTGAAATCAATACTACATTTTTCACCCCCCCCCCCCAAAAAAAAAAAAAAAGCTACTGTTGTGTCATCAGTTTACATAAGCACATTCTCCTATTTTTTGATGTGGCAGCATTATCTCATGGCAATGTTTATTCCCGAGTTATCTAGCCGAATACGGGACAATGCCAATGCTAGAATACCATAAGAATTTTCACATTGAGTGTTATATTTTTAACTTAAAAATTTTACGATATGTTTTGAGAGAAAAAAAAACTTTGTCTCTACAATGTCGTGTTTTTAATATTTCCTCTCTCTATAATGGATAGCATGAATGCGCAAGCGTGTTTTCCAGATTATGTATCTTTATCTTTTATGGTGGATATGGACTTACCAAGAACTGAAAGACGTTTGTTCCTAGTTCGTTTCAGAGAAGCTGGTTCCTAAAAAGCAACTCGAAACTGGTTCTTATAAAAAGATAATAAAAAGGGAACTGGGAGTTTTGGCACGAGGACCTCGTTGTTGTGCACCATATCCCAATTGCCGTCGCCGACCGTAGAATTCACCGAGCCAATCCAATCCAAGGTTCCTGGGATCTTTTTCTCTCAAACAGACACCGGGACTCGGAACTGGGTATCTCGCTGGGAGAAAAAAAGACAGTGTATGCATGCAATCTTTTAATCACAGTGATAGCTGCATCACCTGTTCTGCATGTCTTTATACATTGTGATTCTATTCTAAAATGATATTATCTCGCGTTCTCTAAATCGAGCAGAAACTGCATGTCCACAATTATTGTGTCACATTGGGTAGTTTAATGCATAGGTCTTAAAATTTCCCTTAAAGGTTAAAGCTTCGTTTAAGTGTACTTATTTGCAGATGGTTACTGCATACATACCATGTAGACCGCATGTTGCCAATAAAATAAATTGTCCTTTAAAGAGAAATCAAACTTGTTTTCTGGCAATAACCCAAAAACCAACCCAAGATGCTGGTTGTTTTCCCTACCGTGTTTATAAAAGGGCGGGAAGTTCTTACAAACATGTACAAATAATGCCTGGACAGAAAGAAGATTACGCTAGATGTACTTTAACGTTCCAGTAAAGCACAGTCAATTTAAGCTGTTGCTCTCGCTAGGTGAAAAAAACTCCTCTATTTAGTTTGATTAGCCTTGACGTGAATCGGCATGAGATGAAATGAATTCCCATTTGCATAGAAAGTAACTAAACATCATGCTACCAAGCTTCTGCTTTAATTTGAGGTTCTGCTTTGTGTTGAACCATCAAGGTTAAGATTTGGCTCCATGCTTATCAAAGGGAGAATATTACGTTAACTTTATCTAACCAAACGTAAAAAAAAAACTCTGCGGTTAAGAGTTTAAATTTTCGCATACACTCTAAGTAAACATCTTTACAGCCACTATAACTTCTATTATATCATTTGAACCTGCAGCAATATAGTCCAGGTTTAGAACGATTATGGTTGCGCTATACCCTGTTCATTGCGGTTATTGTTTTCAAATGCATTTGATTTCATGCAGGAAATTGCATCAACTTACATCAATCGTAAATAAATATATGATTCCCTCCTAATGGTTGACTTTTGCAGGATCATTTACGGTAAGGCAGTGAGGTTCTTGATTAAAATTTCGGGGCATTTATTTTGCGTATATGCACGTAAACGAGGGCCAAAAGAGAAATCTAAGTGATGCAATTATGTATTTTCGCGGAAGATGTATTTAAATATACATGTAAGTGGAAAATGCCCCACTTGCATGGATTGTAAATAAGCTGATGATTTTACAATTATTTTATAATGCATCCTTAACACAGACACATGAACAGAAAAACAAAAGGGCTTTCTTCTTTTAACAATTCATTGTTTTTTGTTTAAAGCACCACATACGTTATTAAGCTTTAAATGAAAAGTTGTCACGGGGTTAAACATTAAAAGCTTTAGTTTGCGGGTGTATACTGAAAGTGAATATCTAAATATACCATTCTCATTTCATTTAATGTTTCAGGATGCAAAATTGCTTTGCTTGAAATCTCGATTGTAAATAGGCATGCTCAGGATAACCGTGTGGTAATCCACCGACCATTTTCAGCTTTTTCTCTGTGTCATTTACCAAACTTTAAGTTACTTCCTTGAAGGAGGTTGCTCCATTGAAGAGACATATGTAAATATAAAATAAAATGAATATTGGTTTTATCAAAACTAACTGTATGTGGACATACAGGTATTGCATCGTTTCCAGATAAGCGCCTTAAATCCTAATTCCCTTTGTAGGTTAATTAACTACCCACAGGATTTGTGCTTAATAATTTGTTTACAATAAAGGAATGTTATTCATTAAATCGGGCGCCTGTTTTGTTTGAAATGCCGCTTTTGGGAATAACACGTAGAGCTTCAACCACGCATCGTATTTGTTTGCAATTTAGAAAGGGCTTATCCACAGAGGAAATAAAACGGAGAACTATTTGAAAATCCTCACACGTCTTCTTTTACATGTCAAATGCGTACGTTTCATTACATTTACATTGGATCAGGTTAAATGGCAAGTACCTATATAGCTCACCTCTTCCTTTCTACATGTTGAATTGTGTTTAAGTATAGGAATGCTATTCCGTGAAATGGTAATGAGAAGATCCAGTGAAAGAAACGGCAATCTATTCGTGACTAGTTTGGAGCAATCTAGATAGAGGTATATGCATCTTGTTATGACATAACCCAAGACAATATAAACCACACGGTTAAGCCCACAGGTGTCTAAATATAGCGTACAGCAGACGTTCAAGTCGATCAAACCACAATAATATCCGCATGCCTATCATTATTTCCGTTCCAAACGAGTACTACTAAGTAGTGAACCTTGGTTATTTGTTCCTAGGCCTCCCGTTGTGAAAATGTTTTTGACATTGATGAGATTTGGGACATGGTGTAGTACTGCTGTGCACTGAGCAGCAGGGTATTGCTTTTATCTTCTGTTGTGATGCCCCGGAGGCTGAAACTCTAGTGTTAGCCTTTAGACAGGACAGAGGGAGGGTGCCGTGCAACGAGATGGGGGAGGCTGAATCTATGCGTTATTGGGAGGTTACACCTACCATCAGAGTGGTGGTATTACCATGTATTTTAACATAAATGTGTTGCTAACAATATGGATTTGGAAACGGAGATATCTGTGGAATATGTGGAACCAAAAGAAAGCTCTATTGATAGAAAAGAAAGTAGGTGTATTACCCACAGAAAAAATTATCTTACGATCAGTTCGTGCAATATAAGTCTGGTTTGTTTAAAATCACCTAGCGAAAGCAATCGAATTAGTCTAATGTGGCAATAAAAGCATAGTAGACACACAGCTGCATATATCATAATTGACACAAATCACGTTCGAACGCTGTTTTCGCTTAAATTGCAATAAATTTGGAAAAAAAAGTCTCCGGCTTACTCGTATATGCCTATACGACCCCGTGGTGAGGATCTGTATTCAATGTTTTAGCCGCCGCAAATCCCGGCCACAGTAAATGCTACTTCACGGCATGGAGCAGAAAACCGTGCGAAAGAAAGCTAATGAAATAATGGAATGAGAGTCAACGCTGATATTTAGTATAATAATAATAATAATAATGCTATTTGTTCCTTGTATAACATATTCCGTTTCCATACATTTCAATGCACTTTGCAATTTAGATATAAAATACAGACATTAAAATGTTAAAAACATTAATCGGAAAAAGACGATTTTTCAGAGAGACTTTCAAACTCTCATAATCAATTTCATGTCTTATATAAATAGAAAGCTCGTTCCATCTTTGTTTATGGCATAAACAATTAAAGTCCTGGCTCCATCAAATGTGATACATTACCTCTCTATTTCACAGTAAAGAAATACCGTGCAAAATACAATAATCTTTTCAGGAATCGAGGAATCGTTGCGTCTGCATTTACTCCCACCAACCTGCATTGCTCTTATAACAATGCTATAAAAAATGTTTCTAGAACTGTTTAATAAGGTCGACTATGTAACCCGGTGTGTTAATTTACTTGAAAAACTTTTAAAAATACACAAGTCTTTAAATAAAATCCTTTGTCGAATTGATAGCCTTAGTATTTCGGGGTTTCTAATGACTCCCATTTATTTTAATATAACGACTGCAAGAAAACAGATTCGGCAAATCAAAAACGACCAAGTGTCTTGCTGTCTGCACTATATACTACCCCCCCCCCCCCCCGCAAAAAATAAATAAATAAATAAATAAATAAATAAATAAATAAATAAATAAATAAATAAATAAATAAAAGCAAGTTTATTTAATATTTTTAGTTTTAGTGTTCTTTTTCACAATAATGTTCCATACATTGTAGTACATTGTTCAGTATCATGTGTGCCCTCCCCTGGCTGCAGTACATGCTAGTACACCCTCCTCTTTATGGAGCGTACAAGACCTCGAATACGGACTTGGGGTATTTGGGAGACATATCTGGTCTAAACCCTGGCCACGGAAAAGTCTGCATGGATCTGCTCCCAGGTAAGCCTGTACTATCCTGGCATTATGGGGACGGGCGTTGTCCTGCTGGCTCAGCCGTGCGGTTGGGCGTTGTTGCATAAATGGCACAGCAGATTCCCTTATTTAAGGACTTCTTCTCTGCACCGCTGGTCATTCAGATTACCACCAATCACCATGAGTTGCCACTTATGCCCGCCCAAACCATAACCCTGCTCCAATGGAAATGGTATTTGACACGACCCCTGTCCAGATCAGAGAGCTGAGGCATAATGTCAGCACGGATTTAGTCTCCCAAAATGGGCTTTCTGATTCTAGTGTCCACTAGCATTCATTGAGCACAACAACTGGTTTCTGCAAGATATTTGTCCCAATAATTTTTTTCTGAAATTCTGAAGCTTGCATTTGCCTGGAATCAATCAAGTACTCTACTACAGGAAATACAGTACCCGACAAAGAGGTGCATTTTTGGACATGTTCAAGCACTGTGGTCAAAACAAATTATTGTATCTCTTTTTTGGGCAGTATATTTCAAAAACACCCTTAAGGGGACAGTAGTAAGTGGGAAGGTTATTAGCAAGTGGACACTGTACCACGAAGTAGTATTTAACAAGAAGGCATTTCCTCGGGGTGGTTTATATTAAACACTGTTACTCATCAAGTTGAAATAATTCATAACTTTAAACAATGGAAAATCGAAATCACACACGAATATATCAAATTTTAATTGAATGCATAGATGAAGATGAGTAGGAGAAAAATGATCAGATCCTCAACAGAAGCCATTCTCAAGCTTTTGTTTCCTTTGAACTTTTAGACACGTTACATGGAACAAAATACAAAAGAATATGTGGATATTGAATTCACGGTTGGAAGGGATGCCAGGACAAATGCTATCTAATGTGGCAGAAGAGTAGTGCACTTCTCGTAATATCGGATATTTATTTTAGTCCGGAAAATCAGCTAACACTTGTGTGAAATAGCATACATTATGTCTATTCATTTTTTAACTTAGTTCGTTATCATACTTATTCCTTTCCTTGGTACTCGTGCATTTATCAAATAATACCCATTCAGCCGTTTCACTGTCAGTTTATTCATCAAACTTTTCATTTATTCGTTCATTCATTCATGTGATGTCGTCCGCCAATTGGTCCATTAATTTCCACAGCCATTCTTTTATATCCGAGAAGAATACTTTTTACAGTGGACATAATTGTCGGAAAACCTATTGAATTATAGACCTCATTTATCTCTGGTACAATGTATAGAAGGCTGAAAAAACTTGGTGATGCTCTACGACAGAAAAGGGTTTTTGATTCCAAGTAAGAAGCATTATAATAACATCTCTAATACAAGAATTAAATACCCATTAGGTTTTTCTCTTGCGTGTATTAGTATATGGCATGGTAAATTGATTGACGTGGAGGATTTCGCGGATGAGATATAATTGGTGGCGATATTGTGGCCTTATAATGCGTATGCTACAAAGAAATGGGATTTGCACTGCAAGTATTAAACGCTTAAGTGGGCACTGTTCAGATAAGAAAAAAAATCTGGTCTTGACACAGAAGTAACGTTATTACATAACACAATAGAATGACAAAGGTTTTAATGCAAGTATTAAAACAATATATGGTTGCCCGGAGTGACTTGGTTATCAATTTGGTCGTTAAAAAAAATGCTATGTACCGTTTAGTCGGTCTGAATGGTCCTTGTCTGAATTGTTCTTTTTGACAAGTTCAGAACGTCGTGGATTCCGAACTGGCAATTACGACGTAGAGGCTGCACTAAACACCTTTTGATAGATGTGGTTTCAAGATAGAGATCTTGAACTGTGTCAATAGAAGCATAGCTTATTCAATTTTTACTCTAAAAGTAATGTGGTCTATTGGGATTTGGTTTCAGTCGTTAACCAGGTCACTCATTCTTGGCTTGCAGTCTGTGTTGCTCCAATGGGAATTGTTCAGATGTTGGACGCCAATATTGAAGCACCTGCCGTGGTTGTTAAACAATATGCACGGCATACTGTTTCGATTTATTATAAAATCATATCTTGAAATTGCCATAGTAATAACTGATTCAATTTCACCTCTTAAAGCATAGTTGCCTCTTGGTATTTGTGTTTTATCATTTTCAAGATCAGATATGTAATGCTGTTGTAATTATTTGTATTGTTAACTGCGTTACCGGTATCTTGTTATTAACTGCGCATACAGCAAAGTCGCCTAGCCAGATAATTACAATTATAATTGGGACGAATAGTTGCATTGATCAAAACATTTTGCAAGAATTACCTTTTTCTAAAGGAAGAGAATGTGGCATGGGAGATTTATTGCTCAAATCTTGTATTTTTGGCACATAAGAGCCCAAACACGTGAACGAACATATTTGTTATAAAATGCTTATTTTTATCCCTATCTTTATTTTGGAATGTACCTTAATTGAACTTGATTTAGATGTAGAATAGGGAGATTTCATAAGACACATTTCATTTGCATGTTAACTTACTCTATGAAAGAATGATAGTTCTATACAATATAAGAATATTGCATCTAATGCCATCACTCCCGTAATGATTACAATGTACCTGCATGTACCATGCATATACACCTACAGACTTAAAATTTAATATGGAATATTTTTCCAAAACATAATTCATCAGTTTTTTCCTATTTTGCTAACTGATAAATGAAAATAAGGATTAAAATCGTGTTTTAATAACTTGTGATAATCTCTTCGATGTCATTGTGACATCAGTTCAGTAATTGCATTCGTCAGTGAAGCAAACAAAAAAATACATTGTCTATTTTAAGTCATACGACAACCAATGAAAGCGATATTTTGGATCTCCATATGTTCCTAATTATTGTCTTTAAAAGAGTAACACGCCCCACAAAGGCCCCCCGTGTCTAGTCACAGCAACAGTCGCTGTTACGCTTGTCCTCATCTTGCTGCTACCAGAGCTTTCAAGCCGCAAGGCATTTCTTATGATAGGCTTTTTAGAGTTTAATCTGGAATAAAATTCCAGAATACGGTAAAAACTTGTCCAATTTGGCTCCGTTTTGATGTAGGACATGCAGGCCGTTGATTCGGCGAGTAATGACCTACCCACATATTGTCTATGTGGTTCAAATATGGCGATTTTGATGACCAAGGTAGCTACTCATTCCCTTGGTTCTGTAAGTTATCTGCTATTAAAAGTGCTCTGTGTGAACCGGCAACCTCACCCTGTAACCTAAAATTGTTCCTAAGGTGTCCCCTCTCAAGTGGTTCCCAGATTATTCCTTTATTTGATCTGGTTCAGGTTTTTATCGATGACTACCGTTGGTGTTTTGGCACCAATGTGGTATCCACTCCAAATACTGACACTGTCAATGACCCTAGTCACTTAAGAAGTGGCAGACGCTTCGTCGTAGGCCTCTTCAGGATGCCAGTAAACTCTGTTTTGACCAGTTTAGCGGTAAAGGTTAAATCTGACCTCAATAAAGAAAGCCACGCGGTTTCATTGTTTTACCAAAAACTGTCATGGCCCCCAATTCATAAGAGAAACAAACTAGGCTGCTTTGCTGTTTACAGTGGCTTCCTAACCTGCTGATATCAGTTTGGTGTTCGCTAAGAGCCTTGAAAAACAAGTGTTGGTGACAATTTATCCCTCATTCAAAACGGACTGGGTGGTTTTGGTTTAATTGCAGCAGTATATCCTGAAGGACAGTGAGTCCTATACCTTGGTGGTAAGACGTCGATGCATTGGGCTTGGTCTCTGGAAGTGCCTCAAACTGGGCATAACTCTATAAAACTGTGTAGACCGTTCCGTTTGACACAATAATCTGTCTGGCAATGTCTGTGTTTTTTCGCGCCATTCTGACACAGCTTAACAGTTATGTAAAACGCTGCTTAACTCATTTTACGCACTGCAAAACCGACCGCTTGCATGCAAAATTTCAAATTCTTCTATGCAGTATTTGCCGACATATGGATACTTTTTTGACAGAAGCATGCTTCGCCAAAGCCAAGCTTTGACTAGCCCAAAGGAGCACTGCCCAATTAAATTACTGCATATTACACAAGGCAGCAGTGCAACAGACTTGGTAAGCAGTTAATTGGCAGCGACACACCTGACTTCACACTTCTCCAGTCAGATGTCTTATATGAAATCTGATTTTTTTGAAAAAAGAACGCATTTTCACCTAGGTATACCTTTAAAACTGAAATATTCCATATTAAATGTCAAGTCTGTATTAAGCTAAAACTAACACTGACATATGTACCACTTCTAAACAGTGAGGACAAAGGTTCTGCTCTTAAAATATACATTAACTCATTAAGACAGCAGCAATTTCGGTAATATTCAACCAATTAATTTTACTGTCGTAGGTACATATAGTTCAAATTAGAATTAACCCCATATTAATTTTATGGTTTTATTGCCTGAGTGTAAAATGAAGCTCGTGCAGTTATTACAAAAAAAAAAAAAAAAAAAAAAAAAAACCTGTTGTTTTTCTGAGGGATCCTTAGGTAGATACTTCATCTTCAACATTCAGACTATGGACAAAGACATCAGATACCACATATTGTGATTGTGGTTCATTTTTTTTTCGAGAAGACATTTAAACGTGCCACTTTCCAATATTCCAAATATAACCTGTTGTGAAACATCCGGATGAAGACTCTTGTATTACTTTAATAGACAATAAAGCTAAAGGACGAAACAGAAATATACACCTGATCGATATTTTCAACACACAGGTTTTGCGATAGTAAGGTACAGATATCTATGCGCATCTGGCAATAGGGTGGACTTAATTAATAAGGATGCGTCCCAATTTAAACTGGGAGATTTATTTCAATTTTAACGTCAATGAAAACGCCACATTAAAATTTTAAAAAATAAATTTAAAAAAGTTCCAGGATCCGGAGATTTTGGGTACGGAAGATGGTATTTTCTTTTTTTTTTTCAAATTGAGTTCAAATGTGTCCCCTGTTTAAGCAAATGCCTTCCACGTTATTATGGAGTAAGCTAAGGGGAGGGTCCTGCTGTTCACAACAAAAGATGTGAACCCATACCTGTTTGTCGACAGTTCAAGGAATGTCATCCCTTACAATAAAAATTGCTCGTTAAAACATTTCGTGTTAACATTATAGAGAAATACCGTGCAAAATACAATAATCTTTTCAGGAATCGAGGAATCGCTGCATATACTCCCACCAACTTGCATTGCTCTTATAACAATGTATAAAAAGCAGGAATAAATAGCTTACTCACACACTGTATGCAGGAATAGGCTTTTCAGAAGCACTGTAGCGTTAGATACATGCCACGGAATGTGTTGTTCCTTTCCAGATTACATTTCAGGTATTTTAATGACTCCCATACGCCATTCAGTTTTTAAATATAGATTTATTTCAGATACGTTTATTATTTTCTTTATTAAAGGCACATTAAACAATAAACACAATTTAAGGGCCTAAGGCCAGAATATAAGCGAGCCTGTTTTTATAGTTTTGATATTTGTGACTAATGTGGTATTTAAGTTATTGGAGCAATCGGAACGGATTGTGATGTAAATTCGGAGTGTATTCATATAAAGGATGCTCTACAGGATGCTAAGATTATTTAGAAGTCTTAAGATATAATTTTTCAATATATCTAACTTAAAAGAGTAATTATGAGTGTAAATAATATTTTAAGTAAAGGGGGGCATGTTTGAAGTGTCACAAGGGGCAAAACGAATGAGTACATGTGTATTCCTACTAATATACCAACCATTAAATCCCCATTCTTACTCGGGTTTGGATGTCTACTTCAAGCAGCTATAAATTATATATATTTTTTTATTTACATAACACACGGTTTTGACGCATTTGGATATACGATTAGCTTTATACCGATATTTCAATCTAAGACTTCCGTCCAGAAAGCCTCTTATCCTTAATAGCATTTCCATTCGGTCAACATAAACTTCTATTGATTGCTCATCAGATTCATATTAGCTTTCAATCCTATTAGAATGAGCAGTCTATTTGCATATGCTTCAGAAGATTTATTTTTATTACCTCTCAATTGGAACACTTCGAAAGATTGATATAGTTCTCTAGTCTGCTCACACTGTTGAACATTCATCGCTTTCTCTCTCTCTTTCTCTCTCTCTCTCTCTCTCTCTCTCTCTCTCTTGACTGACTGTCAGCATAAAATGTGCCTGTCACTTACATGTACTGTACACTGTCAAGTGACGAAAAAGACGTCAGTTATGTTAGGAAAGGGATCTCGATATAAAAGCACTCGCACATTTTTATACGAATGTCTTTGTATGAATGCTTTTTCTTCGGCAGTTGAGGATTGATTTAACTAAGGCACATGGGAAGCTCAGTTCCAATCTGTTCCCAAGAGGAGAGAAAGGGTACCATTTACAAAACTGAGAAACACTATATGGTACACAAGATTACTACTGCACAATGTCCCACGCTGACTGCGTGCCCCTAAAATTGAACTGCTTATACATGTAATAACAACGCGAGCCGTCCACTGTATGCGCATACAGTTGACGACGAGTAGTTGTAAGTTGTAGTTGTTTCGAACAATAGGAGGAAAGGTATGGAAATACAGTCGAACGTGTAGGCGAAATAGAAGTCAATCTATCCTATCGTTGGAAATGTCGGTGTAACGAAACTGAGGGTCCGTGTTACAAAAACTCCGCCCTCCATTTAGTTATAATGGTTAGGGTTAGCCTGACCAAAGGGGGGGGGGGTCAAAATCTACAGCTAGGCTTACCTGCACAAATGAATGGTAGGCGGAAACTCTATCACGGGGGACTCTCTGTCACGTTACACTGGCATTTGGATGTATAAAACAAATAAACACTTTCAATTTGAAGAAGAGGTAGAAGAAGACTGCGAAAAGGGAGGGGCAGTAAGGGTGCTACACTGTATTGATATCGCAGACCAACTGGTGAGGCAGGGGCCGCAATCATTCAATATCTATCGAATCAATAAACAAACGGAGTTCTTTTTTTATTTGAATTGACAAGAATGATCATAATGCATTGTGCAGTAGTTTTGGAATGAACTCGGTACACATGCATATCTATATTTCAGACACACGCTTATATGACAATAAAACTTATACTTTACTTATACTATACTCTACTTATTTGTCAGTCGCAACGGATTCTATATATACATGTATATAGGCATTGGCCTCCGGCATTTATAAAGAGTCTATTCGCCATCATACGAAAAGCAGTATTCAGTTTAATTGTCATCATCCTGGCATCTTTGTCATTTTATGGATGACAATTGTTGTCAAGATAGATATAAAAGAAAAACTCTTGTGTATTTCCATAAATGTAAAAGCATGAAATATATATTGATTGCAGCAGAGGCGTAAAACCATTAATTTACACACACACACACACACACACACACACACGTATTGTTCGTGTCGCAGTATTCAATTTATCATCATCGTGTCATCTTGGTTATTTTAAGGTTGGCAATTCTTGTCAAGTAAGATATGAAAGAAAAAATAATTACAGGCAGTGATACTGTTTAAGCAGTGGCATAAGCCTGTACTTTTCTTGTGTTTAAATGCGTATCCAGATTTCACGTTGATGCGTTTTACGTAAAACAAAGGGGAAACTTTCATGCGTGGGGTATAATATTGCATTACATGCAATCCACCTACATTGCGCTGGTACTGAATTATAGACACGTATAGGGGCATTTTATGTCAAATGTCTTTCTAGGTCGGGAATGGTTCAAATTTCTGATGTCCGTTCCACGTCATCAGTCCACGTCTTTTGGGTTATCTGTGGCAACTGATACATGTACGTACCAGTATTAAATTTTCATAATTGAAGTCAAACACGGTGCCAGAAGTGGAATATGTGGGACGACTTTAATTTATATCTAATGAGCAGAAGTACATATGTACATGTATAATTGCATTTAATGCATATGTGGCCTTGAACTCAAGATTTACGATGTATTAGCTATAGACATAATGCATATTACCATAGAAGTACATGTAATACCCGCAAGCCATCAATATCAGCGACATACGTTGATTTCGTGCCGGATTTACACCATTGATCAATTTCAAGCGATCTTGGTTCTGATATGACAAACGAGTGATAGTACAACAATAAACCTTATCTACATGTAATTTAGCTAAACCCGTGAGGCACTGCGTGAAGTAATGACATCTACGCGTGCCTTTAAATGTTTTAAACAGAAACGATTTCAAAACTTATAAATACGATCCGGACTGGCCCGGCTGTCTCTACAGTGTGAAAACACTGATATGCTTGCCATATGTTTAAGAATAAACCGGATATGCCAGCTTATAGACCAGGATATCGCCCATTCTCTTGCTCAATTAGACTTCGCAAATCAGGTATATTAAGAGGTTGCACATTGGTCACACAGAGTTCAACTCTATAAAGACTGCCGTCCACGCTAACCGATGGCAGGTCATTTGCACAGGTCACTGTGATCTTATATCATAGAACACCAGAACTTTTCAATCTGTGAACTTCCTATGAGTGACAACAACAACAACAACAAAAACATTCACAACAACAGCACTAAAATAATAATTATAATTAAAATAATTACTATAACAACAACAACAAGAAAAAAAAAACAACAACAACAACAACAACAACAACAATAATAATACTACTACTACTAATAATGATTATAATAATAACGTGTAGATGTATTTCACGTGTGCGTCATGTTTGTTACAGTTGTTGTCTAATACATGAACTGTCACTCCAGTTATTAAAGAAAAAGTGAAAAAGAAGAGGTTTGTGAGTCTGTCATATTAGGAAACAATACTCTAGTCGAGTTCTTCGTGGTAAGCGCGATGACATTAGACCCTGCGAGACAAATTGAATTGGAAATCCACAGAAAAGTGTATAGGAGTGCATTGAACGTGACCCAGATTTTTTCTCGTTATTGGACATAGACGTCAAGTGAAACAGTCCACCATATGCGTGAAACACTAGATCAGGCACAATTGCATTGGTAACATTAGAGAACCCATAATTCTTTTATAATGCACTATAATAGATTTCTCTTTGAAATTTCCCACAAATTAAGTCTTTATGCGCAGCTTCTGCTACACGAACTGCACTCATAGCCCACGTAGTTTTGACGCCATATATATATATATATATATATATGTAACGGTGAATGAAGGTCCACTAGGAATTGTTGTTCGTTCCCCATTACTAAATACAGGAGACTTTCTTCTCATATACTAATACCAATACTCCGACTAACCCTAACCTGTACTAATCATATGGGAGCCCAGACTTCTTTTACTAGGACTGACATCAATGTCTCACTGTGAGAAATACCAGTTTACATTGTCTGGTCAATTCTCAAACGACACCTGTCAATCACTGCGGTATCTGTGAGTCTGCATTGGCTTGCATATATGTACATGACTGACAATTTTGCATATAGATAGATTGTTAGAGAGTAAAAGTTAATAATCAAATCACCATGTTTCATAAGCCCTGGTACGCTATCCTGAAGTGCCTTATTGTTCTACTAAAGTCCCACGCCTTCTAACTCCGTGCCCTGTCCTGGTACCAGCGGGCATTCGTCAATGAAATTGAAATTATTTGAACTCACGACCACCTGCTTCTTCTTTTAACGTCTTCAAAGGGAATGCAATTGACGCTGACGTGCGTTGCGTGAAATCCTATATAAAAGCCGGAAAGGCAGCTTTATCAGAAAACGAGTCACAAAAAATGCGACTTGTATTGATCAAGATAGGTCATTGTATTGATAGACTAGATCGAATGCGACGTACATGTGCGTGGTTCAAGAAAACATGATATTTGAGGATGGTGGGGCAATCTTGCCAAAATATCACCATCCAAGCCGAGCCAAAATGGTTCGAAAGGGGACAGGGCTTGTCAACTCACCAAATCGATGCATTTCTTTAATTGCAAAGTTGGTTAATTTAGTTAGTAGTGAAATGTGAGAATTAACAAAGTCTTCTATCCGGTGACCGTTTATGTTCTCTCTCTCTCTCTCTCTCTCTCTCTCTCTCTCTCTCTCTCTCTCTCTCTCTGTATGTGTGTTTGTGTATGTGTGTGTGTGTGTTTGTGTTTGTGTGTGTGTGTGTTTGTGTTTGTGTGTGTGTGTGCTTGTGTGTGTGTGTGTGCGTTTGTGTGTGTGTGTGTGTGTGTGTTTGTGTGTGTGTGTTTGTGTGTGTGTGTGTGTGTCTGCTATAGATCTTTCCACTGCGTGACTACATGTACAGATGCACAGGTACCAACACCGGAACAGAGACACGTTTTAGCGGAAAATGAGTAAAACAGTTATACAGGAGAAGTAACCAACTGAATCTTGGATTGGACGGGATTCCCCGCGCAGAGAGGGAAAGCGACCTATGAGTCAGGTGACCGCGTCACAGCATGACGTCACTTCTTTTTTTTTCTCAGAATATCTCAGCAATCTCATTGGCGTACACTGACTGGATAGAGCTTCGGTTAAAAATGCGGCGCGCGTCTTCAACGCATCGATTATAGAAAATTAAAAGGGACCAAGTCGGTTGTTGGGAAGAGTTTATAAAGGCTTGCAGAGGCTGCATTTTATCAGAATGTCACAACAGCGACTCAACAGCACTGGTTCTTCTTCGTCTAATAACATGGGGGACGACAATGTATTTGATATAGATGAAGACCGAGCGGTTCCCAAGCAGTGGGCCCTTGATGACCATTCACCGGGCTTTCGCACCAAAATTAACAACTGGCAGGATGGGTTTCGACTCCGCAGTGAGACCCTACCTGCCAGTGCATTTTCGTCGCGAAATACTAGATTCCACCGACAACAGAGCAGTGATGAGTTTTACGTTCTACGCGAGTTCAGTCTTTCTTCAAAGGGACTTCTTAAAAGAGGGGACTCTGTGAAACGCCGGAGGACGCACAGTATTAATAGTGACTCGTCGGTGGGGAGTTGCCATAGCGTCGATGGCGACGGGAGCAACACGGGGGACTCGTTCTCTCTCCGGCAGAATAAAGCTGTGTTCTGTAACGTGGATGATCTCGCTAAGACGCAGCCTGTTTCTGATGATATCCCTTCATATAAAGTTGCTATCGTCGGGGACGAGGGAGTTGGTAAAACGGCGTTATCTCAGCAGTTTACGAGTTCGGGTTACGTGGACACTTTTGACACAGACCCCAGTAAGTTGATGGTTTTCTTTTTGTTATCATGTTTTTTTTAACCAAGCAATTTATCGTAGTTTTTATAATCTATCCGTTCTCTCTCCCTCTCTCTCTAGTGTAGTGTCCATAGTTGAATTACGTGTCTGGTGGTACAATTTAGCCTACTTTATGAAATCTTAAAACACTTCATGCAAACTGGGTTTATTGGTAACTCTGATTATAAGCAGCGCAAATTCAGTTGAGTCGCAAATTTCAGTCTTTTGTGCACATCGATTCTCACTCTCCCTCTCTCTCTCTCACTCTCCCTCTCTCTCTCACTCTCCCTCTCTCTCTCTCTCTCACACTCTCTCTCTCTCTCTCTCTCTCTCTCTCCAGGAGGTAACACTTTACCGAGCGGCTGATTTTAATGAAAAATACCTGTCTTTGTCCAATTATGCCTCGCATTCTCCAACCACGTTGCCCGGCGACCGATTGAATTGTAGCTTTCCATATATGTAAGCCTTGAGTTACCTTAATTTGCCATTTGAAATAATGCTTCTTCGTGTTCTTCTCAGTAATCAGCCATTGATCGAGTACCAGTCAAGGCTACCAGTACATGAGTTCCTAATATCGTGACTAAATATTCTCTCTCTCTCTCTCTCTCGATCTAAACCACCTTCCACTATTTTCTAAAAATTTATTGAGTTTGTGAAAATTTTCTCGAGCAGTGAGCGTCATTGACTGTTTTGTAAAATAAACACGACTGTTATTTTGCATTACTGCCCCATAATTCTACACGCATGGACGTAAACTTCATACCCGCATCGAAAGATCAGAAAATCTTTTCGTTCATTATATACAGTAGGTCAAACAAAAGTACGTATGGTTTGACGCACGATGATTAAATGCGCGTTCGACGAGTTTATCACAGTGAAGGTTCGGTAAAATGGATGTCCTGTCTTAATTCAATGTAGCGATGTGCACATTCCCATTATGGGCAAAAGGCAAAATTAATCCGTCTAGACTGAGTGATACTTTGGTTAGCTGGAGATACTGTTTTGCGATATTATACCGAAAGATGGTATTGAATGTGACAAGATAAAACAGTGTGGATACGGAATTGATAGCATGTTGCATTGGAACTTAATGTTCACGCAAGAGTAGAACGTGAACTTTTTTACGTAGACTTAAGTTTTGGTTTAACAAGCATCCAGCTAGTGGGTATCATAGGAAAAGTTTTGGTATATGCTGTGATTGCTGTTCATGACCTGTATTAAATATTCTTGTTTTTTATGATTTAACCATTGCTTTATGACTATCAGGCACGTTTCGATATTGAATCTTACGTAATGTATTTCTCTTAATTACAAGCAAGCTTAAGTGCATATTAATAAGAAGCGAGCGTATTGTGCACGAGACAAGAATTTTGCAATTTACCCCCTTGCTCATCAAAAGCTCCATCGAACATATTTGATTAGTGACACAGGGTAGATTGCAAAATGGATGAGTTTTCACATTTAATGTTTTTAATTTGCAGCGTATAAAATTTACATTATCTGCAAAGATGAAAAGTGCTTTCAGGAAAGTCATAAAACATAGCTTTCGCCATTTGGGTTCAAATCCATCTATTTCACACGGGGTTAAGTGAATCACTACTGACTTAACTGTACTTCAACATTTAATTAAGGGGGGTATTGAACGCACAGTACTTGTTACTTTATAATCCGCTTAGAATGATTTAGCAGCTTTTGGTGGACCAAGGTCTATTCATGTACAAGATGGTTCATTTTTAGCACATTTCGAAATGAGAATATATGCACAGTGGAGAACGTCGATCTTAATCAATGCATGTCAAAGGCATGCTTACCGTACGTGTCTCGACGCTATCATGCTGTAACATATCACTTTCTTTTAAGTAAGGTGAACAAGGTTTCCATTAATGTAACTTTTTGGATGCCTCTTTTCTATTTTTGTGATTATGAACCCCACTTAATCGTACATAGGGTAATAACGTCCCCTTACCTTTCAGCTGAAGTCCCAAATGACCCTCAAGTTCACATTATAGTAAAACGACGGAAAAAATGTTGGTAATGAGAACACTGCACAATGAATTGCCTTGGACTGTAAAGCATGCAAAATCGCACTTAAAAATATACGCTAATGTAAAACCAGAAACTATTGGGAATCATCGGCGAAAAAAAAAACAGTTGTAACATGCATATCATGAACGGTACGTGTAATCTTTCACTAAATGCAATGCAGATTTGCATTGCTGCTGCCTATAGAAATTTCCCGAATAATGAAGTTGTTTGGAACTTTAAATTGTAAGGTCACTGAGCTTTTTAAACAATGAATCGCTCGGAGATCATTGTGCTACTGAGCTGGTAGGTACTGGGTATTGTATGGTTTAGTGAGAATTCTTCACCTTTAAAATGGAAATGCATTGACATAGGTATGGCCATTGTAGAACAAAATTGGCTACAATACATGTATTGCAAAAAAAGTCATCTTGATTTTCTAAAATGCATCTTATCCTCTAAAATCAATAGTTTAGAAAAAGTAGATCAAAAGAAATCTGAGCGCACCCTATCGGACGGGTTTTAAACAAATTTTAAAATGGGACGTATTCCATGACTGCAATTCCAGGCTGCCACCCTGTGTAAATTAAGGTTAATCTAAGTAAGCAAGTTACCATGTTTATATCCACTGACCATATATATATATATATATATATATATATATATATATATATATATATATATGCCGCAAGTTTCTGCGCATGAGGTTTGAGAAACAAGTATATTTTTACTTTGCTGAAGAGTTTCATACAAGGTCTATGCTACAAGTTATTGGGATGCTGTGATCTTTCATCCGTTTAGAAATCATAACAAATTATCGCCATGATGCTGTGATCTTTCCTGCAACGAGAGAACAAAACAAATTATCAGTCATTATAGGAAACGTTTTGCTTCACTCGCAATCACGCACAATTAGATAAAGAACGGAGATAATCGACATGCTCATACCCTGGTTGATTTAGCTAACAAACACATGCTACTACATGCTGCATATACACGTAGGGCAATGAAATATTCACGCAGGTCTTTGTTTTTATTCTGTAAATATAATTAACGATGATCTGTCAATAAAGTCTACAATTAACTGCCCGGTGCCATGAAAAAAAAAGAAGGAAATGCGAAAAAATATCTAGAGCGGTCAATGCTGGAAAAACAAAATAATAGTTATAGTTCTGTCAAAATCCAAAGATTTTCTAACAATGGAACTTAATTTCAGTCAAGAACGCTGCACATGGACTAAGAGCTGCATTTTAGAGACATCTTGAATAATTACTTTCTGCAGAGCACTGTGGTTAACATCCTGACAGTTTTCAAGATGACAGCCGCCCAAGAGAGACATTCATGGAAGGCAATAATACCGTTAATAACTACTGATTTTTTCAAAAGATAAAATAAGCTGTATTGCAGCAGAATCGTGACGAGATGGCATGATAGAATTCAGTATTACCATAATATAACTTTACATCGTCTTTCGCGGACAGCAGATGATAGGGGTTAAACACCTTGGTGCGGTTTTTTCTTTGATTATACATAGTTAATCGATACATATCGTTTGCATTTTTTGGTTTGAAATTCAAAGTCATTGTGATGTCAAATATGTCACTAGTTAAAGTTGTCTTATAGCCTCAGGAGTGGGAAAATCTAACAAATTAGTGACAATGCTTAAAAATGCAACTCTGTCAAGCAATGGTAATAGGAAGAAGCTGAAACTACTGGTACTGTAATTCGAAGGAGAAGGATAAGCGGCATCTTCCCCAATGCCGGTGTTCATTTTGTGCTTAGTTGATATAATAGACCCCAGTCTTTTCCTCTTCTTTATATAGATGTAGGACAATAGCCAACGGGTGCTTTTAACCATTTATTAAAAGAATTATGAATTGTAACAAAGCAAATGAAATTTGACAAATGTCTTGTTTATGAACACTTGACGTCCGGATAGGCATTTTTCCGGCTTATTTTCTGCTCACAATGACAATTCTGCATATATTTCGTATTTCGCGTTAACCCTCTCTTGGTCATTTCCCTCCGTTTTGCGTCCTTTGGCGATAATTCTCTTGCATCGTAAACCAAATGCAATTTTAACAAAGTGGCATTTTATCACGATTGCGTGATGTTTTCTTTCCAACACTAACAAAATGTGATCGTTTTACACGGAAGACGTGGAATAAATCGCTAGAGCCGGCAAACAACAGAACGACTACCCTCTACCAGGGCCGCAGTTATTATTCTTTGGGCATTTTTCCTGAGGTGGGTGTTTTGCTCAAATCGCTAATAGTTATACGCGAAACCTTGGCTATCGTTTCGTGCCGCGTTCCGTCTCGTTGCGTGCATCACACAAGGTGAGCAGGGGTTTGACGTCGCCGAAAATTGTTCTATTGTGTTTTATTTGTTAAACGCCTATTTGACAAGGTTGGAAACAGAAATATAAGCGCAAAGAAGCGCCCCCACCCCTTTACAAGCATCCCCGTCTACTCGTCATCAATCTTTGACAATTACATCGCCGTAGCAATAACCCGAAGGTTCATTGTTCCGAATTTTCAATAGTCCGAATTAATGCATGAATAAAAAATATGGTAGCAATAAAGTGAAGTTCATCAGAGTCGTATGAATACGATTTTTCGGACCAATGAATCTTCGGACTAATGAACCCTCGGATTATAGAGACGCCCGCGTTAAAAGTGCATTGGATATACTGCACTGGCGGACGATATGTTGTTATGGTGTCATCTCATTCATGGACGTTTCAAGTCATCTGAGTTGAAGAAAGTCAGCATGAAAGGAATATGATAGCAACATAACATTGTTTTTCATTGGAGCACGTTGCACTTTCATGTTATCAAAATTATTAATATTGATCTATAAAATAAAAAAAAACTCAAAAGTATGTTCTACCAAGTGTGAAAAAGAGCATATTTACCCTTAGACCGAGCTTGACTTTCACGGCCGATTGAACGCCATCAATTCAACGCTCTATAAGATTTTTTTAGAACATGCAGAACGTACTTAATAAAATATTCTTTACAAATGTTTGGCACAAAACGTCAATAATCATTGTCTTATTTGTTTTTATATATCATTTTTTTAAAATGCCACCTTCCCCTCTGAGTTGTGATAATGTGCATTTTTGTTTTATTTGCAGATGATAGCTGTGAAGTAATTGTATCTATATCTCTAGATGGCGAAGAATCGGAACTACGTTTTTATAATAGCAGACAGGTAAATATGCTACACCACTAGTTGCGTCCGGGTAGCGGGAGGGGGTTGGATGTCAGGAGGGTGTTATCTGCCTCCACCCATGTTGGTCATGTGAGGATCACGTGATACCCATGTGACAGGCGAGGTGGTTCGCTTCAGAAAACGTCCTGCGACAGTACTGGTCAGGGGCGGATCCAGAGCTATATACTGACAGTCTTCCAAATTATCTTTGTTGATTCATCCTCCAATTTTGACCGTCTTCCAACATTAAAAATTGGATACCCGTCAATGTAAACTTGAAAATCTGACCGTCTTCTGGAAGACCCAGAAGACGGCCTAAATCCGCCCCTGCTGGTAGCCCGCTTGGGACCATAGTCCCTTTCCCATTACTTTGTACAGGTGGCATTCCTTTCATAAGCTAACCCCAATACTCCGACTAACCCTAACCCGTACTAATCATATGGGACTCCAGACTTCCATCCTTAGGATTACATTCCTGTCACATCGGCAAGGAAAGTAATCCTGACAAAGTCCGAGGTCGATTTAGATCATCATTAACTGTACGCACAGATCAGATGTGAGACTCGATGTCTTTCATTTCTCTTTGGCTTTTGAACTGGTACCAATTAAGAGTAATGAATCCTATAAAAGGCTCCCTTCTGACAAGGAGTCTTACATTAAGGAGATCTTTGCAAGGGGATCATTCCAAAGGTTCACAGTCTCTCTACAAATGGATGTCCTTTTTTTTTTTTCAGAACAGTGCAGGACCACCTCGTCGAATCATTATTGAAAAACTTAACTAGGCAATAACTGAAATTGCCTGATTTACTTTGACGAAAGGCGTTTTTGTGAAATGATCACTTGGGGATTTAACCCGTGAGACGTCTCGTTCCACAGAAACCTTAGACAATTACCGATCAGAAAAATTCCGCGGGTGGCAGCATACCCATAATATGATTTTAGAATTTTATTAAAACGCAACAAGTGTAGATTAGAATACATGTCATCACTCTAAGTGCAAGTAAATCGCCATGAAATAACGTGCCAGACTACGGAATAGTATATAGAATCGTTATCAAAAATGCGGATCAGTATGCTGTCAGTCTTGAGATGTTACATGTAGATCCGCCAGTGACAGCAGCTTTTCATGAAAAGCTATGGCACGATTATATATACCTCGAATCTCTTAATCTAGATAACATTAGCAGAACCTAGATTTCACTTAACTTATTGCCTACTGGGTTATTGCCTAGATAATCACAGCAGAACGCCAGAAAATTGCCACAAAATACAGTGAGGCTCGACAGCAGTATAAGGCATATGTATTTTAGAGGCAAATTATGGGCGCGGAGCGATTAAGTGTTCGAAACAGTTTTTTTTTCTACTCTAGCTGTCAACTTCATCTCGGCCGTAGCCTCATGTGTATTCAAGACCAATTATAAATTATGGTCCTTTGTGCGTGGTATACATGCATCTTATCACGTCCTTAATTTAAACAGCAGTTTTTCTTTGTGTATTGTAAATATGATGTGTTTAAGAGTGCAGTCGTTATTAATCACAAAAAAATTATCTTACTCGAAAATCTGCTCGATGTACCATTATAATGGCTAAACGCTTAGCCTAAATGGCTGCTTTCTTTCTTGCCAGTGCTCCTGCTTCGAAGGAAACAGAACCGAAAGTTTATCTATATCCAGATTCAGTGTCTCTCTTTTCAATCAATTCAGATATAACTTTTTTTGCTTTTAAATTGCTTCTTTTAAAGCCTTATTTACCAAAACCAGCATCGGTATACTTGTCTATCGTATAAAAAATGTTAAATGTAGTATACCAAATCACCAAAGCGATGCACGTCTAAACAGCCAAGCAAAACTGCAGTTTAACTCTCTATCAATTTTCTTTCTAGCTAGCAAGACAACCTGAACCTGAAGATATAGACGCCTATGTGGTGGTGTACGCCCTTTCAGACCGCCCTTCGTACGCACACGCGGAAGACATTCTAAGAAATTTGAGACATTCCGAGAGCAGGACCTGCCCTACGATCCTGGTTGGGAATAAGAACGATCTAGTGCGATCCAGGCTCGTTAGTGCAGATGGTGAGAACTGCTTCACTTAGAAATTGAGAAATTATTTGGTATTTATATTGTTCAGCGTATTTTTGATAAGATTTGGTACATGTGACACTCACCAAAAATATAAACATTACCAGACTCCATAAGACTTTGAACACGCCTTCTCTCACTATTGCTACCTCTTATCAAACGTTTTTTATTTGTGCCAATGTTGTTGCATTACACAAAGGACGGAAAAATAGCTGCTTTGTGTTGATAAAAGTGCACAGCTGTCAAGGTTACTAATATTGTCTAAGCGAAATCAGAAACCAGTGCAAAATTTCCATACCAGTCTGCCACAATATCCATCCATTTTTCGAGTCACAAATGGCACAGAGCATATTAATACAGTGTCTCAAGTGTTTTCTTTAAATTATAGAAATACCACCTTTTGGTACATTAGAATAGTGACATTCTTGGAAAGCGGTCATGCTTTAAATTGTATTTTCAAATAATCTCTGCCGTTCACTTGATTTCCTTCCAACAAAAATGAAAACCTCCTAAAATATCTCTCCAGTCAAAGCTGAAATTGTGACAGGTGTAACACGCGACATTACCTGTATATCCGTCTTACAATTTAACAACCGAGGTTAATATGTTTAAGTACCAACAATTACCAGGGAGTGTTCTAATATGTTGTCGTTTAAGACTGTCAACCTTGACCCATAATAAAAAACAGCTTTTAAATTAACCGAGCTTTGACAAAAGTGCAGGTATGTTTTGTGTCTGTCGGGTCTGACCTTTAATGCCAATATTTCCTTAGCGCCGTGCTGTAAATAACTGAGCTTAATAGTTAACTGACATTCATAATTAGGTCTGATTTGAAAACTAGACCATCACTGCGTTTGACTTATCGTTTTTTGACCGAAATTTGTAAAACATATCCTTGTAAAACACACCAATAAAAGGAATTAATATGGAGAAAGGCTTTTGCCAAATGCGCTGTACAATGAGGCAAATTAGTAGAGTTCATGGGTGCTTTTCTCCAGTCTCTTTTGTGTAAGGATTTCCCATGGATAGGCTTCTAGTTCCATGGTACTAACCGACATGTTATGATGGTGCCTAGGGTGGATCTCTCCACATGCGCATGAATGGGGATTATTTGACACGTTTCAAGTCAAATTTGAAGAGCACGGTTCAAACAAAACTTGTCGTCTTGAAAACTCCCTCCTTGAAACAGAATCAAATCATCAATCTACCTTGCGCGCGAGGGACTGCTTATAGTTTTGCTTTCTTCTGGTACGAGTCCCTATTTGTCCATTAAACTTTGAATGACACGTTGCTATATAGCCTATGGCATCTCAGTGATCGATCGAGATATAAAAATATCTGCTTTTCTGCTTTTCTTAAAAAGATTCGAGTCCTTTGATGACATTTGTCGCATGGCGACAATACCCAGAATCAGATTGCATTGTCAATTTTGATACAGAGACGTCAGTGTTATATCAGACACACAGATGTTTATCTGTCACGTTCCTCAACACGCCGTTTTTTAATTAAGAAGTATCAAGCGTTTTAAGACGTGTGACGGTTCTACTGAGCACTAAATGACGAAATAATTCACAGTAAATAATACTCAAGAAATATTTCTTACAAATAGGTTACTTGAAATAAAGGAACAAGGAGAAGATCGTTAAAAAAGAAAGCATGTTCGGAAATGAAAATATCCTTCTCTCACTAAATGCACTATTTAAAGTGCTATTCCGCCCCTGGATTGGTATCCTGTGGTTAATTTTCATGCCCCTTGTTTAACCCCAAGGTTTATCAACCCAAACTTCTTTGAGTGAGTGAAAAACACGGGAATACTTTTAATCCTTTATCAGATGCTTCACACTTCAAACACATGCAATTTCTCTTGCCACGATAAGACTGTCTGTGTTCTTGTATTCATTAAAGATTATTTGACAACTTTTTGTCGCTACGTACAACATGACGCTTAGTGCGAAAGTTCAGCAACCTGTTGGAACCCGTGTTTCAAATGTGGGTCACTCTAAAATATGAACATTTGATTCACGCCGTTGACACTCATTTTTTGGGCAATATTTTAATAAATTCGATTTGTCCCGCTATTGTAGCTCAATTTTACTATATTTATTCCCCCCCCCCCCCCCCCCGCCGCCAATATGGTCAGACATCAACAGTATAAATATAAAGAGGTATAAATTGTTCCAAACAATATGATCGTGGTAATTTTTTTTTTCTTTTTTTTTGTGTGTAATGACCCAAGTAAAAAAAATTCCACCTGTGCATATTGCATGCAGAAAGTGGTGTCTTGTCACAATAATAAAATATTATTCTATGAAAACCTTGCAAGCACTTGCCGGCAGTCCGACGCCCTTATTCTTATATGTAAATTTGGAATCAAATGAACTCACACAAGTTTCAGAAAATGCACAGGGTATATATATATTCTGATCAAGATGCATTTCTAAAGACAGAGATTGAAACTTTATCATTATATGCAGGTTAATATGACGGCGGGCTGTTATCATTCATCCGAATTGTGTTTTATCTTGCACTTATAAGTACCTAGCAGCCGGCATTTCACTTTCATTTTCAGACTGTTGGCATTTGCCTATTGCCGTTTTTTAGGATCCGGTTGTCCGTGCCTTATCACTTTCATTTTCAGTCAGCTGTCATTTGTTTATTGAAATGCGTAACCTATTTTCTGTGTATTTTCTGTTTCAGATGGGAAACTCATTGCCACGCTTTACGATGCCAAATACATAGAAACATCGGCAGTACTGAAGCACCAAGTCGACGAATTATTGGTTGGCATTTTAACACATCTGAAACAGAGGACTGGCGACGGGGAGAGGAAACTGAAGAGAGGAACAAGTGCAAAGAAATTCTTTCGTCGAATTCTGAGTTTTGATTGCTCCGAACCATCAGATTGTGAAATAACTTATGGGTAATACCGTTGATGGGTCTCAATGTAGACAACACTCTGTTCGGGATACCTAACACTAGAAGGTGTGTCTTGTTTCGGATTAACAAAGACGCAGCGCCATCTTTAGGAGAAAATGCATTTTGCGGGAAGTCTCATTTTCGACTGCAGTTGAACACTCACGCACAAACAGTTAAAATACAATGCGTTGTAACTGACAGCTCAACTTTTATGCTCAATTAAGAGCTTCGAGATGAACTATTTCTATATTACATGTAGGTGATTTCAAATACAATAATGTGCCTTCACCCACTTGAAAGACAAAAAGGACGAAAACCATACATGGCTCCATGGCATTTTATTGGTAGATACAACTGAACAAAATTACGAATAACCGAAGCCCATGCAGTCTACATGCAGAGTATTATCAAAATTGGTGATGACTATGACCAATTCAGCCTTTTTACATACGCTATGTATTTTACCAACGCAAGTTAGCACAAGTTAGAATAATGGTGTATGTTTTCAATTTTGCCATACCTTGAGCGGGAAAGGAAGAAGCGGATAAATCTGCCAGTTAAAAAGAAAGACAAACTAAATAATTATCTTTACAAAATACTCCATGAAGCGGAGTTAGGACATGTTTGACATCATTCAAATTGACGTTGTTGTTATTGTTATTGCACGATTTTCAATAAAATATGATAAATGACATAATTTGCTACTTGTATGTATGATTCAAGCAAATCACACGGTTCCACTTGTAATGCAAAGGAAAGTAGGCCTTTTAAAAGTATTTAAAACATTGTGATGGTGAAAAGTTCTTGCCAAAAAAAAAAAAAAAATTCAAACAATGCATATAATAATAATAATAATAATAATAATAATAATAATAATAATAATAATAATAATAATAATACGTCCCTTTAAATCATCCAACAGACAGAATAAAAGTTTGGTCCACCCGTGCCAGATATGATGAAAACAGTTTGGCACGTTGAAATGGACACTCCACGTTGCAGTAGATAAAACACCTGTGGGTGCGCTTTCTGGAATTCAACATATTCAGATTATTTAAGGTCGTCAGTAATAAAAGCACCAAATTGCTTAAATTTAGGCACCTTCCTGACATACGTCCCTCTAATATCAAGTAAGTGGACAACATGCATGCATTTTTGTGGTCTTGAGCTACATATCATTTATAGTGCTGCCAGTTGGTTGCTACATGAAGTATCAAAAGTACCTTAAAGATGCCTCCTCACACAAACAGAAAATGATGCATATATAAATGAAATTCGTATTTGGATTAGTCTTATTTGAAACTTACGATGTGTCCGTATCTTCATTAAGGCATTTCATAAGAAACCAAGTCAAGTTCTTACCCTTGTTAAGATTTTGAGACCTGTCCAATGTATGCTCTAAGCATTGTCCAAAGTGGCTCACCAAGCGCATTTGTGGCAGATGATATTTTTCTTGCGGGTGGACAATATTGACCGTACAAATGATGGTCTCTAAAAGACAGTCCTATTGAATGAGGGGCATTGTTTAAATTGAAAACATTATAATATGTCACAACAGCAGAAGTACATTGTATAGTGTTCCTACATAAGTTTCTTAGCAACGTAACAGCCGTAAATTTGAAGCAGACTTTAGCAGATTATACCACCTGAAAGGGTCTATGGACTCGACAAAAACCGACAAAAGCACATTCTTGAATGTAAGTTAAAGTGACATTGTTTTAAATCTCACAGGAGAACCCCTCGAAACAAAGAGCAATGCATTCACGTTACGTACACAAGGAGGTTTCATGCTACCCTAGTGAACATGTTGTCAATGTTCATAATGTTATATTTCCAGAAGGGAAGTAGACGTACTTGTTGCCTTAACGTGTCATATGGTCCAGTGTATAATAGCAAAGATCATTGAGTCAAATCGCTTTTTAAAATGGCAATAAAAGCCAAATGTTGTCATTTGGAGAAAAATCTGCCCTCATAATTGATCATTTTTTATGGGAATAACCTTGACTTGTTTTCTATCCACATTATTTGATTGCTATCCATAAAAAAAATTCCTAAAGATAAGCATCATCGGGATTTTGAAACAAATATTTTCCATTAACTCAAGTCTCTCAAGTGTCACTTATCCTTGAGCAGCATTACCTTGAGCAAAAAAAAGTGTATCAATAAAGCGCACTGGTCTAAAAAAATTCATTGATCTACCCATATGATTTCCACATTCCTTCGTCAGATTTCCTTTTGTAATCATCCATACCTTTGCGAAGAAATTCGAAATATGATATTGGCAGCATGAATATACCTGCAGTTAAAACAAGGAGTCCTACCTGTGGCAGTGTCAAATTGCTTTATATCATGCATTGTGATAATATGAGCTGAGTTTTCTGCTGGGCTCTTCAATAAAGAACTAAACACGATTGTATTTAGCTACCTGTAAGCCTACTATACTCGGATAACCATATACATGTAAGATACAATACCATATAATTCGAATTGCGATATTGAACTACATGCATATGAGTAAGCACATTTTACGAACTATTGGCCCATAAAACAAAGGCAGTTTGAGCTCACACCATATCATCAACGTGGGTTGAAACAGAGGTAAGAATGTACTCTTTGTTGAAATTCAAGAATGTGTTGCTTTGACCTTGTTTCAAAGACTACCAACAGCAAATGAGTTAAACACCATGATGATTTTTAAATAAAATTTTGCAGCCTTAGGGATGTTGAAACCCCATTTCCATAAACACCAATGGTCTCCGTAGATCCAGCTCTGAGGAGACTTTCGCTGAGTGCAATAAGCTTAACTGAATGATAGGTCTCCTTTTGTTACTCGTACCTGTATACTTACAGGCTTTTCTGTGTTCTACGCAATGTCGTGGAGAGTCGCAGAGTAAGATCGATTTATGTCGCAAAGATGGGTGGTGATCTATGGAAATGGGGGCATAAGACTTTTATAATATTTTCCTCCAGTCCCAGAAGGGTTTGGCATTGGATTATCAAATTTAAAACAATTAGTGGCATGTTTTGAATACGCCATAAATAACTGATTGCATTGTGTTAAAGATGAATATCTGTCGCTTTGACTCCACAGACACCATTATTACTAGATTCCAATATTCCCTGTGGAAATTTCCCTATGCATATCACATTAAAAGCCATTTAACAAACTGCACATTAACACTATGCATTTTTAAAAAAAGATTATTGAAATCAGACCTTTTGCAATATGCGCAAGGCAGACGACGGAATTGGGTTTCTAGGCGCTTGAAAACAAATATCAACGGTCGGCACAGTCTGCACTTGACGCTATACAGATCTAAGTATACGACAATATTTAATGCAGTTTGAGGTACCACATAAAGGTATTAAAGAAGTAGCAATTTGAAACGTTTGAAAGACAAACAAAGATTGATCGATCGGAAAATTCAAGTCACTTACGTAATGATTGTGAAAGAAATGTCGTACAGGTAACATATAATCATTCTGAGTTTAGAGGAACAAATTTCACTGATTAAAACTCCACGGTCAAGTAATGAAGTTCTGATCGCGTGTGAACATATTTTTATACCAACCACGCACATGGAAACAAGGAGAATGAAAATGACGATACATTTAGAACGTAGATATTAAATATACATTGCACACATGTCAGGAACTATTGTACGGTGTGTATAATGCCTGGAATGTATTTTGAATCAGCAAAATATCTGCTTAGTTTCGCATTATTAAGTACATTACTTGAAGACATCTAATACCACGAAAAGATATAAAAGAAAGATAAAATGCCAGCTACAAATGTATGCGCATTACCATCATGATGTCATTTCGACAGTTGAAAGTATAAAGGCACTCGCGATTGCGTTATTCCATGATATTGATTGTATGCAAGAAGCGTGAATTTAAGTAGAGAACTAAGGGTTTAATACACAAACATTGACGCAATCAACGAGATGGTTGCGTGAGTTATTCGACTATGTAATATTCGTACCGGTAGCATGGGATTGGTATGCGTTCTTTGACAGCGTGCCAGCCCGAGATCATGGGACTTAAGAATCCAAACGTGTCCTTGCATCACGGCCCTTAGTTCGCACTGTATTTTACCTCTACTATAACGGAACACGGACCATTCATTATATTTCATGATCAGTGTTAAATATGACAGAGCCATTAACGAACATAATCTTTGTGTATGGCAAGTCAAAGACTCGTTCCAAATTGAAAAAGCTCAATAATTATGAAACACATGGACAGATTGGCATAAGGTCGATTAGTGCCCCATTTTTTGCAGTCAAATTACCCTTGTCAACTGTTTTATAATTGTGAAACGACGGGAAAAATTTTTATCTGTGCCCCCTGCTTTCATGAGCCACACCGGAATCGCCTGGTTCAAAGGATGACCTGAACTCGGATCTAATAATCAACTTTTCAGTGCCGATAATCTATTATTTCTGTGATGAGTTGTGGTGAACAGTCGTAATTTCAGCACTATCACCTTAAGCTGATGATTGTCAACGGTGGTCGCCTGGATTATCTTTCATACAAGCACATCATTTATACCTGAGCCATGGCGCCAGTAACACGGCTGCAATGTACATGTACGTGATAAACGTAGGAGTGGTTCGCAAGGTGCTCACCAATGCACCTCTCTCTCTCTCTCTCTCTCTCTCAATTACGAATTGACTGTCTTTTCGGTATCTACAAAAAAAAAAAAAAAACATTCACAGGTTTCATCTCAAGACTCCATCATACAATGCTACTCCTACCGTGAACTCTTTGGCCTCAGCGTGTGGTAATTTAATAAAGGAAAATCAATTACTATATATATATCCCTTGTGGTCAAATGAAATTAACTGATAGTAAAACGCATCCAGACCTCAACAAAAGGTGGCTACTGTAACCACTGCCGCGTCTCCTAATGTATTTAATGGGTTGACCAGCTAGGGTGAATGTTCCCCGTTTCTGTAGAAAGCAGACTCTAAACATCTAGCTGTTCCATCATTCTTCTGTTTTTTTAATTCACCAAACATAATGTTACAACTTCTTAGAATTAAAATAAGAATTATACCATCCTCGTTTGAAATTGTACCCAAGTCTTATTTTCTAGATGCCAACTTTACCTGCCAAGTTTTACCTGCATGTACTTATCGTTCTCAATCCAGATTTTAAACTGATAAAACTCCTTACGTATAAGTACCTGCTTTCTATATTTCAGGCTGAAATGCTCAGATATGAATGTCTCAACTTAACGGGGAGCATGTATAACTAGGTATTTAACTAAAATAATAAAAGATCAAATCAACGTGCTTTGTCGCATACAAGATATCGAAAAGGAACTCACCCCCTTCTCATGTCATGTAAATATGAAGCTATGGTTCGTGAGTACTCATTTTTTCCAGGAAGATTCGATTTGTATTTGGAACCTTTAAACCAAGACCGGAAATTTGGCTGGGCGAACTTTGGGTGACGTCGGTACAATGTGTACTTCCACGATACCAGGTGACTATAAATCTTATTTCAGAAAATTGGTTTTAGAAATGCTTTCCGTTTGGTATGCCCTATCTTTATTCGATCGTTATTACACTGAAGTGGCGTTCAGGGTCACGAAATATCAAGGAAATATAACATTAATAACTTCTGTACCTAAAACCTACGAGGAAATCCTTTTCAATCTTCTCAATGCAATGCAATGCATTTTGTATTTCAAACAATTATGGATAAAAGGATATAAACTGACGACCAAATGTGCATGTAATCTAATTATACAAAACATATTCCTTCCCGGAAAACGTAGGGAATATTTTTAACTTGATGTCTATGTATAATATTGAAACATTGTTTTCTGCATACAGTGCAGGTGAATTTTTTTTTATCTGATCGAGTCATTCCACAAGAAAGTGAACATTTGAGACATGCCAGTGAGAAACACACTTGTGTTACCGTTTTATACGTATAACTTCACTGTTGATTTCTTCCATAGTGCGGGGCAATTAATATGCATGTTGTATTAAATAACAGGAATAACCGACCAAGTTCAATTAAAAATATTTGCGTGGTCGACGTTACCCAAATGTCCACTTTTTATGGAAGGACCCTTTAATACTGTATCAAATATGTAAAAAAATGAAAGGAACTGAACTCTCGAGCTATCCGCGTCCACTTGAAGAAATGTGTAGAACCACATACGTCAATCTAATTATACAAAACTGTCAGTGACGCCAAGAAAATTTGGTTATTGTATATTTTGGCGCTAAAAATTTCTGCCCACAGTTTCTTCACTGCAGATGTTCGAGCAATGCAAAAGAATCAAAATGTGCATTTGCAGCAGAATAAGGCCGCAGAACAATGAAAATCGATAGCAAAGAACGTAGTTTTTTATCAACGGTGACCAGGCCAGGGCACCCTGTGTTTGAAACTTCTAACGTGAATGCCACGCGATTCATGTCTCTACTTTAAGGGTTCATTCCCAATGAACCTATCGGACTTCGTAGATTGATCCAGCTCCGCAAGGAAACTATTCATCTTAACAGATTTACACCCCTTCTTCTCGCTCCCAGTAGAATACAGAACAGCTGTTATTATACGAGCACGGTGGAAAGAAGAGCTACGTAGACCCAGAGTTTTAATGGGAATGAGCCCAAAGAGTGCTTTAAAGGATTGGATACCAGGGTGTGCATGTACCTGACCATTCAGATTAATACAGCATATGTTATCATTTCTGTCATGCAACAGATAAGTCAGAATTGTGCTAGAATTGGGGAGTTTCACCCACACGTGAATGGACGATGCTCCTTCATTGCAGCAATTATCCGATACATTGTGATAAAGTAAAATGCCGATGCCTTTTTATGTTTCATATTCATTATCTTTGTTCTTTCGCTCTGAGACAAAACTGTGTTTGGTTCTATTAAATGTAATTCAATGGGTGTTCTTCAGCGGTACTGGACACCTGTGTCCTCTGGTCTGTATTAACGTGATTCGGATATTTTTGCAATGACAATCATAACATTTTATTGAGAAAATAAGCCCATTGGATCTGTAAACAGTTACGCTACAATATATTCCTAAAAAATTAATTTCCCAATTTTAAGAGTGAGTTAAAATTTTAGACAGCCTCAGTTGTCAACAAACCTACATGTAATTAACGAAACTGTCGATAGGTTTCTAAAAAGTAGTAGTGAGCTTATCTTCATGAATGTTTTTAACAGCATATTACATTGTTGGTAATTATTTGAAAATAAAGATAAGTACTAGTTATTAAATAACTTGTGTTCAAACAGTGAGAGAAGATGAGGATCAAATGATGAGTGGCTCGAGAATCTACAGTCAGCCTTTGGATATAAAGAAAGCCAAATCAGATTGGGCTGATTAAAACAAACACCATTATAGGAGTAGTGATGAACTAATCGTGTTTAAACAGATGCTATACCTATTGGCCTTTTCGCAAAATGCAAATTTAATTTAGATCTCTTTGAAACTGGATTACAAACGGGTTGCTGGAAGATTTGCATCGCGATATCTCCCTTGAACATCACGCGTAATATCAGTGTTGACTTGCTTAGGTAAGGAAAAATGCTGGTTGGTTGTTTTAAGTTAATAAATGTTGACACCGGTCGTATCGGAGATGGATTCTTGGCATCTCGTAAGAGTACATGTATGTACGCTGTACACGGGCCAATACCGCGTTTTCAAAACAAACATTCTGAGTAACGAATTAGGTTCTGTGTATCAAAACACGCATATCAGGCTCATAAAATGACTTACCTCATACGAAATTGCATGACTGAAAATTTGATTAAAAAACTGCAAAGGATTTTATTAACTACATGCAATAGCGATGACTTTATTAAAGCTATTATAATCAATCTTTACTACATGTATGTCGACATATTTTGGTCTCGTGGGCCGTGCGAATATCGCTCTTCGATGATTTTTCATCAATTTCCAAATACTGACAGGGGCATTTCCATTATACACAGTGCTCTGAAATCAAACAATTCATTCATTTTAATAGCAGAAGTTACCTGTCACTCTACGTGGCAAAGAGCGAGTGTCGATTCTTCCATCATATTTCATACATGTACAAGGGGTGAAATGTATCTACATATTATATATCCCGTTATTAAGGTTTACGTGACTCAACCCAGCTCAACTCAACCGTCTTTGACGCTTACTAGTATTGACATCACTAGTACAAATAGGATATTGGAAATCCGGGGGGGGGGGGGGTTAGCTCACTGCAACCCACACCTTCGCTGCAAGAAATATTCTTCAAAAAGTGCAGTTAACATTTTCGAATACATAGTACTTATTTCTGCTGAACTCAGTGTTTGTCCTCTGAATACTTAATTGTCATAACGGTATCTCGTGTGATAAAAGGCGAGCAAAATCGGGGTCCCTTGCCCGGAGAGGTAAAAACCGTGCGTGACTTACAAAGCAGTGCAGTATGCCTTTCTATAGGCAGACCAACCGATCGATTGGCCGGTTCCTTCTTCTGGCTCCCGGGATCTATTAATTTAGTGACGTCATAGTCTATATCAACGCCTTCAGACAAGAGCACTACAAAACCCAAAAGGGAGCTCAATGTAGACCAGAATCCTCACAAAAGCGCTCCAGAGAAGACCTAGCGTTTGAAAGGAATGTAGATTTTCGGTTAGTCATATTGATCAACACAAAAAGCAGGTTGGCCTATTGGAAATGAAATAGACGCTGTAAGAGCGATTGGATTTAAAACTTACGAAAAAAAATTGAAGAAAGAAATTATAAATGGCTTACGCTAGGGACGGCAGCGGTAATGTGTGGCCGGGGCAGACACTTAACCTTGGAGACGAGGAAGAAATTATTACAGAAGCAGCTGCACGGCTGCAGCTAGAGAATAACAACATGCTTGGACGTTCGATGTCGTGTCGGCGTCCTCGGACGAGAGAGGCCGCCGAAAGCCCAAGCTACCGTCGAAGGAGCGGAAGCGTGCCCGCCTGCAGTTATCGCCCCAAAAAGAAACCTGTACCCCAAAAAAATGAACACGACAACCTTACCGAAGTAGAGTACTATTTAGTCCGTGAATTTAGCCTGAACTCCAAAGGGCTCCTGCAAAGAGGGGATTCCGTAAAGAAGCGTAAAAAGAGGATCGGAAGTGCCTCAAGTGACACTGCAGCCAGCGCTGAAGACGGAGCAGAGGGTCCTCGCTCGAGATCCGTCAGTCGGACCAGCAGCATAGTGTCCGATGATTGTTTTGAGGTGGAAGGTTCTGAACCGGAGAGGTTTAAGATTGTCATACTGGGTGCCCACGGAGTGGGGAAAACGTCCCTGACTCAACAGTTCACTAGGACAGCTCTGGTAGATACGTTTGATACGGATTCCGGTGAGTAGTTTCGTCAAGCCTAGATTACATGTACATACGCCATGCGATGTCGGTAAATCCCGTAAATCCCGTTTAGACGGAGGTCGTGGGACATACGAAAGCGCATGAATTCACAGCCTCAATAGCCTCAACAAATTTGTCAAGCTAAAACATTTGACAAATCTTTAAAACCGTAAGCCCGAAGCTTTATCGTAGATGGCATGGCACAGCTCCAATACGATGGACTTGCGGTGAACGACATGGTTGGACCTGTTGATAGTCTCTTTTAAACCTTTGGTTGTTTCAGGAGGCAGAACGATAGTAAAGATGTTTAAAATTTATTGTAATTTACTTGCAAGATATGGAATTGTAATTTTTTCCTTATTGTGACCACATGGGTGTAAAAATCGTAGAGGCTGTACCGACAACATATTGATCTTTAAGGAAGCCGCACGGAAGGCTTAAGACAGCTGATAATGAAAGGGCTCTGTACGATCACTTTTCAACCAAAAAAACCGATGTTTCCCAATGTGACCTAAATGTCATGTCGTAGAAAGGACACATAATGAAAACGTAGCCCGCAGCTACTTACTATGTCTGAAAAAATCGTACGGAGTATCGTATACTATTTCCTTGAACGGCGACCGGGGCAAATGTAATCTATGTTTGAGTGGTATATATGAACGACGCATCTGTTGTGAACTATGCGTTACATGTATGTACTTGAATGCACGCAACACTAAGTGCATATGCGTTTGCATGCATGTGCTGGTATTTGTTGTTCCAACACGTAAAATATACTCACCCAGCATTCAGAAAAGCCCCTTTAATGATGTTAAAGTTGGTGATCAATAAACAACGTCATAGTATTAAAAATTGCTGTACACGCACGCGTAAGTTTACGTTCACATCATGCAGGAATGCCACATGTGGGTAAATTGTGATTGAATTATTTTATTCCTAGAAAGTTAAACTTGCAGATTTAGGAAAAAAACGAGACGCATCTGGCACCTAATTTTCTAACCGAATCTGAATCTAATTGGCCCTAATTTTTAAATAGTTTTATCTCTCCAAGCGTAAAAAACACCAAACGTGGTTTGAACAAAGCGCAAACTTGTGACCTCCTTAATTATATTACTTTATCTTTATATGTAGTTATTGTTTTTATCATTAGCCGTGTCTTTGTAAAATTATACTGTGCTATAACATTGCAATTACTCCATCCACTGATATCAATAATAATTCAATTGCAATGCATTCAGTATGTTTTAGCTGTTAAAATTGATGCACAAGAAGACTGTTTGCAAAGTTTATCAAAAAGGAAGGATACGTTAGTATTTACTTTATCACGTTTTATTCGATTTCTATTCATATACCCAACTGCGGCGTGTTTTCTTTTTATCTCATTTCAATCCCCGCAAATAGTTGAATAGCAAACCCTATTTCACAGAGATTAAATAAAGACCGTATTACCATTGAATCGATAATGATACATTGGAATGAAACGGCCCATGCATATCAGGAGGCGCATTTATGGAATAGAAAAATCTCAGTTGTAAGCTTTTATCGACAGAATGTTCTATACAGAGCGGTTGAGGATGAGGCAGTCGAGGCGTCAGTTTAGTTTCGAATACCATCAGGATTATCTACTTATCCTGATGGCACGAGGGGAGGCTTAAGGTACTAGACCTACAGGTTGTTGGTTTGCTTATAGACAGTTTTTTTTACAATTGAAATTCAAGCCCAAATTCTTATTTTTAATGCACGGTCGACCTTTTTAGACCAAATAGAATTCTTTCTACGACAACGAGCTTAAATGCGTACCAATTGTTTGCTGTTACCAAAGCTCCTGTTTTGAAAATAGGATATGAAATTTACAATTGAGCATTCAATTGCTATTTATTAGATTTCGACTCTGTTAAGATCCCACGTTGCTTTTAAGGCACTGATCTTTGCGGTTTGCCAACTCATTTAGTTTTCCTTTTTTGGCGTTAAACCAAGCCAGAGCAACTACTCATGCACCTGCAGACTCGCATTCATTCGTTTTTTCTGGTATTCTTTTTTCCAAGCTATCAGCTATTATTTATTTATTTATCTATTTATTTATTCGTGAACCGTATTCGGAAGCTGTCGATTATCTGCCGTTAATTTCCAAGGCCTTAACATTATACCTCGCCTGCAAGCAAGTTCTTTCAAAATTTCTGCCAGACTTTTGAGCGCACAGTCGCACACATCATTTGGCGATAAGCGGACGTAAGCCCACCTTTAATTGCCCTCAACTACACTGACTGTACCCCCCCCCCTTTTTTTCCCATCAGGACAATTAAAGCGATGGCCTTGCAACCTTTTCCCCCCTATTGACTGTACCCATGCCATTCTTTTTTTCATATCTTGCATCACTCTGCCGTTTAGTACCTCACGCACCAATGAATTTCGTATCAGAAATTGCCATTTGCGAGGCTAATAAATAACATTGAATTGGACAGCCACCTAAAAGTCACATGCGGCACGTCTTTTATTGATGCGATGGTGCTTGGTAGATCAGAATGACAAATCTGTGTATTAATCGCAACTTTTTCAAGCGTTCGGTAACACTTGGCTGAGCAATTCAGAGAATCGGTTCACAGAATGTAACTTTATGCCCAATTGGGCTGTGAGAGTAATGAAGAAAAACGATCTTAGCGATCGTGTCATTTTGATTGATCGTCTCTGTTCGCCTCACGTTTTAGGACACGAGTTAAAGACATTAATTGGAGTTTTTAAAAAATGTTTCACTGAAGATGTCCATCATTGAACTATTTACATAGGATATGAAACTAATTGTATTCTAAGGATATCCTCATAGGTAAATATTAACTAAGGCATAAGACAACGATAAATAACCCGCTTCGCTGTAGCAGACGTAGAATGTTCAAAACGAAACTTAGTGAATCAAGTTGAAGTGATCATTCCGTATGATTTATGGAACAACTACATATGTATTGATAAATTCAAGACCTGAACCATGCCCCATGAGAAAGGGGGGTAGCACGTGGGGGTAAAGAGGTATATGATGTGCATACGTAGTAATCTTGAAAATATATAATATCATCATCATGCCTCAAGTGTCATGCCTGTCAAAGTATGCACAAGAAAAGATGTGTACGCGAGCGGCTGCTTGTATGAAGAAGTGTGTGCATGAGCATGTAGGCGCCATGTTCTTGTCTATCTTATTCTGTTTGTATAAACAAAAAAATGGTGTTGCCAAGCCAAGTCATCTCTCCAGTTATTTTCGGTATTTGCAACAGTGCCAGCATAACCCCACTAATAAGAGGTTAAACCCTAGTGAATATGGGCCCTAGAACCAGGGAGAATCAAACTACTGATGCTGGTGCCAGATAAGCAGCGCTTAAGTATATTATTTATGTTGGCAAGAGACGCAGATACCAATCTATTCCAAGTGAAGCGCAACGCCGGCAACTATAATGCAATATCCATCCTCGTCGGTTTATGTGAGATCTGGCGATCAAATGCAGTTGTTAACCTAGTGTTAGGAATTAGCTGTGATGTGAAGCTTGTCTTCCTATATTTTCTCGCTGTAAGTGTTTGTCCCCAAGGCAATGAGCGCCGCCTCAGACACTTTTGATCTTTTATTTTTAAATACGCCAGTCATATTGGAGGCAACCAGTAGCGCCTTTGAATCGATTTGTCGCTGTGAAGTTAGTTTATGAAGATAACTAAATAGTGAAAAGATAATAAAGACGAGCATTTGGCGGAGAGATGGTAATTTGTGTATAGAGGCAACGGCTGAAAATGACAGTTTGGCGGGAAGAAAGTAAATCATTGACTAAGTAGAGAAGAGAGTTTTTTTAATTCACCGTCGATTCGACTGGCTAATATAATTTTAATTGCTAAAACAATTAGAAAATAGCGTGCCTAAATTTAAATGCAATCTTGAGCAAGCAAGCAAGCATGCGGTCACGCACACACACGCACACACACAGAGAGAGAGAGAGAGAGAGAGGTGCATTCATAACGACTAGTATCATTCATTTATCCTCAAAAACACACAATTGTTAATTACCTTCATATTTATAACAACCGATTATTGAGTTCAACATGGCCCCTGGGACCCGTCCCAGATACGATTGGCCACAGTGCAATTACTTTAGTATGTGTTGGAAAAGTCATCAGATTTTGATAACGTGTAAATATTGGTCTCTCTGCTTTTCATCATTGGCTCGCTTATGCCTGATGATTACATATTTATTACATCGAAAATACATTTTGTCAGCTAGAGGTGGATTGGGATCGATCCACGTTGATTTGTCCCGAAACGACCGACACTTCGGTGCAATGCAAAGTGCTGACAAAATGTTGGAACAGCATATGCATTATACGTATGTGGGCACATTTAAAAGCCAAGGTTTATAGGTACGTGTATAAGAAGTAGCCAGCCAGTAGAAGAATCGTGCATTTCTAGATCTTGCGTTTTTTTTTTAATTGTCAAGCAACCTTTGTGATCACCATTGAACAAAGCGTATCTCTCTCTCTCTCTCTCTCTCTCTCTCTCTCTCTCTCTCTCTCTCTCACACACACACACACACACACACACACACACTAACAAACAACAGACTCGTGCTAAAACGTAGACTAATATCAGGAATTCCAACCCTGTCTCAACACCTGTAAGATTTAAACTGCGCTACACTGTCACTGTCATTGTGAACATATCACATCCATCAAGCACGGTAAATTAAATCATTTCCTCATATCATGCGATGTCAACAAGAGTTTATGAATGTTTTATATGCAAGTATATACAAAGGTTCGTGAAGAGATTAACGGTATTCAAATATGGCATCCGGACATATGCATGAAGTTATAAAGAAAACCACTACTGTTATACAGTCAGAGATCTGCCCGTTTCCAAGAAAAGATAATCCCATGCATGAGATTTCTTTTCCTTGACGGATGGCTGTCTCTAGATGCTATTAGATTAAATACAAAGTATGCCCACTTATGGGACGAAGAAAAACAAGATTTGTAGAAAATAAATTTGGTCTCGTATCAGCCGTAAAACAGTCTGCAGAAAGATTGCCAAGACACGCCTGATTAGAGGCATTTTTTTACGATGTGAAACAAACATGCTCGATACTATTATACATTTTGAATCCAGAGCTTTTAAAACTTTGTAAAAAAAAAAAAAAAACATGCGTGTATTCGCGTTAATTGACAAATTGATCCCAGCAAAGTAAGGAATACTCTAGAAATAATATACCAGGTAAAGATCGGCTGCTTAGATTTCTTTCTCTATACAACTTGGAAGTGACTCTTGTGGTATACATAAGAAGACGTTACACGTTAAAAGGCGTATTGTTTATAGCCACTGGAATCTATTAGTAATATGAACGACAAACTTAGGTTAATTATGACTATGAATACATGTACTAGGAAATTGGCTAAATACTTTGTACACGCTTTTTAAAAAAGAAAATCAGAAATGACGTTTGGCGATTAATATGTCCAAGGGACCAAGGATATAATGCTTGTGACATGAATGAAATAAATATTCTATTCTATGTTTGGTAGAGCACTGCAAGATAGTGACCCGCTCTATTTTGTCTTGGTCAAATGACCGATCGTATGCCAAATCACTGGATAAATGAGGGAATTAAAGAAAAAGTTTATAGTTTATTTTTGTGCTGATAAAATAATCACTAATCTTTAACACAAAAAGTGTATGCTACCTTGAGGCTAGTGGTGTATGCGTGAGTGTGTGTGTGTGTGTGTGTGTGTCCTTTTGTAAACATCTTTATCTATTGTGTGGTGGTGGAAGAAACAAGGCGTATTGATGGAATGACGTAAGTCTGTCAGTCAAGATATCATTATGACGTGAGTCAATGTTGGTGAGCCTGCCAGCCAGCATGACAAGTTGACTGACGTAGATATCCGGCAAATCAGCAGAGGACTTATGGTAAAAAAAAATTTAACAGAAAAACATGGATGATGTAAGCCCGTAAGTGCATAAATGACAGGAAAGGGGTTTTATTACACGCTGCTGCGGTTTTTGCACAGGATGAATAAGTAAATGAGATTTAAATAACATTTCATGGCACATTCAGTATTGCAAGTCATGCAAATACTAAAAATATCAAATTCAACGCTTTCCCAAGAAACGTGCTGCCAAGAAGAAAACATCTTGTATTCTGGGTGATTGTCCGTATGTTTTTTAATGTTCCCGTTCAATTAGGCGTGTTAGAAACTTTTAAATCTCACCAAGGTTGTATGTTCTTGAAGACGGTGGTACATTGCAGAGGGGAATCGTTTGCTTAGCTTCTCTGAACCATGCATGTTCACGGAAAGAGGTTTTAGAAAGAGCCTTAGTTCATATTTTACATCACCAATAGTGAAATTAATCATTGCCCAAATTTTATACGATTCATTGCCTTGATTTGTGGGGTTTTGCAACCTTTTAGTATGACCACGCAACGTTGAGATATTAATGGCCATTTCGACTTGTCTTCGCTGAGGCTAAATCAATCGCTAACACTTTAAAGTAACGCGTGAAAATGTGCAGTATATATAATGCATATGCTGTGTATTTCTGCGTATGTGTGTCTGTGCATTTTTTCGTGTGTGCGCGTTGTGTATATTTGTACATGAGTTTACAGTATGTACATATACCCAGCATGTGTGTGTTGTGCAGCGCATTATTGCGTGTTTGCATGTTTCAGGGCACACATGTACATACACAGTAAATGTTGTTTTTTTTGTGCCTAATATGCGATATACATGCTTACTGTGAATTCTCAAAAACATGTATATCTCCAACACCTTTTTAACATTTCAGCCGACAAGTTTACAGAGGTCGTGGTCACAGTTAGCGTAGATGGGGACGAGACAGAGCTCAGCTTTCACAGTATAACAGAGGATCAGGTACTTGAATTGGGCTGTTCGGTGGCCCAGAATTGATTACTTTTGATTTACATATAATGACAGGATGGCCCCTGCCCCCCCCCCCCCCCCCCCAAAAAAAAAAAAAAAAAAAACTAACAAATTCTATTTGACCCTACAATAGACAGCATATTTCAACAAACGTCCTAAATTTCAATAGAAAACTGTCAATTATTCGAACACATTCCCCTTTGGGTATTTCCCTGACTTCTACTGTGATTTCTGTTTTCGTTTAAGGGTTGTTCTGGTTTACATGTACCAGCACACGTGTACCAGAACAACCCTCATGCAATTGGTGAACTGAAGGCAGCGACCACAGCAAAATCCAGGGAAATCCCCAAAGATGAATGAGTTCAAGTAATTGACAATATTGCGCAACGTACGCAAGTGTGTTTCCAACGCCTCGAAGGTCATTTAGAGCACGTTTTGGAAAGATTATGAATAACATACAAAGCGACGAAGATAACAGGATCTTTGGGGAATGACTGTACACAAAATGAAGTTCCGTAGGATTAAATAAAAATTTAATGAGTTCTTTTTTGGGGGGGGAGGGGGCACCCTGTATAATTATTGTGTTTTGTCACTGTTGTTACTTGCTTATTTTCATTTCAACGCAGATCTTATTATTTTCTTTTCATTCATAAAATCATCACTCGTGTAAAAAAAGTAAATCGAATTATTATCATATTCTTATACTATTCTTATTAGGGAGACATCAAGGTAGTATGTGGGATAATTAACACTTCCTCAGAAGAAAGCATATATTGCGAGAGGGTGACAGTGTATTCTTTGACATACATACATATACATACCGTGAGAAAGTACTAGTATTCAGCGAAAAACACCCCTAAAACCGAATATATATAGGTAGCGTGTATGATACGATCGGTACCTGTATGTATAAATATATTGGGTAGTCCCCTAAAACGTTCCCCTGAACTTATCGGCTGATCTTTTCTAGATACCCTGCCTCGTGGAGGACCCAAGCATAGATGGCGCTCTAGTCGTGTACTCTCTGGCGGACAGACAGACCTATGTCTTTGCAGAAGATGTGCTGTGTAAAATACGGAAACATCTCAAGTGTACGTGTCCGGTAGTATTGGTGGCAAATAAGGACGATTTAGTGAGGACACGGGTGGTGAGTTGTGGGGGTAAGTATGGACTGGCCAAAAATCATGCCTAAAGTAGAACAGTGCTGCTTCATAAAAAGTGGCAACTGGCGCCAAACTTGAATCAAAGTCCAAAATCGCGTGCGTTTCGCAACGAATGACTCTTTACGTCATACACGTATCTTCGTCTGTAAAACTTTGTGTGTAATTGATTGAGAATTAACTTCCAAAACATTTTACCATTGAAGAAATAGGCTGTCAATTGGTAGCCATCGCATATCCCCACACTTCCCCTAATTATCAACAGTAGCTCACCCTAAGGGACCCCATTCCTTAGATACCTATATCACTGCCTGGGTTCTAGTTATTTAAAATAAATGTTATAAATACAACATTACACATGTGGCTCCATATGTATGCAAGGCTATTAAAATGCAGCGATGAAAATACCCAAATGTAAAAGAACAATCTTACCCCAGGGACAGCCCCACCTCCAAAGGCACTAAATTTTCAAAGTATACCAATGCGTAATCATAGTGAAAGGTCCTTCAGTCCAAAACTTTTCAAGTTCCTCAATCTAAAGATCTATGAGAAGATAGAAAAATTAACAATTTGTAATAAAAATAATAGGGTAGAAGAAAGATTGCATACAGAAGGAAAATGCTGTCGGGCGAGAAAGCGACTCTTGAGATCAACGTACATATGCAATAAACGACATCTTACAGCATATCTCTGATGACTTCAAAACTTAAAACGTTACTACATCACGACTACGAGCAATTTTAAACTACCCTGTAGCCATAGAACCATCCACCTTTTGATGAAACATATTTTTTTATCGAGGTAAGTGCCCGAAACTGGCATCACACGCACACAAGTACGAGCCCGCGTGCGCCTGCCCGTAGTTTTTATAGAGGGTGAAGGCAATAAGAGAGGCGCCGCTATTCCACTTAAAATTGCCACCCACCTATGCCCACTTTGATATAAAGTGGAACAACTTCAGTACTCAAGATAAATTGAAAATCTGGAACACTCTTTTATGTCGGCGGTGTAATCACAAACTTTAGATTGTTATCACGATATCGGTGAGCAGCTGAAAGTGATTCTCTGGCAAAGCTTTACATAAATGAAGCGAAAATAGATTTAACAGTACATGTAGGGAAAGGTTTTTTTAATTATATAAGATTTATGCACACATTTACAAAGGTAAATACGAGAGATAAAAAATGGAGACGTGTGTTGATTTATTCAAAGTGTGCACGTCTCATCTTTTATACATTGCAGTATTTAAAAGGCTCAGTTCGTGAAGTAATTGATTGATGGATTGGAGCACATCTTTGGTACTGTAGCACACACACACAAAAGCAATTTGATGGAGAAATGAAAGGGTTTTAAAGCAAGCTATGAATGACATGTATCACATTTCAGTTAATGAGATAGATTTTAAAAAGATCACCTAGCGTTTGTTTGGAAATTCAGGGAAAGTGGAACGAAATAAAGGACGACGGGCTGTTGGAAAATTGAAATGTGTTTGAAATGGCGGATCGAAAACATTTTCAAATGGCTGCTATGGTCCCCTTTCCATCATTCCCCTAAGAGTATTTTCCTTTCCGCCGGTCTCATCAAAGTTGAAATCGGGAATTCTAAGGGAACAAATGAGCTCCTAATCATGTCCTGAGGCATATTATTAATGGAGCAGCAGGCCCACGTAACAGTTAAATGAATTCCTAGCTAATTCAAGTCCTAGAACAAATACGCCGGAGAGTTCGTTAACGTCACCTTTGCGGGCTCCGTATATGCAGGCAGATCGTGCATATTTCCGTACAAAGTCTTCCAAGAATTTAACTGCAGTTTCCAAAATGAAGTTCACACGAAGAAACTTCACAGGAGAAAAAAACGTGCACAAAGACCTTGACCATTGGCTATGCTGGATATACCAAGGTTGTGAATATTTAAGGCACGTTTCCAATCAAAATAAATCGAACAAACTCCGCACAATCCCATTTCAGTAAAGCCTAGATTACATTTGAAATGCAATGCCTACAAAATACAAAAAAAATGGGTTCCAATTTGTGCTGTAGATGGTATCCTAATCATGAGTGAATAGTAGCAATAAAATAAAACCGACCAACTAATTTCGCTTTGATAAAAAAGCTATTGTAAGTTCTGTGTTGTAAAAACAACGGAATAACGATACGAAAACCGTGCAGTAGATTTTTTCTCATACAGTGCAGCAGAGTGAAGCGTAGTAATAATATAGGACGTGTCAACTGTAAGCATAAGGCATATTTTACTTTGCTGGCACATTTAACCCATATCAAATCCCCCTGAAATCCAATTTTCACCTAATTTATATGTATGTGCATGCTGTTATAAACCAGTTCTTCCAGCATATCAGCATTGACAAAGTCTATGTAATTAACTTCTGTCAAAGAGGTTATATGTTCGCCTTTGTTACTGTGTTAGTTTATAACCTTATGCAAAAACTGATGAGCGGAATTTGTTAATAACATTTCCAGGGTCAGTCAGAAATTGAGTAACTTAATCAGAATAATAAAGATTTCGGTGGTTATTCATTAATTAAATAATCAATGTACAGACTTGACATTTAATATGGAATATTTTTTCCAAATCATTTTTCATCAGTTTTTTTTCCTATTTTGTTGACTAATAAATGAAAATAAGAATTAAAATCGTGTTTTAATAACTTTTAATTATCTCTTTGATGTCATTGTGACATCAGTTCATTAATGGAATTCGCCAGAGAAGCAAACAAAAACACATTGCCTATTCTATGTCATACGACAACCATTAAAAGAGATATTTTAGACCTCCATATTTTCCAAGTTATTGTCTTTAAAAGAGTTACACGCTCCACAAAGGACCCTCATGTCAGTGTCTAGTCACAGTAACGGTCGCTGTTATGCCTGACATATTCTGGCTGCTACCAGGGCTCTCAAGTGGCAAGGCATTCCTTGGATAGGTTTCTTTTCAGTTCAATCTGGAATAACATTCAAGGCATCGGTCAAAGTATGTCCAATTTGGTCCACTTTTGTTGTAGGACACGTAGGCCATTGATTCGGCGAATAATGGCCTACCCACATATTGTCTATGTGGTTCAAATATGGCGATTTTGATGACCAAGGTAACTTTTCATTCCCTTGGTTCTGTAAGTAATCTGCTATTAAAAGTGATCAGTGTGAACCGGCAATCTCACCGTGCAACCTAAAATTGTTCCTAAGTTGCCCCCTATCAAATGATAGTCAAGTGGTTCCCAGATTATTTCTTTATTTGATCTTGTCCAGGTTTTCGTCGATGACTACCATTGGTATTTTGGCACCAATGTGGTATCCACTCCAAATACTGACGCTGTTAATGACCTTAGTCTCTTAAGACGCGGCACACACTTTGTCGTTGGCCTCTTCTGGATGTCTGTAAACTCTGTTTTGGCTGTTGAGCGGTACAGGTGAAAGCTGACCTCAACAAAGAAAGCCACGACATTTGAGTGTTCAACCCAGAAACAGTCAAGGCCCCCAATTCATTAGAGAAACATACAACGATGTTTTGCTGTTTACAGTGGGTTCCTCGGCGGTCGTCTGGTATTCTAACCTGCTAAAACCAGTTTGGTGTTCGCTAAGGGCCTTAAAAAATGCGTTTTGGTGGCAATTTACCCCTCATTCTGAACGGGTGGTTTTTGCTTAGTTGCAACAGCATAACCCGAAAGACAGTGAGCCCTGTACTCTGGTGGTAAGATTTTAATACATTGGGTGTGGCTTCTGTGTTGGTACATCAGTCTGGGCATTACTCTATAAAACTGTGCGGACCGTTTCGTTTGGCGCAATTATCTGTCTGGCAATGTGCCATTCTGCCACAGATTAACAAATTTGTAAAGCACTGCATAGCTCACACTGCAAAACTGGCCACTTGCATGCAAAATTTCAAATTCTTCTATGCAGTAGTTGCCGACATATGGATACTTTTTTGACAGAACCATGCTTTGCCAAAGCCAAGCTTTGACCTGCCCAAAGGAGCACTACCCAATTAAATCACTGCATATTACATAATGCAGCAGCGCAACAAACCTGGTATTCAGTTAATTGGTAGCGACACACCTGACTACACACTTCTCCTTTCACATATCTCATATGAGATCGGGGTTTTTGAAAAAAGAACACATTTTCACCTAGGCATACCTTCGAAACTGAAATATTCCATATTAAATGTCAAGTCTGTATTAATATTGGGAATTCAGCTGCCCTGGCGGAGGTAGGCCTTAAGCCTGTTTTTCTACTTGAGTATTGGTTCTATTTACTCACAACTACTGTTATCTTTTCATTCTATAGTAATACAATGAACAATAGATCAACGAATTTCCAGAACCGATACATGTACTTCAACTCGGCTGTGCACGCTTTACGCACTACTCCCTTGCGATCAATACGCAATCCCATTTTGTAGTTTAGCGTATCAGCGAGGGTAATCAGTTGTTACCTGAGCTGGTGATAACATGATGATGTGATTACACCATTGTTGGTAGCTACCCAGCAGAGGGAAATAACAGGAGACGCGGCATGACGGCTCTTAACGATTTTAAATCAAGCCGTAATTTGGTTTTAATGTAAACGAATTGAAAAGTAACATACACTAGTATAAGAATCCTGTGTTTTTGCAGTCGTGAGTCAGGGTTCTTCAAAGGTGAAATGAGCCGGTGTGGGTGGCGTTTAATGAAAAACTGTTATGAGTAATCAATTTTTGGGGGAAATTAAAAGTCATCACTTGAGAACTTTGAATCTATAAGACACAGAGCCTTTTTTAATATGAACAATCAGATTGAGCAAGCAGTTATCAGGCGGAAATATTGATTTCAATCAGTACATAGTTCTTAATCGTTGGTAAAATGCAAAGTCGATTTTAGGTAGGTGGGAATTCTGTTCCGACAGTTTAAGTCCAAAAATTTGTTCTGAAACAGGGTTTTGTACTTAAGAAACAGGGTTCTATACTTATCTTCACTTATATATATACAAGCCGATATAAACAAGCTCCGACTGAGATTATCGATTTCTCTTTATCGCCAGATTTGAGATGCCGATATAGTTATTTCTGACTGTGCTTGCGGGAATTTGATAAAAACCCTGAACTAATACAGTTCTTGTCTAGATAGAATTCCTGCACAGATTTGAGATCTGAGAAGAAAGCGATTATTTTTGGTTTTGTAGTAAAAGCAATACCGGCATTCTTATAGGTTTTTCGATTTCATTTCTATTTGTGAGGTCCGTGACGCAGGCTGTTTGCATGTCTGCAATAACGAGAATGGCTCCAGTTACCAGTTATTGTGCATGAAAGGACAAAATATCATGCCGGTGTGAATGTCCCATTGGAAACACCGCCCCCGCGCTGACTATAATATTCTGCCAAAGTTCCTGCCTTGCAGATAGAAGTAACTTTACACCGAATACTTTGTCCTGTTTTTCAAAGTTAAATAGACTAAACCTAATCCATGCCCACTGGACTTAGGTGGCCGGAACGTTAGTCGACCTGTCGATACATGTAGCAATTTTAGCCCGTTCTGCCCGTCCTAGCCCGTTCTTCATACACGTAGCGCGCTTTAATGGCGTACAATTATCAAATATGGCTGTTTGCCCCACAGAGAGTGATGATCAGTATAAAAAGTAGACTTTAATAGGTGGGGGTTCCTAGCGGACATCCCTTCCTGTCACACCAGGCCGCGGCCGAGCAATATATTTTAATATTAAAGTATTATGTCAGTATTATATCTTTAGTTTCACAGAGAATATTCTTTTCAGAGGGCAAGTTGGTCGCCACACTATACGACGCCAAATACATCGAGACCTCAGCCGTCCTAAGTTACCATGTCGACGAGTTGCTAGTCGGCATCCTCCACCAAATAAAATCGAGGAAGTCTCCGTTCAAGGCTCCGTCTCAAGGCATGGTGCGACGCAATAGTGCCAAAAGGATTCTGAAACGTCTGATGAGTTTCCATCACGGTACCACGACACCGGATTTAGTGTGCAACGATTGATGCTTAAAGAGCACGTAAAACAAGAACGGTTGTGAGATTATTATATTTTTTTATTATTAACAGATTTTTAAATTTATTTTGACATCATCACATGCTGAAAGACATAGAGACCATTTCCACAGATATTTAGATCGATCTATCTCCCTGGGGAGTCTCACTAGATTGCTGTCAGTTTGTCCCGCCTACTAAAAGCTGAAAGGGGGTAATTAACTGTTGTGTGCGCTCGACTCCCGGAAGCTGACAGCAATTTAGTGTGAACCCCCAGGGAGTTAGGTTGATCCAGATGTCTCGATCTAAATCTGTGGGAACCCAGTCATAAACTGTGAGCATGCACATATGAGTGTGGACTGCCGGTAGAAAGGATTGTCCCAGAAAATAAAACCCGGTTAAAGTCCCACGCACACTGTGAAAGAAATACTGAGTTACCAGCTTCAGGCATCTTCCTGCTCAGCTCTTAGCTGTCTACCTGTGCGTTCCAGGGGACGTTGATAATAAACACAGTAATGAGTATTTGCTATCCACCGATAAACCATGTGAAATGGCATGATAACAACGTTACCTCAACTTGAACGATGTAGAGCCTACACGTTCTGTAAATGGCAAGTTATTCCAATTTTTACGATTTGCGTCATAATTAACTTAGTTAAACAAAAAACACTTGTTTTTTACACTTGCCAATTACATAATTACCATTGAATAAATTTACAATATTAAGTAGGATGAAATTTGTTCTCATTGGTTAAAGAACCATTCAAAGCAACCGAAAGTGCTGCCAAATTGGTTAATCTATACACACTTTTTCTTTCAATTACACTTAATGGCATCGTGATACCAGACGACAAACGTTGCATATGTATATTTTGAATAGACAGCGTGGTCTTATGGTTTTGGAATCATAACCTTAGCATTAAGTACTAATATGGCTCTCTCGTAGTAGACCTCCCTTTGGGATCAACCAGATATGCTTAATTTTGATACCATTAAGATATTTAAGAAGGGCGACATGTGCATAAGCTTAAGCCTTTACGATATGAACTAATAAAATAACAGCATTTCGTTTTCTGCATCTTCCGTGTACATGACGTGAAGCTGCAGTGTCTCGGCTATGTACATGTACATGTACTTTTTGCTTGTATGCAGAGTAAAACAATTTATACCACAGCATCACATTTGAAGCTCCTTATCGTATTTTTCCCAAATGTGATTAGTGACACTGTAATGTCTAATAAACTTCCTTTTACATTACAGGTAACGAGATTAAATCATTGTGCTTGGCTGTAATACACACTCCCTGCGCGATAAGTCTATTAAACCTGTCGATATGGACATCCCTGTGGTTAGTATTATATTGGAATGCAAACCAGTGCAAGACGTTTGGCAAAAATTGACATGAAGTTTTCCCCCTTGGAGATGATATTTCATGTATCTATGAAATTACATTTTTTATTTGTTTTTGTGTATATATGCCATTTATTCTTTAACTATCACACCAGGTGCATCTTATGTAAAATGTACAGCTGGGCATTTCGTAATTAATTTCAAAAGCAAAACTAGCAATAAATATCTGTCCGCATGCCCCTTATAGGCCTACTCGTACATTAACACTACACTACTTTAAACCTGCCACTCGTTGACACATGAGCATATTTGACCTTCGTATGATCAAATATTGACATCTACAGGGGGTATATGTACATGTACGTGGAAGAAAGAAGCCAAAATATCACCATGTATAAAGCACTCCAAAACCTGTAACGTGATTTAAAACCCAACATTCTCGAGGGTGCAACAATCATTTTTACCAACAACGTGCAATAGTTCTTTATTCTGTTGATGCACTTGTTTCTTTCTGTTGTTCATGTTTCACTCAAGTTCCGTCGTTTTTTTTTTTTTTTTTTTTTTTTTTTATAAACACAGTATGACGACCCAAGTATGGTTAAGGCATTCGCACAAGCCTATTCAAATCACATCAAGTAATATCAAGTTATCTTTATCGAAAACTGATTGCAATCAATTCAATACCATTGGCTTAACCATGCATATGCTGTGATTTGGGCTTCTCTGCGGGCGCGAAAGCTGTTTTAACTTAAAAGTTATCCATACCGAGTTCCCACTTCTCCCTGGAAAATGTTACCTGGGAACTCTTGGGAAGCTATAATGAGCACGTTTGAGACAAGCCGTTAAATCTTAATTTCCTTCTCTCATTATTTATTTAATATCAGTGAGCCCCGTAAAAATTACATGGTTTCCCGCAGGCCTGCACTGTACCCGCAACTCGTGTTGCGAAACCGCCAATTAAGATTTGAAATAGTAGCTTACATTTACCTCGAAGAGACGTTTATTTAGCAGACCTCTCATACTATCAAGCCTTTACGTGACAAGCACAATGCATTTAGGCTTTTATGCACCTTGTGTTAATGAGTCTATTTATTGGACACGACGCTTTTAAAAACGGCGCACTGATAGCAGCGAAGCATATGGATTCCAGTATTTTTACCACACTTGGGATACTTTGATGTACTCGGGAATAAACCTGATTAACCTGTAGTATGGAATCACATAGCAGAGACAGCTTGGTACAAAAAGCTTGCTCCCCCTCCTTTTAAAGGGAAAATAACAGATCCAGGCCTTATCTGGCCTTTCCCAAAGAGTTATGTAAAACCTTGAGACAAAGACAAACGAATTTCGTGTCCTCAGGACTGCAAAATGCGGTAGCGCAGATTTAATTCCATTTCATGTAATGATTTGCCCCAGTGCCTTCAACTAAATTACTTCAATTATTAGACTTTAATTACGGCCATGTAGAGTTTGGAGTGTAAGTAGCACCCCTTTGTTTGTTAGCTCCGTATCTTTCACGAACTCTCGCATCGCCACGGATTCTAACGCAGCCGCTACACCCCACAGCCCTGACGTAGCCCAGGCTTGACGGTCACATTCTGTCTCACTGTTGGAAGTTGTGCTGGGTTTGTATGTGCATCTTTCTTCCACTACCTTAAAAAAAAAAGTTGAAATAATTGCACTTTCTTCAACCATCTGATAGGTTAATAACTGCAAACGCAGAATAGAATAAATGCGCAAAATCGATATAGCACGAAAAAGGAAGCATATAAGCGACCTGAAAGATGAAGTAGTAAAATACAGCTAAAGACGAGTTATCTGCGCAGGTTACAATTCGCAGCGGCAAAAAGTATATAGTCAACATGTATCTCGTTACAAGCTCTCGTTAATATCAGCAAGTGCACAGAAGTGCGTATCACGCAAGTTTTGAGCCGAGTTACATTAAGACTTTTTTTTTCATTTTTTTCTTCCAATGTTTCAGATTACAGTGAGAACAAAAACAGGGCAATGAAGCAGCTGTTATCAAAGTATACGACTGTGGAAAAACAATGCCCACGGGAAATTAAAAGCTGGTCTCCTTGTCAATGCTGTTTACTCGATCATATCGTGTATTTTGGAAGAGTCAGTCAGTTATTGCCATAGGGATTAGTGCAAAAGGTAAATGCTTTTTAAAACAACTAAGTATGACCAAAGATAGCAGGTAGAATTCAATTGAATTCCCTAAAAGTGACACGCGTTTGGATACAGCGTTTTTAATGGCTGGAAAACACCATACCGACATTGGGAAGTAAGGGAAAAGCGATCAAAGTCCGTCATGATGTAGAATTACGCACCAATTAACCGCCCACTTTACTTTTTTCGATATATTTCACCATGTTCTTTACGTCTTTTGAGTACAGGTAGCGACACCTATACTTTTGTGTACAAATCTGTGCATGCTTGATTGTGTAAGAGGCCAAAGAGATTGCGTTTCTCAAAAACAAACCTGAAGCTCTTTTTGCATGACACATGGCGGGCATGTGTTGACTCGTACATACCACTGCCGTCTGCGTTATATTCCTAACATACGTCACAAACGTTCTGTTCTCCAAGTCCACTATGGATTCTTCTATTACACACGTCCTGGTAGCTCCCCGCAGCAGCGTTTCCACCCATTTGGGGAAGTTTGCGAATGATTTCACGAGGATTCTTTTAGTGTAAAGCTTGCCATCTTGGATGTTACGCTCCAGGACATCTTCCACAACAACCTGAGGGCTGAGATAACGTGCAATATGATACGTTTTTGTCAAAATTAATTGCTGTGTGTTGTATAGGAGTTTATTTACTTGGAAAACCAGGGCCGTAGCCTCCGGGGGGGCAGGGGGGGGGCAGCTGCCCCCCCTGGGATTTGAGGTGCAAAAGAAATAATCGCAAAGGCAAAATGAACCCACAATTTCTGACTTCTGATTGAGCACTAAATAACAGTTAAAATGCACCAGAATGCAGTATTATACATACAGTTTTAAATTTTTTCCACACCGTGGGAGGGGGGCACCCCCTCCCACCCACCCCCCTNCCGTGGGGAGGGGGGCCCCCCCTCCCCCCCCCCCCCTCAGGGGCTTCGCCCCCTCGTATCCGCTTACTGCCCCCCCCCCCCCTAGCATTTTGCTCAGGCTACGGCCCTGAAAACTACTGCATACATGTAGAACTTGCTTCATTTAAATATTAATTTATATGTATTTTAAGGTTCATAACTTCTTCAGGTCAAACTAGCAGACTGTAAATTGGAGAAAAATAAAAACGAGAGAGAGAGAGAGAAAGAGAGAGAGAGGACAAAATTGAAAGGGCCATCAACTAATACTCTGGTAAATGACAAATATGACTTGACGTTACCTCTAACATTAAGTCTGTCTTAGATTCTCTTGACTTATACTTACTTGTAGGGGTTTGGAAACATCTTCCAGAAAGCCTTGATGAAATCTTCCCAGGCATAAGGAAACGTCGCTGTCAAAGACGTGTATTTCATTGTCGATGCATTACTGTTTTCTCAATCCATGTTTGACTAAGAAGAGATGGTTCTTTTTTCACTAAAATGTTAATTTTAATGAAGGGTTAAATCATATACTAACACCAAGAGAGAGTTGATGGCTTAATCCTACCCGCCTTATGCTATTTTGGTCAATTGAATCACTCGGAGGGAGGGTTATTTGAAAGGCAGAAATAGGCTCCTCAGTCTGGCTATATTGTTGAAATCCAATTTTACCGTTTATTTAATCAGATTAATCTAACAATTGTAATAATTATTTAAAACGCAACTGGATGCCGTCAAAGTGCGTGTGTTTGAACCAGTACATGTACATGTAGGCGTGCACATGCGTGTGTGTTTGCTTGTGTGTGTGTGTGTGTGTGTGTGTGTGTGTGTGTGTGTGTGTGTTTGAGTAAGTGGGAGTGTGCCACTGATAACTCCAGTAGGGGAATGATTGACCTTCTGTCCGCCTCTCTATATTAATTACATGTACATCGGTGATTATTTAGAGGGTCACGGTGCGTTGAGCAACAGTCGTTACTATCTGACAAAATGATGCTCAGACTGGCATTTTTTTTCCTTCTTGTGTTTACGTATTACGGTTTTATCAACCAGTACTAGTTGCCATGGTAATCCACTCTATGTAATTGAGAAGTTAAAAATGATCAAATGGTATGTTTTAAACTTTGCCTGTGTTATGGTAACACCCAATGTCGTAACAGAGTCCCATCTCACGTTGATGATAGTGATGGCTCTGACCCAGTTATCGGCGTTATTACGGGGAATAATGATGATGGTGACTGTGACCCAGCTATTACCGTTATACGGGGAATAACAGGAGCTACCAATATTAAGAAATTGCTCTTCCGTCAGATGGTGTCTTGCAATTTAACTTAATTATCTGTTGAAAACTGGAGTGGTCTTCAATGGCACGTCAAAGTCGACTAAATTAGGCCTATTATACCTACAGCTAGGCCCAGTCAGACATAGGCCAAAGAAGATGTCTGAACGCACCCTTAATTATACAGGTACCAGCATAGCCCAGGATATCGGTGACACAATGGTTCACAGATTATTCACTACTTTGCTGCAAAAATAAGCAGGCACAGGGGTCCTGGTTGATGCTATAAGAATACTGCCATATGATATACTGTTAAAAAGCAAAATTAGTCCATACGAAGTTACCCCCCCCCCCCCCTTAACTAACCTTAACCACGGTTCAAACAAATCGATAAATGTTTACGTACGCATCAGCTATCTGCATCAGCAAGCCGCCTTGTTCTCCCAGCTGCTTTAACTGTTCTGCTTTATTACCAACAACTTAGTAGGGCTGCATATATCACTATTAAAGCCCATTCCGAAGTTTAGTAGGTCAAAGCACTTTAAAAGTACACGCGTCCCATTGAGCTAAGGGATTCACGTACGCTAATGGCAGACCGAATGCAAAACAACGCTGATAACTTATCCTTCCGGTCGCAGTTCATTATTGTATACACTGGATCCTAAACTAAAGATAAAAAAAATAATAATAACAATAATACAAAATGAATAAATAACTGAAATAGCTCATAGAGCAAAGACTTGCGAAATTACATAGCATAAATAAATTAATCCAGCATACATAAAAACATATTACAAAAACAAAGGGACGCTATATTGTTGAGCTTAAGCTTTGATGACCCGATATCTGCGTAATACTGTGGATAAAAACACAAGAATATAAAAAAAATGGTGATTGACTCTTTTTTCCCCGACACACAGGCAGACACCGATCGTAGTGCCCCCTGTACGTGCATACGCAAACCATTTCAACAGATATGATGAAGAACCAGAGTAAAGGAATAGTGTCCTACTGACAAATCATCTGGCTCATCTCTGACCGTGAGATACCTCCGTTACCCCTGAGCGATTGTAAGATTATAAACACAATCATTTGTTACACCAAGAGATTACTTACGGACTGCCGTCAACAGTTTGATAACATGTGTAAACATTTTTACTGATTTTACAGTTCATTCACTCGTGTAATAAAAATTGTTATATATAAGTGAAGGACAGCTTTCGAACTGTACATAACATAATATATAAATTTACTAGATGGTGTCACTGGGTAGCATCGCATATCCCCTCCCCGCACTTTCTAAATATACTACGAAATTATATTCTGGTAGCTCACCCTAAAGGCATATTTGTCTGTCAATAGTGGATTATGATGCCAAACCACCCAACCCCCAGGTACAGCCCAAACCCATGGGCCCCATGCAGATCTGTGAAGCTCTACCAATGCCCAAAGTTTGCAGTCTCATACTGTAATGGTCTAGGAGAAGAAAGCAGTAAATGTAAAAAAAATAGAATGATTCAACTCCCAGTTGTACTGAAATTGCAAAGTTGTTCATGCATGTCCTTAATAGTCTACCAATTATCAAAGTCTGAGCCTTAATTCTCACTCTAAAGATCTAGGATGATAAAGCAGTAAATGTAAAAAAAATTAGAGTAATCCAACCGCCCTCCAAGGGACAGTCCACAATCTCCAAAAAATAGCGCCTTCTTTCGCAGTACAAAAAAATTCCAAACGCGCAAACAAACTCTCAAACGCACAAACGAGCAGAGTAGGCCTAATAGACTTGCGGGTTTTTTTTTCGCAAATAACAAATATGCATTAGTCCCGGTTGCTCTGTTGTTATGTTGATGACAAGGCAGATAATTCTGAACTAAAGAAAAAACAGTGAAAATATTGATAACAGTAAACACCAGTGGCCTGCACGCCAATAGGACAGCTGCGAGGGTCACGTTGGGGGTGGGAATTGTAGTAATCACAGTTCACCGGATATAATATAATCCAATCACAAATTACAATAAATCAAACTTTATTCATATCTCATTGAAAATGTGATTCCGGCGTGTTGAAAATCACGAACCAGCAAGTCTAATGACTTCGTTTTACGAAGGACAAGGTGTAAAAAACTGCATTCGCGAGTCACCACAATTGGGTGCTTCACGGATCACGCTAAAAAATATGAACGTTTCACGCACCTCAGGAAATAAAAAGTGGCTCTCATGGGCAACGAAAATACCTGATGGGACCCCCTTGCTGTTTTAACTGACCAGTGACTGGTTTTGATCGAGACATCGACTGGGAACTAGACCTATTCGCGTATTCCGCGTAAGACTTATAATTGACTAATCAAATTTACAACATAGTGGACTAGTTAAACTAATTAAAGATGTACCAGGGATGGTTAATCGTACTTCTGTCATCTATACTGTTTCTTGCCTACAATGGCGTCAAAATGAGCTGGGGCGTTTTTGTTGCCACTTTTACCAAAGATCCGCTGCTGGGATCCTCGTCTCAAGCAACCCTAGGTAAGTCATCTTCAATGCAATGAAATATTAGGCCAGGCCAAATTGATAAGTTGGTTGAAGAGCAGTAACTCTTAGTCTTAGTAAACAGGTAGGTAGACATTTTTTTTTTCAAAAAAAGTTTTCTCAGTGAAGGCCACAGTGGGGGCTAGTTAAGAGCATAAAAACCATAACATTAAGGTTTTTCCTGGCGTCAAGTGCATTACTTTTCCACTGACCAAACCAATGCCCAATGCATATTTTCACTTCATATTTTCAAATTTTCTGATTTTTGCAAAAAAAACTAAGGTCACGCTGAAGCACACATGACATTTTTGGGGGGAGGGGGAAGTTACGAAAGGTGAATGTACATACTTAAATATTTTCTATAAGACGATCACTTCAAGCTGAACATTTACATGCAGCAGTACTGTAGGTATCGCATCATGCTATTCTAAAACTTATCTGACAGTAAACTTGTGAGACTCCCCACGGGGACAGATCGATCTAAAATCTATGGGAATGCGCCCTAAATGAGAAATCAACTCGTCATGTGCAATAACGCTATTTATTGAATTCTGATTGACATTTGCAGAATCATGAGCAGAATGTGGCGGTTTTTCTTTTGCTATTAACTATTTTCATTCGGTATATCACTACTAATCTGGATTTAACGTCAAATAAGATCATCAAATCACTATTCGCAGTCAATAAGATTCCATTAATATCTCATTGAAAAGGTGAGTCCAGCGAGTTGAAAACCACGAATAACCGACTATAGTCTAGATTACATTTACAGCGGCGGCGTGCAATGAAATTGTCCGTACGGTTTTTTTTTTAATCGTAAGGAACTACGGGCTACGCCGAGTATGTCTACATATACATTACATAATCTTAAATCAGTAAGATTCCGTGCGATTTCGCACGGCCACCGTCTACCTCCGCTCAGACGCCGTACGAAAATGGTATTACGGGCAGTATACGTGCACCGTACGGGCATCGCATTTCAAATGTAATCTAGGCTTATAATGACTTCGTTTCACAACTGACGAGGAATAAAAAACTGCATTCACGAGTCACGGGAATGGGGTGCTTCACGGATCATGCTAAAAAAGTCAACGTCTAATGCACCTCAGAAAATGAAAAGTGACCTTAACGGGCGACGATATTGTCCAATGGAACCCTCTGCTACGATTTTTGTTGAAGGGGGTCGAGAGAATTGATCCTATCATAAATTGAGACCCGGAAGGATGGGTGACACCAAAGTTTATCAGTATGAAGTGTAGTAATTATACACGAATGTGTCATCACGTTGACTATACGCACACCTTAGCGGTAAAGCAGGAAACCTCTTTTTAATGAAAGGTTAATTTAGAATTCCCTTGCGTGTGAGGACCTTCCTGTTTAAGATGGCCAGAGACTGTATGGTTAAGGTGACAACAACTCGGCACAAGACCTACACTGTACTAGCATATCAATATCCCGCGTTAGACTTGCAATTGACTAATCAACTTTACAACCTTGGACTTGTTTCGAACTAGTTAGAGATGTATCACGGATGGTTGGTTGTACTCCTGACATCTATTCTGTTTCTTGCCTTCAATGGTGTTAAAATGTGTTGGGGCGTTTTTGTGGTAACTTTCAGTAAAGATCCGCTGTTGGGATCCTCATCTCAAGCAACCCTAGGTAAGTCATTTTTAATGTAATATAAGATTAGGCCCGAAGAAATTGATAAGTTGGTTATAGAGAAGTATCTCGAAGTAAACAGGTTGGTAGACCTTTTAATTAATTAATATATATTTTTTGTTTTGTTTTATAAGCATGTGACCATTAAGGAGCATGGTAGCTTAAAATTTTCTCATTGAAGCTTAAGGCCACAGTGTGATCTAGTTAAGAGCATAAAAACAACAACTTTAAGTTTTTTCTGGCGTCAAGTGCATCATTTTTCCACTTACCAAACCAATGCACAATGCATTTTTTTTCATTACGAAAGAATAGGTGCAAAAAAATTCTGATTTTATCAAAACAAGGGTGCATTAACTCATTTATCAATTTTTTCTGTCATTGCCGGGCTTATGTAAATGATAATAATAAATAAATAATAAGAAGAAGAAGACGACATTGATAATATACCGTACATGTTTCAACTGGGATATCTTAACTCTGATGATCGATTGCCATAATTTCGGACGCACATATGATTTTTTTTTTGGGGGGGGGGGGGGGGGATTACGAAAGGTGAATGTGCATACTCCCCATAAGCCAGTCATTATGTTAAAGAGTCACATGTATCAGTAAGCCAGTTTCACATCATACCATTTTAAAACTAAGCAGAAATTTGAGAAATTTTGAAAGGGAGTTAAAGGCCATTGTAGCGCAATGATCGAAGGATTTCTATCTCAGTTGTGAAAACAGCACTGTTGGTGTTTGTATGTACATGTAGGTTTGACGCTCCACCATCTGTCGCCGGCACGTCTTAACAATGGATTGAATTATTTTTTCTAGGCCTCATTCAAACAGCATTCTACCTGTGCTCAACTGCCACGAGTTTTATAGGAAAGATCACATCAAATCACTGCGGCTACAAATTTTCGACATGTGTGGGGACGTTGTTGGTCGTATTAGGATTAGGCCTATCTGCAATTGCCCCCAGTGCTACCTACCTTATATTCTCCAATGGCGTCCTATACGGCCTCGGGATGAACATTCTTGTTTTCCCTTTATTCTTTATCGTAGCCGACTGGTTTCCATGGGAACACAGATTCCACGTGATGTGCACTAGCTGGTCCATGGTTACCATGCCTCTTGGTAGGTTTCCTTTTTCGTGGACTTTAACATTTAAAGATTCTTCAGAGAAACTTCTAGAGGGAAAGACTGTAATTAAAAAAGGGCCTGATGTTGGTCGTGTTTCCCATGATTCTCTCTAAACGATCCATGTTTTTTTTATATTTTTTCTTAATTGAAAGCTCTGTACAGTACATACCAATACGACAGTGTTTCCGTATCTGTTGATAAAAATCCGATGTGATAGGAATGGTTGTCCTAGGAAAGGAAGTCCGGTGTCCCAGATTGTTAGTAATGATTAAGGGTAGACGTAATTGTTGGAGTAATAGTATATGGGACGAATGTCGCCTGTATAAACTAACGGGGAACAGACTACGGTTCCTGGCGGACTATCATTCCTGTCACACCGGCACCTACGCAATGAAGCACACATTTAGTTTTGGTCCTTCGACGCTTTGATAAAATGTAATCTTAGTTATAGCAAGAAAGTAAGATAGAAATAAAATAGGAAAATGGACAGACAGAAAAGAAAACAGAAAGAGAAAATAGCGTGGCCAGTTGCATTGCATGACAGTCATTACTTAGCAGTGTAACAATTGTTATGGAGCCTATATCATGTTCCTCTTGTTTCAGGCACCGTCGTATTTGGAAACTTTATACAATGGTTGCATCAGGCAATCGGATGGAGATACGGGTATCTCGTTTTAGCAACCTTTTTCGCAATGTGGACAATCGTTTCAATCCGCACTTTGAAGAAACCAACGAAAGAGGTGTTACAAGAAGCAATACAGCAAGATTATTTCCTTTTTCCTGAGCAGAAAGTCACGCCCTCTGTTGAGATAAAATGGAGTAAGCAGCTTCGTGTCGTTGTCATGGTGATGTGGTTTGTCATCTACCTGAGCAAGGGTATATGCCAAACAAGTTCCTATGCAATTTTGGTAAGAAAAAACCTTTAGGGTAAAGAAAACCCATTGGCAAGAAATGCGTTTTTTATATTATTTTCAAAATCCATTTATTTATTTTATTTTACAGTTTCATGGGGATAAGGAATTTATTCATTCTTTACACGAGAAACGTCAATTACAGAAATGCACTTTAATGAAAATCAATATATATAGAAATTTACTTGACTGGTTTCAGTCCAAACGATACACCCTTTTTGTATTAGCTAGCGCGGTGTTAATACAAAATATGCGAATTATGTATACGTAAATAATGTTTTCCGCCACGTGCTATTATATTTTTTTAACTTGCATATATATTCATTCTCACACTCTTTCAAACGTTTAGTTTTTCAGCCATAAAGATTTAAATCGTTCTAGGTAAAGCAAGTGGGGGACTTAGGATACACATCGACAGATGGCGCTCACTGTTTGACTGCGGAGGGCGTGGCGGGATTTTTGAGTCGTCTGATCGTGTCTGCACTGGGGGACCGTGTGAAAGGCTACATCCTTTATATCTACGTGATCTGTGCAAGTTTACTTATGGTTAACAATGTTCTTGCTCCATTTTTTACGACATTGACGGAGATGTTCATATACGGTACTGGTAAGGGTTCGATTTATACATATACTTGCTTTTGTAATTGCTACAGTTATTGGCACTGGCGCGTGGGAAAAAAATGAAAAAAAATCATCGAAAAAAAATTATGCAGTCAACATGAGTAAAAAAGTGATAATGTTTGCCTCCTTGTAAAGATAGTTCTTTGCATGTTATTATTCATTTTAAATAAAATATAACAGGGAATACTGCTATCTTATATATATTTCTAGTTTTGGGACTTGGTCAAGGGCCCATCATAGCAGCTTGGTACGCCTCCTGTGGTGAAGTTCTCAGTGGACAAGATGTGCAAACTCTGTTTGTTATATTGTTGTCTGGCCTGGGAATTGGGTGTGCAGTTGGTCCTTTTCTGTCAGGTATATAATCAAAAATGTATCAAATTAACTTTGGAGTGCTTTTTTACTACTAGAATATCTGCATAAGCGTAATCTGCATAAGCGTAATTATTCGTTACAAATAGTTGCAGGTCAGCCTACAATAGAATTTGATCTGTTTAGGATTTCTGAGCACATTTCCATTTTAATTAGATTTGATAAACCAATGTTGTTGAGGAAAATAGTGACACAGAGACGTTAAAAAACACGCATTAAAGAGGGACATGCTTTTACACACATTATTCCACGTTGCTGTATTTATTTTAATAAAATTTATTTAAAAAAAAACTAACGCAAGGACGACCTTCTCTTGTTTAAACTCATTTCTGAAATATAGATATATATCACAAAGAAGTCTAAAAAGTCATTAATTGTTTCTTTTCAGGTGTAATCTATGATATTAGTGGATCATACAAGCCAGCGTTTTTAACCATTGCAGCTTTGTACTTGGCCAATGCCCTCCTGACCGCATCCATTATCCTTACCAACAGTATACAGAAAAAATTAGCCAAGGTCGGATCAGTGTGTCGGTATTAGTATTAGTATTAGCTATAAATTGCCACGTTATCAAAGCGATGTTTTGGCAACAGTCGCCAATCAGGGATGTCATTGAAACATGCAATTCATTCAGTGTGGGAAGAAGTTCAACTTCGACGCGTGTAATTCAAAGTATAACAGCCTCTATGAAAGGTACCACTGCAGGAGTAACGCCCTTCTGGTTGTAAGTTGTTACTGTAAGTTCTTACCAAGTTGGAGGTACGGGAGCTCACAAATGAAGAAAGAAAAGAAATTGCTTTTCTGAGGATTGTGGTTTAACCCCCCCCCCCCCGCCCCCGCCCCCAAGTAGCTGACAGGTATGATGTGTCTGCTAAGATTGTTTATAGGGTTTGCAGAAGCCTGGAAAATACTGTTGATGCCCAAAAGCTACCACGAATGTCCACCCAAAGAAAACGTGTGCAGGGGAGACAACGGGTGTCTTTTTATACTGTCAAGGCTAAGGGGATTTGAACTGAGCAGCTAATTAGCTTTTCATTGGTCACGTAATTTGCAGGTTGAGGTGAGCAAAATAACTGTTCAAATAAAGTTCAATGGTACAAAAATTCACACCAGGGTTGCCAGGAGGAAACCACTTATTGCCTTGGTATACAAACGAAGAACAGTGGCATGGGATGCAAGAACCATTGCATAGACTGTAGGTCAGAACTGGCACCATTAAAAACTTACAGATGAGTCCATATTCACTATTAAAATAGTGGATGGACAATTGAGAGTACGTTGATCATCATCCACTTGTTATCTGCCAGAGAATATACATGTACATTAATTCACTAGACAGTTCACTTCACTTCAATAATGATCTAGGGTGCATTGGTTTCTACGGAATTTGTGAACTGGAGCTGATGCATAGAAACATGAACCACGAGCGACACATAAACATTCTGAACCACCACTTTTTACCATCGGTAGAAAACATATTTGGGGACAGGAATCATCAATTCATTGTCCAACATGGTAACGCCGCATCCCACAGGGCCAAAACTGTACAAGAGTAACTTAACTAGCATGGCTTCAACGGGTGGTCTGGCTTGCCCAATCCCCAGAAGCATACCCTATTGTAAACCTGTGGAATCAGGTGGCAATTAAATGATCGCTCCTTTACAAGGAACGCTCAAATCCAAAATGCCTTTAGAGACTTGACTAACGTAGCCTCCAGAAGATTACTGAACCGTTATCAGCCTATGTTCAAAAGGATAGTGAGTCGGGGACCATTTTGAGATCACGTGGTTATCCCAAAAAACATTAATACTGACACAATAGTATGCGTTATCCAAGGGCAAAGCTTAACGCAATCAGTTTTCAATAAAATACAAATTGAAAAACCCAGCAGTTGTTCACCTTCAAGCAAAATGGTGCCATACTTTTGTCATCCCTCTGTACAACTTCAGTGTTCGGGTTGTGATTTTACTCAATGAAGTATAATCATCAAAATATTTTGTAACTAGAAAGATTGCTTTAATTTCACTAAATATTTTATCTGAATGGGAGGGTTACCAAAGTGGGCTGGGTGCGTGCGACCCCTTCGCCATTCTACCCCGACCACTGATATTCGATTTATGTAAGAACATACATTGTATCACAGTGTTTTGAAAGACGTTATGCTGGAGCTACATGTAGTAGAAAATGACCATGATGCTGATATGTATGTGTGCATCCATTTGACTTACGATGTCCCCGCTTTAATTAATAAAATGTGATAGTTAACGATCTATACTAGTAGAATATTGTATCAGTAAGCCCAAGACGCCAATTTTTACAAAATATGTTAGATACTGTAACCAAGAATGTTAATGTCGCCGTTAATCATGCGCATGGCCTTTTCTTGGATTGAGTTACACGTCTAGGGTGCCTTCTATCCACAATTTGTCCAAAACTGAGAAATAACCCATCAAATCGTCGGACCGAAAAGAAGGTTAAACTGTCAAGCGAATTATTATTGTATTGTTGACAACGTTTATCGTCGTTCCCAGACCTTTCAAGATTGACCAAATTGCACTACGTATTTATCAAATCATTTTGATTGCTGTCACAGTACAAGAATCCCCAACCTGAAAACGATATCTTTTCGCAACATATAAAAGATACAGGGTCACCAGCAGGACACGCACTGCACTTAAACTGCACATTCAGTTAAACATTTGCAAATGTAATTCTTTTAAAAAGAGAACTAGAACTGATGCATTATTTCAATATTTTTATTAATGCCCCCTTTCCCCCCTTAAGCACTCTCAATGATTGGTTTGAAATACAGATTTTCTAATTTTGTCATACGTGAAATTCAATAGTCATCAGTTTCCAATAACTGAGATACATGTATATTTAAAAAACACAAAATTTGTATTAATAAAATTGCATTAGCATACAAGAAGACGAGACTTGTTTGTACCTAGTAAATCGTTTCATAAGACCCCTAACAGCCGTGCACAGCAGTGGCAAGCCGTAAACTTGCTGGGCTACTCCACCTACCGACCTGAAAGCTTTTCTGTCTCCCTCTGAAGGGGCGTAACCAGACATTTTAATATTGTAAGCACAGATTTTCATAATTCCCAGGTACAGCTAAATGTAAACTTACGCAACAGATGAAGGACAGTTTAAATTATATGTACCAAATATCATAGCTTATTTTTCACCAGGAATAAAATCATTAATTAAAGTTAAAATATTCCCACGATATAATTAAGTTACAGTATATTATTTCACCAAGAACCAACACTTTTTCCAGGACTGGGGTGAAATTAAATGATGAAAAAGAAATAAAGAATAATAAATTTCAAGGGGGGGGGGGGGTTAAAATAATCGATAACGATCTCCTGCCGACGCGCTTTCGCAAAAGAACTCCCCTTAATGAGTATGAAAGTTGCCTTCTCGTCTCTCGTTCGGATCGGTAACGGTCTCCGGCTGATGACATGCCGCGAACGAAGTCCCTTGAGCGAATATGAAAATTGCTTTCTCGATTCCCTCGGTGCGCGATTGATCTCCCGCTGAAGAGATGAGAATGACCCTCCCTTTCGATTTCTGAAAAAAAATCACACCAATGGCCCCTTCTTGAAAATAAAATTTTGACTAGCCGAATCATACGTCCAAAACGTACCAACTGTCAAAGTTCACCCTCTAAAGTACGAAAAATTTTGGGCCCTGAAACTCTTCGCATCTGCACCTCTCCCCCCCTCTCAAATAATCCTGGATCCGCCCCTGTCATGGTCAGCTTAATGATGAATTTTCTAAAAGTTGAACTTATATATTGTATCATCCAAAATCAACCAATTATACCACAGGATAAAATTCTGATGTATCTAATTTTAATTATTTGCTTGTGAAAATTGTCCATGCTATCCTCTTAGTTTGGATGGCTAAACTGGTTCAAATCCGTGTCAAAATTCTTTGAAGCTTTGAAGGAAAAATATTCTTTTGTTTCTCTGCCTCCTTACTAAGCCCGATATCCAGATTTTATCTAGTGCTCCCTGGTCTGCTGGAACTGATTTTTGAAAATAACCCACAGGTAGAGTTTTACCTGAGATAAATATCGCCAGCTGATGTTTATTTCGGTCCACTCTAACCTCCAATTAAGAAATAGAAGCCATGCCATTGGACAATACGATCTCTGCGGTTACGTCATTTCCTGAATTGGATTGTGGAGAGGCCGAAATAAACATCAGAGGTGCAATGATTTACGGTTTGATTGTGCGTATGCCATGCACGGAATTTACAAACTAGCGACGGGATGATGTAGCCTGCAGTATTTGCTCCGATGCCCGGCAGTATTTTATTTCGATTATTATGTTTAAGTTGGTGGATTCTTGTTTCACAAGCTTACTCCATTTTATTGTCTCTATGGAGGTATATGGGGACTTTACGACATTCGGTTTGAAGGCTTTAACCACTTGTTATAGTTTATTTTTGCATTGTATTGGATTAATGTGGCAGTCTAAGGTAGTCCTAGGTGGTTTTCAAGTTTATGCACCGGGTTTTAATATCATTTAGCGATTTTACGACAACCGTTTACTATCCAATCAAGGTGACAGCCGAGCGTGAGGGTATCTGAGCCTGTCTTACACAAGTTTAAATACAGGGTACAGTTAGCGTTGCGTAATTGGACCTAAACGAATAAAAGGTCACTAACCTGTTCAAATCATGGAATTATATCCGTTATAATTCCCTGTTCAAATCATAGTGAACTGGGTCAAATACAGGAAGGGACTCTCTCCTACATGACACCGGCAAGGCACTCCTCGTGATTCCATGTTCGACCAAATTGCAAAGTAACAGCGCCTTGTTCTTTGTAACTATACACTTGTTTAAAATGTACCACGGATGGTTGGTTGTGCTGCTAACATCTCTACTATTTCTTGCCTTTAATGGCATCAAGATGAGTTGGGGCGTTTTTGTGACCACTTTTAGTAAAGATACTGTGTTGGGATCCTCGTCTCAAGCAACCCTAGGTAAGTCTTTTTTAGTATATATGTAGAAAGACTTTCTAGCCAAAGTATACAAAATCCAGAGGTTTTCTAAAATATGTCTTAAAAATGCGTATTTTTAAAAAAAATAAGTAACGATTGATGATACTGCGTAAAAATCGGTTTCCCTGAGAGAAAAAGCTCTTATTACTAGAAAATTCAAATAATACCACGCCGCTGTAATTTCTTCATATTTAATAATTAAACTTTACACTTCCTTTTTAAACAACAAAAATAAAACGTTTCAAATATATGACCAAGATTTAGACCAGCTATTATTATTTTTATAATTTATGTTACTCTGTATAGGGTATCGAAACTAAAGGTTAAATTTACACATATCCTTATATATTATTATGCACAGCCTTTAGTAAAAATGGCATTAAAAAAGAGACATACATTGCAGAAAAACGCACAAAAGAAAGTAAAGTCCATTTGCTTTGCTCAAAAGATAAGCAGTATTGATTAAAAGGCACATATAGACCTTTTTCCTACAGGGTCAATTTGCTAATTGTATTAATTTTTAAGACCTTTGTTCGATCCTCCCTCTGAAAATCTTGCAAGATAAGACCGGGTAATAATCGGTTAAATAATGATAAAGTCTAATCCACCACATATTATTAAGCTAAAGCGAAGCAGTAAGGTACAGTTCTCAAGTTGGTTTTCAGCTAGTAATTAAGGGCAAATGTTTTTGTCCGTAATTTAGGACATACAACAAAGTCCGGCGATTATAAAGACACATACTCATGTAGCTTGACAATGTGAAGAATCCCTGTTGCGCAAGTATGAAAAATACTGCTTACTGAACTTTGTGTCATTTTGTTATCATGATTGTGATCTAAACAAAATACTAAGTTATAAATGATAAAATCGCTGCTGCAATAAACATTTTGCGTCACTGTGCTACCTCCTCTACTGGAAACTGTGGACACCTGCCTACTGCCTTTTTCTGACCACCACTAGATGTGACAGCGTGGACATAATATGGGGTGGTGCTTAAATGGCCTACCCACACCCCCTTATCGCTGACCGAACAACGAGCCAGGCAGATGACAAAGAAAATTATGTGAAAGGGCGGTCATACCGGTATTTTAAATAGTTAATACTAGATAGATGACAATTGATGACAATGTAACAGGACCCAAACTAGTAGGTCATGTCGTAACAAGATATGCTTAAGGATATTAGACACATAAAAATCCATTTCTCGAATTTTGAAGATTCAGCACTCAATCTATACACTATAGATATGTTTTAATCGATCCCCGCCATTTAAAAAGTATAAAAAAATCTAATAGTAGAAAAAAAGCGTTTTAGTAAACCTCACCTCAATATGCATAAATGAAGCAACAGATCTGGGTCATGTGGTACTGTGACGACAATGAGGATAAAGGTCTTTGAGACTCAACTGAGCTGCATGGTGCATACAGACAGAGGAGTTTATGAAAGTTGTGTGGAACGGACTTGAGCAATTTTCGTTATGCCTCAGTGTATTGCCGTAGGATTCACCAAAATTGCAGCACTCGTTGACAAAATTCTTTCTTTGTCTGTGACGGTCTTCCGTGACTTATTTACTAACTTCCGTGATAATAGATGTGATGCTCGAGATCATGGTCCCCTCAAGTTGTTTAGATCATATCAAAAGCTGATAGTCTTTCAAATTAACTGTCATCAGTTGACAAGCTTACTAATTGCTGATGCATTCTTAATGCACTGTAGTTGATCAAGAGCTCGTTAACAATAAAACATGTTAATTATGCACCGCTGCACTTCCCAAGCCAGGTGATAACAGGTATCCAACTCGTCAGATTCTTAGTGGGCTTTAATATTTTTCAATATATCTCTTTTATTTCATGGGGTAATTTTATTCAGGCCTACCCAACTACTAGACTCGGCACCTAAGGATCCTGAATTAACCGGTTTATCGGACCACACTACCCGTTTTCAAGGTGTGTGTCAAATCGCATTTCGCAGTATCAGCATGCTCGGCTGTCACCTTGATTGGATAGTAAACGATTGTCGTAAAATCGCTATATGATTTTAAAACCGGGTGCATAAATTTGAAAGCCACCTAGATGAACCTTAGACTGCCACATTAATCTAATACAATGCAAAAAAAGCTCTATCAAAAGTGGTTAAAACATTCAAACCGAATGTCGTTAAGTCCCCATATATCCCCATAGAGACAATAAAATAGAGTACTCTAAAGTATGAGTACAGTTTAAGGTTGTTCAGCCGAGCGTGGATGAGCCCGCAGTCGTGCTACAAAATTTGCTCTGGGGTATGATACTCCGAAATGCGATCTGACACACACCTTGAAAACGGGTAGTGTGGTCCGATATACGGGTTAATTCAGGATCCTTAGGTGCCGAGTCTGGTAGTTGGGTAGGCCTGTTTTATTGGTATTTTTAAATGACGTTAAATATCGATATTTAACAATTGAGTTCAAACACGGTCGCGAACATTAATAAAAGTGATTGCTCTCAGGGTATCTTGAAGCATGCATATGCCCAGGTATTACTTCCGTGGAAGAAAACGTGGTTGAGGAATAACTGGAAGGAGAGCGGTGATATTAAAGAAAAAAAGGGAACTGCTGTAATAAAATGGTTCGTAATCCTAATTCGTTTATGCTTTGAAGATTTGTTTCTGAAGGTTATTTCAACTGAAATATTAAATAATTTAAAAGATTTATCATTTTATAACTTGAAACGCAAGTTCTGCGTCTGTACGCAAAACTTTTTGCAAATTTGTAAGTTTTGTCAAACCCCAAAACATGTAGCAGATCAAGGTAAAAAAGCATTTTTTGCTATTAGTAGCATGTTAAAAAATGATTACTTTCACTAAATGTGCAGTTTTGATACATACGTTAGTATATTTTAAATTATGCATGGAGATTTAATCTGGTAAGGGGTATAAGAAAGGCACATACAATTTTTTTTTTAAATGTTGGGTGTAAAGAAGAGCAGCATGTAGAATAACGCAACAGCGTTATCACAGCAAATGTACCACACAGTAGCTTAATTTCCATTAATAATAAAATCATCATTTAAGTGAAAAATATGCTCGCGATTTAATAAAGTTTGAATATTCTTATTTACCCTGAACGGTATATTTATTTAAAAGGAGGCTAACTGAAACATAAACTTAAGTTTTATTATTTGCTTGTGAAAACTGCCCATGTCACCCTTGTCGGGTATCGGCCCGATCCGATGTTATCTTAACGCAATATTAGCCGCCGCCGATCGATTACGGTCGCAGTTCAATTCGTCCCAAGTTCGAGGTTTGAATATACGCAAATAAACGCGTGAGAGAACGAACTCAAGTCCCGTGCAAAGTTTCTAACTATCAACAATATTTAATTCTGATGTATAACAAGTATTCCAATCGTCGTGTCTCATTGAGGTCTCACATCAGTTCTCTCGAATAACGTTACCCACCTAGCTTATATGCAGGTTTACAAGTAATATGATTAAATCAAATTACCGGTCGCTCCGCGACCGTCTGAACAAAACTTAATTAAATTAGAGGTCACTTGGCCACCTCCACATCCTTCTAGACAGTGACTGATCAAACTGGCTTCGATTAAACAATGACAATAAACTTCATGAACAAGATTCTGCCTACACTCTTACGGAAGTTCTAAAACTACATTAAGACATTGAGGGGTCTCTGACAACTTGTTAGTTTGGAGGTCTAAGCTTTATCAAGTCCGCGTTAAAATTTCTATGAAGCTTTGCAGGAAAAATTCTTTCTTTGTTTCTCTAGCTCTTTTATAAACCTGGTGTCCAGATTTTATCTAGTGCCCCCAGATCTGCGGGAGCTGCTCTTTGAAAATAACGCACAGGTAGAGTTTTTTTCTGAGATAAATATCGCCAGCGAGAGTGCGTTCGATACTCTCAAGACAAAGGCTACAGGAGAGTTGAAGACCACTTAACCCTCCAATTAGGAGGTAAAGGAACTTCCAGTTATATGGACTATTAAGATAGGACTTGTAAAGGTAACACGCATTGTTTACCTCGGTTGAATAAAAATATGCAAGACAGGGTGTCAGAACAATGGTGCGTTTACAATTGATACAGAAGGTTTGTACATACAGGGGACTTTAACTCGCGGAGGATTTTCGATTATATTCCGTGAAAAATACACTAAATTTATATAAAATGATATCATGGTTGGCTAAAAAAAAACTGTGCGCCCAAAGCACCCGTGCGTATAATCTAGCTATAGAAACTGGAAGGTAAACAAACAAATAAAAATTAAGGGCCTGTAAACTATGTAGTTTAGATGGCATTAAGGATGAATTACTTTTTATTCCTGTAAGAATTTAAAAATGTTTTTTCTATAGAACGATTGGGCAGACATACATAAAAAATTTATTAAACAAAGCACAGTGGTTTCAAGCTAATTAAATTGTTATCCATTAACTATGTTTCACAATTAAAAAACTTATAAAAGTACTTAATATGTGCATCGGAGCTAAGATTAACGTCAGCCTGAGGAGTTTTTATCACTACTACTACTAGTAGTTGTATTGTTGTTGTTTTCATGACATTATATTTTTATTGCATTTCATTCTGATGAGCCATAGGGCGCAACGGTTTAACAAAATGAACTGAATTTCACAAATAACATGGACCTCAAATGAAATGATCAACAGTACTCTCAAGTCATTCGAATGCACTGTCTTATACAACTTGGGATAACCATAATTAAATGCTAGTTAAAGAATATATTGAATAGACGGAAAATGGCTTTACACAGCTTCACGAGGATTTAGAGCCCTGGGGTAAGAGATCTGAATGAGTATGAACTATTATCAGGAGCCAGAAAAGTCATCTTACAGGTAGACAATGCAGCTCAGTTTGACAGCTAAACACGCTGCTTGTCTCTCTCTCTCCTCCCGTGGCACGATTGTCGTCATCGGGCCACGTGACCACGTAGCTCATTAACTCGCAGGCTAAGCAAAAAGGACGTTTTTTTTTAAGTCAAAAATTTACAAAATGAGCTTTTAATTTGTGTATTTGGTTAAAGATATCGTTAGTTGGGCATGTTTTCTGAAGAATATGCTCCGTTCAGGCCATTCTGACGGTCTGACGGAAAACCTTTAACGATGCTAAGAAACGATTGTCGACCTCTCTTTAATTTACTTGTAACTACATGTAGTAAATGTATTCTGGTACCCCAAAACAGAGTGCAGTTTGCCTTATCATTTTTAATCTCTTTGAGAAAAAAGTAAACCGCCATTTGTGAATTGCTGCAATTGTTGAATAAGATATTTGATAAGTTTGAACATAACACGCCACACTTTTACATTAAATCTTCAAAGTTTTACTTAACATAGAGAAAATTATATTGTAAAGAACAAGGGTTTCCTTTCTCAGTCCAACAGCATGTTTTTGTGATTATATCATTTTTTGCGATTTTATGATTTCTCGGTAGATTATTTCTCTCCTCTTTTATAGAATTGCCTACACTAATTAACTGTTTATTGTCTCCCAGGTGTTATCCAATCAGTCTTTTTCCTATGCTGCAGCGCCACAAGCTTTATAGGAAAGATCACATCAAATCACAGCGGCTACAAGATTTCAGCGCTTGTGGGGACGTTGTTGGTCGTATTAGGATTAAGCCTATCTGCAATTGCCCCCAGTGCTACATACCTTATATTCTCCAATGGCGTTCTATACGGCCTCGGGATGAACATCCTTGTATCGCCATTATTCTTTATCGTAGCCGACTGGTTTCCATGGGAACATAGATACCACGTGATGTGCACTAGCTGGGCCATGGTTACCATGCCCCTAGGTAAGTTATTTCGCTTCAGCTGTCTGTTGTCAATACATGTACATTCAGGCTAATTGACCCATGAAAGTTAGCAGATATAATACTAAATGGGTAATATAACCACCCTCTACAAGGTTCACAGAGAAACTCGGATCCGTTCAGTAAGTATTCCCAGATATATATGTGAACTTGACTTAAAACAACCAGAAAAGTATCCGTGGATAAATCTTGTTAGTTTTTTTTTTTTTTAATTCATTGTTGCTGCACCTTAGTTTATAGTCTGTCATTATTTTTGATCCCAGTTTCCTCTAAATTCCTTGAAATCTCGCTTGACTTGACGCCAGTTTACGAGGTATTGGGATAACTCGGATGTTTGGGTTTAGTTATGTCTTACGTTTTACCACAGATTTGCAGAGAGAATGTCTGTACAACATTGAAACAGCTATGTAGAGCGTCAAGATAAGCCATATTTTTACAGTGGTCTTGGGTACCCTCAACGTCCTCACTGATTTGGCTTTTGTGTGTCCTATGGGCATTATCAAATAAGATTTTGTCGTTTATACTAATTATGCTACTCTCTCTGCATGTCTGCATGATATTTCATGTGCGCACTTTTAATGCGAAGTTTTGAGCATGGACATCAAAGGAGATACATTATATCAAGGTCATTCTGTGCGTTCAGAGAAAAACGGATTTTATTTCCTACCAAAATCATAACTGTATGATAGAAACTTAAGTGGGGATAAACAAAAAAGACAGGCAGAAAATTTCCATTTTGACAGAATTCAGAAGTTTTTTATCGGATCTATACAGCAGAATAAACATTATGCTTTTGTTTCAGGCACCGTCGTCTTCGGAAACTTAATACAATGGTTACACCAATCTATAGGATGGAGATACGGGTATCTGGTTCTAGCGACCTTTTACGCGCTGTGGGCCACCGTATCAATCCACACGTTATATAAGCCAACTAAAGAGGTGTTACAAGAAGCGATACAGCCAGAGTATCTCATTTGTCCAAAGCAGGAAGTCTCGCCCTCTGTTGAGATAAAATGGAGTAAGCAGATTCGCGTTGTTGTCATGGTGATGTGGTTTGTCATCTACCTGAGCAAGGGTATATGCCAAACAATTTCCTATGCAATTTTGGTAAGATGCAAAGTATTGACGAGTTTGAAGTCAGATAAAAGCCATTTTATAATTTACATAGCACGAAATTTCGAATTTGCCAACTTGTTTCTCGTAAGAGGTTAGTACTCAATAATAATCGCGTTCGAACTTCTGCAAGGATTTTTTTAGTGCCAAGTATAGTTATAACAAGTTATAACAATGCGTTTCGATCCAAGCAGTTTTAACTGGACGTGGAATACGAATTTTACCTTATTAACATTGAAAAATTAAAATAGAGACAAGATAGTTGGCCAGTGGGGGTATTTATAATGAATTTTGTCAAAACTGCTTCACTCTCTCTCGCGATGCGCGTGTTCTCGCAATAGTTTAGCCACCCATGTCGTATTTAACTCTTATTTTTCATATTTCATATTTCGATATGCTCATCCAGAAAGCCATCCTTAATCCATATGTCAAACTACTAATATTGTAACAATGCCACTTATTAATCCAGGTAAGGCAAGTGGAGGATTTAGGATACACGTCAGCAGATGGCGCTCACTGTTTGACTGCGGACGGCGTGGCGGGATTTTTGAGTCGTCTGCTCGTGTCTGCACTGGGAGACCGTGTGAAAGGAAATATTCTCTACATCTACGTAATTTGCGCTGGTTTACTCATGATTAATAACATACTAGTTCCATATTTTACAACATTGACGGGGATGTTTATATTCAGTACTGGTAAGAGTTCATTCCTTTGTTGCCATACTGGCTACCTGTACACTGACTGGGAATGGGAAAACAGTTAGTAACAAAATATTTAATACATAAATAAGTAGAATTAGACTGAAATAGAATTAAATAAAAAACAGATGGTAATTTAACAGCAAAACTGTAAACCCTTTCTCCTTGAATTGTGCTTTGCATAACTTGAATTCAGTAACACGATATACTGTTGTTTCAAAATACTATACAGGGAATCTAATTTTGATCTACCTTTAGGTACCTTTTACATTTGTCCAGTATTTGACTCACAAATATCTTAATATGCATTCATGAGTCAATATTGCACTTTTTAGACAAAAATATCTTTTCCGTTACATTTTTATATTTCATATCTCAAACATCTACAAAAAGATAATCCTTCAAACATAGCCTGATTATGTATCACACAAATCAGTTTATTTTGACAGTAAAAAACGACCACTGTGCTTCATGACATTCATATTTTTATATATTTCAGTCTTAGGGCTTGGTCAAGGGCCCATCATAGCAGCTTGGTATGCTTCCTGTGGTGAAGCACTCAGTGGACAGGATGTACAGACTCTGTTTGTTATATTGCGGTCTGGCATGGGACTGGGAGCGGCTATTGGCCCCTTTCTATCGGGTATGCATCCAGAATGTTATCTTAACATAGTGCATACGACAACTTGAGTGTCTTGAAAAAGAATGGAAAAAAGTACTACGAAGGCAAGAAGAGGCTAAAGAAAATGTCATAAATTTGTTTAAATAGATTGTCAGAATAATAAATTGCTAAAAAAAAGCCTTCTCGTGTTGTTTCCGTTAACAATAAAAAACTCAAAAATAAATGGAAAAGTAAATATAATAAAACAAAGACGAATTAAGGGTTTAGGACAACGTATTTCTGAAATGCCGTATTATTCCAAACTGGCGTTAAAGTGATTTTTCTAATGTAAAATAATTAGTCTGGCGACGACTAAGGTTTTATTTTTCTTTTCAGGTGTTATTTATGATATTAGTGGATCATACAAGCCAGCGTTTTTAACCATGGCTGCGCTATACTTGGTCAATGCACTCCTGACTGCATCCATCATCCTTATCAACAGTGTACATAAAAAGTTAGCCAAGGTCGGATCTGTGTGTCAGTATTAGAATGCCGCGTAATCATTTGCAGTCATCAGGAAACACGAAAGAAGATCTCAATTATTATTATTTTAAAAGGTCTGTGAACATTTTAAACAGTTTTATATGTCCAAATATCTTGTCACCTAATTTTTTGAGAGGAAACAAGCCATTGTCGCTCAGGACTGTAAACAAAAGGAATCTTGTGTGTGGTTATGGTTAATAGCCTCGTTGTGGTGTCATGCACCGGAAATCAATATGTCAATCAGAGGAAAAACTTTTAGCACGAGTCGCGAGTTGTTCGGTTTCTAACTGGTGCCATATTTCTAAAAAGTAGAAGATGATGTAGGGTGTACAAAAAGCTATAACGCAGGATTATACTGGTAATTTGTGATTGACATCTATTATACCGAAACTCCCCCAAAA
>NW_019775552.1:90478-153513 GCF_001039355.2 Lingula anatina | reverse complement strand
AAAAAAAACATACAGATAGGCCTACCTATAAATAATCATACATGTTCTCACTGTTTCAGTAAAACGCCGCTGTTACACATTTAATATTCAGGATACCTTATTGTATAAAGAAAAAGGTTATCTTCTTCAACTTAACAGCATGTTTTATGTGTTTTTATTCTCATATTCATTTATTTATACTTAAACTTACGAATTGTATATTGTCTCCCAGGTGTTATCCAATCTGTCTTCTTCCTGTGCTGCGCTGCCTTGAGCTTCATAGGGAAAATCACATCACATGACTGTGGCTATAAAATTTCAGCATTCGTTGGGACTGTTTTGGTTGTATTAGGATTAAGCCTATCTGCAATTGCCCCCAGTGTGCTATACCTTATATTTTCCCATGGGGTCTTATACGGTCTAGGGATAAACATTCTTGTATCGCCATTATACCTGATCGTGGCTGACTGGTTTCCATGGGAACATAGATACCACGTGATGTGCACTAGCTGGTCTATGGTTACCATGCCTCTGGGTAAGTAGGTTTTTTTTCGACTTTTACATGTACAGATTCACCAGAGAAACTTCTGAATAAAAGACTTTATTGGAAAGGGATTTTGTTCGCCTTTTCAATTTAATGCCTAACAGCTCCATTTGAATTTAAAGTTTCTTTAATTATAATAATTAGTGAAAGGGAAGCGTTCTACGCAAGTTTATTTTCACTACATGACCTCCTTTACTTAATTAGCCGTGTTACAGTTGGTATTGAGCCGTTATATCCACCCATCATGCTGTACTTGTTTCAGGTACAGTCGTTTTTGGAAACTTTATACAATGGCTACATCAGACAATCGGATGGAGATACGGGTATCTTGTTCTAGCGACCTTGTACGCGTTGTGGGCTACCGTTACAATCCACACTTTGAACAAACCATCGAAAGAGGCGCTACGAGAAGCGATACAGCCATATGCTCTTCTTTTTCCTGGGCACAAAGCCCCGCCCTCTGTTGAGATAAAATGGAGTCAGCAGATTCGCACCGTAGTCATGGTGATATGGTTTGTCATCTACCTGAGCAAGGGTATATGCCAAACAATTTCCTATGCAATTTTGGTAAGAAAGGTTTAAGGCAGAGAAAAATGCTGAAATGACTGTATACTTGTGTTTTTTAACTAGGTTTAGATATTTGTCGGCAAACACACCCTTTGCTGATCCCATGTTTTGGTGTCCACACGTTCCCAGTTCGATATATTTACTACATAGTCAAGTCGAATAAAACTAATTTTATGCAGAACGTGCGTGGTAACTTAACCTTGACGTGTTGCTGATGCCAAGAATAACGCGTATCATTGACGTAAAACCACCAATACAACTTATAAATACCAATATATTTAATTGATTTAGGTTCAAACGATTCGTCCTTTTGTAACCATTTGCATTTAAATCTGTATTCCGCACCTGATCCTACGCATGTATTCTACCATTCCATAAATGTTTCTCCTAGTATGTATCCAATTTTCAAGTTTATTTCATCGTGGAGTTATTCAGTCTCATAAATATTCGAATTGTTCCAGGTAAGGCAAGTGGAAATTTTAGGATACACGTCGAAAGATGGCGTTCACTGTTTGACTGCAGACGGCGTGGCGGGATTTTTGAGTCGTCTGCTCGTGTCTACACTGGGGGACCGTGTGAAAGGCTACATTCTTTACATCTACGTGATCTGTGCAAGTTTACTTATGGTCAACAATGTTCTTGCTCCATTTTTTACGACATTGACGTGGATGTTCATATACAGTACTGGTAAGGGTCACATTATTACTTTCTCTCGTACTTATTGGCACTAGGAAAACATATAAATTTAATCCAAAATATAAAAGGCAACTTAAACCGTCAATGTGGGAGAAATATGGAAAGCGTTCACTTTTTTGTTTAGATTTTTTCGCACATTCCAGGTTTCTTTTCACTTTTAATAAACTATAACAGGGACTACTGTTATCTTATTCTTTACCAGTTTTGGGACTTGGTCAAGGGCCCATCATAGCAGCTTGGTATGCCGCTTGTGCTGAAGTTCTCAGTGGACAGGATGTGCAAACTTTGTTTGTTATATTGCGGTCTGGCATAGGACTTGGGTGTGCAGTCGGTCCGTTTTTTTCAGGTAGGCCTATTTCGTCAAAATGGCTTCTTAAAAATGAAGAGAAATAGTTAAAATGTGCATCTGCCGATATTTTTAACATACATGAGTGTAACGTCCTGTTACCAAATAGAGATGTCGGCCTATCGTGGGTCGTAGTACATGTTTAACAACACGTTATTCGAGCTACGGTTTCATGAGGATATGGCCTTAAAAGTCTGATTGCGGTGTTTCACGCGAGCCTAAAAAATGTGCATGAATCTGAGAGAAGTGGGTTAAATTAGTTTTAATCGATAGCGGTGGAAATATACGCAGCCAGAATGTCGCCATAGAAAGCAATGCATAAGTGATATGACAGGCAAAACATGCCTTTGCACTGTCGTATCTGCCTAGGTTATACCAGTATAAACACCATAGCACAGGATTTAAGCAGAAAGTATTCGTTCAAATATCATTTTTCGGGTAACATTCTGTAAGTAATGTAATCTGAAACTATATGGTGGAATTTGGCCGGCTTTTGTTGCAAAGATTTGACTGTAAGTGCATCTTTAAAAATAATGTTCTTTATTGAGATAAGACAACCCCAAGAGTTGGAAGTTATACATATACAGTGTATTATATTATATCAAATCACAATTCAAAGGAAGTCTGGTCATTTTGGTCACTGCCAGCCCAGACCCCTGCTTCAACCCCTCATTTCTGAGAGCCAAGCGGGGAGGCAGCAGATACCGTTTATGAAGCACTGCTATGTCCCCTGACAGGGTCGAATCCACGTCATTTTTTTCCCCTAAATTGATAAAGAAAGATATGAATTAAAGGGTTTTATCTCTGGTTTTCCTCCGGGCCTGTCTGTAACGTGTTCTTTTATTAACGTGCTTCGCTTTGTATATATGTTGTAAATATAATGTAGAGTGAATGTCTCCAACGTGGTAAATGAAAAAAAAAATGTATTTTTTTTTCTGGTAAAAAGGGAAGGCGTGTAGTGTTCACAAATATAATTCCCAGACATGTAAATTAATTTGATTAGAGTCGATTGCTTGTGCACTAGACTCGTTTTATGGCCTTACCTGTAGTCATGTAACTTAAGTGGACGTGTGCAATTTGAATAATTAAAATTAGTATGCACCGCCAAATACTGCAGCACAGAATCCACCTATAGATAAGAAATACGTATAAGGCTCTGTTCTCACAACTTTTAGATCGATCTATCACCGCGGGGAGTCTCACTAGATTACTGTCAGATAATCCCCCTTAAGTGTCCGTCCCCGCCTACTACAAGCTTTAAGGGGCAATTAACTTTCGTGTCCGCCCGGCTGACAGCTATTTAGCGTGAACCCCCAGGGAGTTAGGTCGATCCAATGTAGGTCGATCTAATCTATGAGAATGGGGTGTAAAAGACGTCTAGAAATAATATTGGGGGGCAGACTGAAGAAGACTCGAAGGTGACCGCTCGACGGAGCTATGGGAGACGGCTTAGAAGTTGGAGGCTTCACGTATAGAACATGTAGTTAGAGATCGTCAACAAATAAACCATTAAACTGGTCATTATGTGGACTTGGGTTTTCTTTGCGCGACATTACGTAAATCTGACACGAACCGGGGAATCTTTGGATCGCGTTATCCACTAAGTAAGTCTAAAGCGTAATGTCCTATTTCGAGCCCACGCTTGAATTAAGCGTTCAAAATTCTATAAGTTTAGGACATTCATCTCATATGTATATGTAAAGGTACATAACAACATGCTGGTGAGGACTGTTTTGTCGCCATGCAGTGACATCTCCTTTGTGAGATGAATTGGGCAGCTCCAGCCGTATCTTACACTTCTAGTTCATTAATAAGTTGAGTAATAGCTAGGTCTTTTGTCCTCGTCCTCTTCACTGGTACATGTAACGTCATTAGAAGTACCATCGATTAGAATACACTTACATTTTAAAATCACCGCTTCCGTATCGTTGACGACACGTGGAATTCAACGAATAAGCAAACGGTTCTCAGAGGATTAATTTACGAGAATAAGAGAGAGAGCACTCTAAGCAGGTCTCGCTTTTTGTTTTAGTTGCAAATTACAACCTTTATACTTTTTATCTAAATAGGTACATGGGATTTACCTAACAGAACATCTTATTGTTTTTGGGTGCAATAGTCCATATCTAATATTCTGCGGGTACATTTATGGTAGAAGTATGAATTATCAACCGTGCGTGTGTTTTACACAAGCGTGGACATTTTTTGTGAAAATATATTAATAAAATAAAAATACAACAAATCTACAACTATTCAGATTATTATCAACTGGTATGTTATAATTTGTCGGTTTAAGTTTAGCACGTTGCGTGTTTGAGAAGATACCGCTTCATGTATAGTATTAAAATTTGAAGGAAAAAAACTTGCCTCAGTTTTATTTTTTTGGCCATATTTGGGGTGGGTTTCGATAGGTTCCGGGCCCTTGGTTGGAGTAAAGTACTGCTTAAAGTGAAGCTGCACAAGGAGGGTGCAGCGAGGCGAGAAACGCATTTATGTCGAATACACCATGGCAGTCTTTTGTTCTACTCGCTGGAAACAAGAATGCACATAAAGGCATATGCCAATCTTTTTCACTGCAAAGTCATGTAAAACTAAATGATTAATTTAAAAATGTAATAATGCCTCGAATCCAAGTATGGGGACGGGTTAGGCAGCGATTCATGAGTGCAAAAAATTGCCCTTTACACCAGGGGAATGCATTTCGGCGGGAAAATCACCATTTCTGGGCTGACATTCCGATTCATAAAAATGATTAAGTTACACGATCTGCCATTCACAAACTGAACATAACATATGTTTGCTTGTTTAATTTCCGCCTCAAAGAGCATTCTCAGATGATTTAAAGCCATTATGCAGTCTCCATCCTCCCAGCATTTCACATTCGATCCAACTATTCTTCTACTCAGTACGTATGAATGCTTCGATGCATTCCTCCTCAGGAAACGAGAATAACACAAATGTTCAGATAGCCAATAAGTGACTCCAGATGACACGGAATGGGTTGATTGAATATACCACAATGGCGTTTTCACTGGTTGCTCACCAACACGCTGCCAAACCAAGCAAGATCTTTCTGTAAGAATGACCACTGGTATGACCACAGCCGAGCTTTTACAAACAGTACGCTGCCACACAAAGCAAAATCTTTCTGGTTGAAAGATATTTATGCCCCAGTATATGACAAAAGGGCGAGTCTAGAGGTGCTTCAAAACCGGGAGCTTTTTTACGCAAAGGACGAAAAAAATTTTTTTCAGACAATGATTCCAAATTGGAGCTTGATGAACACAGAAAATGAAGTTACTTTAATGACGCATAGATGACTATTAACAGCCTTTTTGTCGACAATATACGCGCAACAAAATGTAATTTGGCATAGCTAATAAATAAATAAATACATAAACTAGTAAACTAATCGTGGATGAGTTCAGTCTGATTTTATTCGTTGTTACACTGCTGAGGAAAAATATTAGTTAAAACGAATTGCTTTAACGCACACACATACACACACACTCACACGAACACGAACACCCAGAAGGAAGACCATTGCCTGTTAAAACTGTCCTAATTATAAAAAATGAGGATATTTGTCAAAGTGAAGAGCTAAAGAATTTTAATTGTTTCTTTTCAGGTGTTATTTATGATATTAGTGGATCATACAAGCCAGCGTTTTTAACCATGGCTGCGCTATACTTGGTCAATGCACTCCTGACTGCATCCATCATCCTTATCAACAGTGTACAGAAAAAGTTAGCCAAGGTCGGATCAGTGTGTCGGTAGTCGCCAATCGGGGATGCCATTCAAACACACAAGTTATTCATAGTGGGAAGTTCAACTTCGGCGCGTTCAATGCAAATTATAACAGCTTTTAAAGTTTCAATAGTCAAAATCAAAGAATGAAGAACTCTTTTATAAATTATTGTCTTTTATTCCCCTGTTAAATTGAAAAGACAGCACCATATGTCACCAAATGTACACACAATTAGCAGTAGGTCATGTGTCTAATGGTACATGTGTCTACCGCGTACTGCAATTATCTCATGTAGACGGCGCGGCATACCTTCAGCAAGGCTATTGGTCTTTTGGTTGGATATTGTCCCATTCTTCCTGAAAAGCATGGCGAAGTTGTTCCTGATTATTAAGGGGTTGGTTCTCCTCTGCATTGCATACTCAATTCATGCCACAGGTGCCCAGTGGGGTTAATATCAGGGCAATGTTGTATTTGTGCAGCCATTTGACTTACGATGACGTCGACCCTGCCTCAAGCATTCAGTTAATAAAATGATAATAATAATAATACTTAACGATCCATACTATCATTGTTCAGCATTTGAAACCCAAGGACTTCGGCTTTTACGAAATGTACGCTAGTTACCATAGCATTAAAGAAGAATGGTAATGTCGTAGTTAATCATGCGCATGGACTTTTATATATATTGGATTGTGTCACATCTCTGTGGGGTCTTGTATCCACAATTTGTCCAAAACTGATAAACCATCTATCAAATCATCGGACTGAAAAGAAGATTAAGCTGTCAAGCGAATTATAATTGTATTTTTGAAAAAGTTCACTGTCGTTGCTATACTTTTCAAGATTGTTCAACTGAGCTTCTGCGCAGTACATTCAATCTTTTAATAAATAATTAGAACTGTGGCATTATTTCTTTGATTTTATTAATGCCCCCCCCCACCCCTCCCATTTAACACTCTGAATGATTGACGTTAAATGTAAATTTTCTAATTTTTACCGTCACAAGTAAAATTCACAAGTCAGTCTCCATTTACTGAGTGACTCAAAAAACACGAAATTTGTTTACATAACATTACATTGGCATACAAGATGACCACGGCGCTTATTTTACTTGGTGAAACGTTTCAAAGGGCCACTGACAGTCAAAGGGCCCCTTGTTACATTAAAAGGTGTCATATTTGTCCAACGAGCTATATTTTCAGGTCTTCCTTTTTCTCGTTTTCCAGGTATTTTGCCACGCAATATTGTTTGAATCAAGCTACTGTATATTCAACACCATGACGTATAAGGTGAAAAAGCCATCTAAGTTAATTTTTGATTATGGTCGGTAAAGATATATTTTCGCACGTGCCTTGAACATAATGTTTACGTAACGATGCGGTAAATATCAGATTTGACAAAAATAAAAATATGAACAGCTATTGAAAAATATTAATGGGTTTCTGTCGATACCTACACTGTTAGCTCGAGTGCTGAAATGTGCGGTCACCACAGGCGACACCTTGCGGAGGTAGTGTGCTCAATTTGTAGTGTAAACAAGGCAGCAAAGCTGTCAAATGTACAGACAAAAAACAGAAAATAAAGATGCAAAATAGGTCATTTTGTCAATTTTGATGCAATAATAAATAATGCTTATAATAGCACTGTCAGTCAACACTGAATTTTAATCATGCACAACAGGTACCATGGTCAATAACAGGAGCGAACCCAGAGATATTTTCTGACAGTATTCCAAAGTATCTATGTTGATCCATCCTCCATTTTTTTGGTCTTCCAACAGAAAAAAATAGATACCAGTCAATATAAACTTAATAACCTGACCGTCTTCCGGAAGACCCAGAAGATGGTCTCAATCCACCCCTTCAGTAAGATTACAGTTTCAGGACCATGAGAGTTCAAATTCTCATGATGAAAGTCTCAATATTTGAAAAATGATGACAGTGCANTTATACAAATTCATCAGTTCTGTAAGTTTCAAACCAAAAGGTAAAACGGTTTTCCACTTATCGTGTTTACGGTGTTGCATATATGCTGAAAAAAGTGAAAAAACAGCATAACTTCCCTAAAAATGGCCCGATCATGCTGATTTTCGAACTTGACCTGAATATTATGAATATTCATCAGTTCTGTAAGTTTCAAGTCAAAATGTAAAACCGTTTTCCACTTATCGTGTTTACGGTAAAAGTGCACGCCAACGGCAACGGCAACGGCAACGGCGACGACAGACGCAGGTGACGGCTATATGTACAGACACATCTGTGTCTGTACATAAAAAGGCCTTGTCACATTCTTTGTGTGTGTGTGTGTGTGTGTGTGTGTGTGTGTGCTTGTGCGTGTAAGTCCGGTTCAAGATATTTATGCACTCTCGCCACACTAATTCTAACCTGTACAAATCTTACGAAGGGCGGACTCACTATCACGCGGACCCTCAGTCACGCCGCATCATTTCACCTTTTATACATCAGCACATTCAGGCACAACTATCACAATGAGGTCTTCTCACCCAATGCATCGCATACAGCAACCTGATGATTGGGACTGCCACTGCAGAGATGTGCAGATAATTGTGCCCAACCTCATGTTTCAAGAACATATGTTTTTCCATTTAATGTTTATTTTTCTGATAAAGTACACGCTGAGAGGTGTATTTTATGAGTTTCAAGTCAATGAACTTACTACTGGGGTATATGGGTATTAACGGAGGGCTCCCAAGACTAGGCTGGATGCGGATTAGAAAGAACCACCTTTTTGGCCGAAAAAGAATTCCACTTTATATCACAATTTGATTTTAAACTATCATTTCTCAAGATGATTAACTAAAAGGGCAAAGGGGACCATATTTTCAAATATGTAACCGAACGTCCCTGCGCGGTCTACGGGAAGCGAGGGTGGGGCACGGTGCACGGAGGCATACCGGTGTGACAGGAATGGTAGTCCGTAAGAAATCGTAGTCCATAATCTTTGTACAGGTGACATTCAGGCGATATATAGTAACCCCTGTACTACGACTAACCCTAAGCTGCATTAATGATATAGACCCCGGTGTAACGGAACTGAGGGTCCGTGTAACAGAAAGTGCCCCCCCCCCCCCCCCCACACACACACACACACATACCTGTAGGGTGAGGGTCAGCCTGACCTAAGTGGGTCAAAATCTAGAGCATGGCTTTCCAGTACAAATGAATGGGAATCGAACTCTCTATCATGGGGGACTCTTTGTCAGGTAACACCAGACTTCCATTCCCAGGACTACCATTCATGTCAAAGCGGCAAAATTGTATTTACATGCGTGGGCTCCTACATAATTACATAAAAAAACATCACTGCGCCGTCTGAGTTTAAGTCAACAAGCAGTACAATCTGATAATGAAACAAATAAAGAGATTTCGCAGCTGCTTACAGAGTGGAAAAATGAAAGATAATAAAGGACATTACGCTGTAGGTAAACCACAAGTCACCTTCTCTGTTGACATCACGCTAGAACTCTGATGTGATGGCTTATAATTTTTACCGCTTTAGTAAAGTTAGACCTCCCCAAATTATCATGAAAATAGTTACAGAATAAAATAGATTGTATAGGCCGCCGTAGTTATATAACTTTTTATTTGGAATATGAATTGTCGGTTTTATATATCTGGAATCAAAACACGTACTTATGTGCCCCGATTGTCAGAGACAGAAGAATCAAACGTGAATAAGTCTATATGGTGAAGTTATAACAATATCATATCCATTATAGAAATATATCGATCTCTTATCGTCTTAGCTCTCTAACCTCTGATAATACAGTGTGCATGTAGTATTATGTGGGGAGAAAGGAGTACCGCCTGTACATGCCATACGATTACAAAACCAGTTATAGGACCTAAGTCAATGTTATTAGGCTCATTTTCGATTCGAATTGGGTCTTATACAATGTGATTGCACGCAAAGCCGTGATCGGAATTTTCCATCAGCTAGGTCAAATAGCTGGCCGGGGTTAGCCAATCGCTTAAAACATAGACAATGCTAACACGCCGCAAACTCAAGCGGTTCATATCGATATATCAAATGAATAAGCAAAAGTAGTACACATCTCCCAGTTATAAGGTGTGGGTTGCCCAGTTATAAGATTGTTTAGGTCAACGGTAAATTACCGACGATGTCTCTTTCTGTTTGTCAACCAAGAAAAAGAGTGGCTGTCATTGGAGCTGGAGCTGCAGGTGCGTTTTTGATAATAGCATATAGGGGTTTGCTATTAAAGGAAAGAAACTAGCGAAATAGAAAATGAACATTATTTTAATCTTAATTAATTTAATCGGTTATAGGTGGAAATGACATTATATAACCTTCTATGTGCACAGTTGCGACTTAACGTACAGGTTTAAATACCTTACTAATCAATTAGGTAAAATTCCACTTTGAATTAATATTAATTAGAGCAGAGAGCAGCAAAAAATGGTATTTCCTCTCTGTCTGTGAATTTGTTCTCTTTTGTAAACTGCTGTGGCCCTCACAACGTATAAGACGAAATAACCCCCAAATACTTATTGCTAACATTTGCATGCTCAATAATCACAGGGTGATGAAAAATCACTCGCACCCTTAGGTAGAAATACAGGTTAAAATGTGCCCTACTTTTTCCATTTCTTCCTACTCTTTTTAGTGGAAGGCTAGGATTATACTGAATGCTGTAATTAAAAATTTTATACTACGAACTTGTTGAATTAAGACTTCAAATTTGAGCAAAAGAGATGCACGACTTTTCGACTCGTCCTAATCCTCGGAAGAGAGCACTGTGATTTTGGATTTTTCCGTTCATAAAAATTTCGTTCTTCGGACTAGATATTTGTGAATGAAAAGTTATTCAACGACATACTTTTACGCTGACATTCCGAAATGAGTCTATTTTCTTTATGATGTAAGCTGCTAGTTGCCTACATTGCACGACCAGGAATTCTGTTACTCTTAATCATTGAACGCACGTTCTCCATTTCATTTGTCACTTTCACTGACCCGTTAACCATCTTAAAATGCCGCATTATGTGTGTGCTTTATATAATTATATAACAGCGGTCCTACTAAAATAACACTTTTCAGGCAAGACTAGTACAAGTTTGTGAAGGAAGTCTGGCCAGTTATCTTTCGTGACTTAATTAAAAGTATCTTAATAATTCGGGAATTTTGCGAACTTTTCTCGTATTAAAAATTCCTCTTACTCAAGAACCATTACTCGACCTTTCTTGTGCTCTGCCTTAAGGGACGTACAAAATGACTTTGGTCGCCCTACCTAGTGCGCGTGCACTAACTCCATGGAGACTCTCGCTGAATGCAATCAAATTAAAAGATCAACGCGCCGCCTGTTACCTCCAATGTATTCGTATACATGTAATCACTAGCTTCTCTATATTCTTCTCAACGCCATCTGCAAACAATTTCGCTGATATGTAATCATTGCTTGTTGAATTAATACAATGAACATTTATGTAAAAACCACCGTAGGAGTTACGAACATTTAGATAAGGACAGAAAGAATAAACTAAACTGACAAAAGAAATTTTTTTCTTCACTCAAATCACACAAGAGGGCAGACTATATCATTTAATATCATAACCCTTGACGTATTAAAACATTCCCAGGTCTTGCTGCCCTGCGCCACACAAGTTGCCGACCGGAAGTGTTCGAGGTCATGTGCTTTGAGCAGTCTGCGGTCATTGGAGGAACATGGGTGTACAACGATGACGTAGGGACGGATCAGTATGGACTTCCGGTTCATTCCAGCATGTATAAAAACCTCAGGTACACATGAATGTTTAAGCTGAGCAACACTTGCATCAAAACATTCCTCATTTTTTCTACCCATTACAAAACAATACTAATAATGCGTACTGAACGTAACAGATATATTTTCTAATTTTCAAGATTGCGTTTGAGATGGGTGGGAAGGAACAATTTCATTTTAGATGTAAGCCCACCTCTTCTCCTGCCATATTCCCACTCGAATTAGATCTTTGAAATAGATTTTAGAATAAAGGCAAATGAATGCATTTTAAAAAAGAAAGAAAAGAAAAAAAAGCAGCGTTTTCATAATTTTGGAATCTTTTTCCATTTATCAGTTTTAGCCCTCTAACAGTTCGCCTTCTCGGCCTTTAAAATTTATTAATATTAATATCGCTCTTAATGTGTTTATTCACAGAACCAATTTGCCGAAAGAAGCCATGGCCTTCCCAGATTTTCCGTTTGAAAAGGATGGACGATCATTCCTTAAACACGAAGAAGTACTGGATTATTTGGAGAGATATGCCGACCATTTTAATCTCAAGAAATACATTAAGGTGAGATTTTTAAAAAAATCTACAATTTATCGGAAAATGTTTAAATGGTAAAGGAAACTATGATGACAATGAAAAATATACGTATGAAAAAATAATATAAAAAGGAATATCAGATAGAATTCAGAATATTATGTCCGTTCTTAACTTTACCCAATAATGTTGAATGTTAATGTTCTAAAGTAAATATCAATTGAGTGTGGAGAAATGGACGTATTAAAGATTCTTTCAGTTTTTGACCGAAGTGAAGCACGTGGACCCAGTAAAGGATGGGCATGGTGGGGTCACGTGGAACATCAAGGTCAAGGACGTTAGGGTAGCAGACGACACTTCCGATTCATCTTTTGTAGCTGATGCTGTGATTGTTTGCAATGGGTATGGTGTTTTGGGGAGAATGCGTATTGTACAATGGGAATAAAAAAGAAAAAAACATTCGCAAAATTAAATAGCGGACACTTGGGATCTAAATCATCATCTCCAATCTAAAAAAAAAAGGTTATATGTGTCTGTTTAAAATTTTTTGATGAAAATTCCTAACCAACCAGTTTATCTGCAGCGTCCTTTCACAGATTTTCCTGAACAAAGTGTTACGTAAAAATGACAGCGAACGATTAAAATTTTAGGAGCTGGAAAGCGAAATGACTAAAAGTAGAAGATTATCAAGATAACTCTGAAGAAGCTGGATAAATTAAAGGCACATTTAGAACTAGTTGATCCGCGGACTAACAGAACCGCGGATTATATACGACCGGCCCACTTGAAAGCTAATCCCCTGAAACGCACTAAATTGATTTCCCGGGGGGCGCTACGTTGCAAGCTTTTAGTGAGCCGGCCACATTTGGGGCATGGATCTGTTAGTCCGCGGGTCAACTTTGGTTGCAAATACATTTTAAGTGTCAAGCACTAGTAAGACCAAAATCATACTTTCAGGAGAGGTCCAATGAAAAATATGCGATATTGTCTAATAAGCTTAAAGAGAGGCACGTGCCAGCAGACCCCCCCCCCCCTTTCCCTGGAACCCCAATTGCAGATAAATTCAGAAAGTTAAAAAAAACTAAATTTTCAATGACTTTCATATATTGATAAATTGATGCAACATGTTCACGCCGACGATAGGGCCTACAGACTCTGATGTTGGTTATTGATGTATGTAGATCTTTCAATGTTAAGTCAACGTACACAAATGGGGACTTGATGGGAAATGGATTTTAGATGTCTTGCTTAAAATAAGTTAAGGTAATATTTTCTCTTGTTTAGTTTTGAAGACTTTAAGATGATCATTTTTACTATCTATTTTCAAATATAATGTTTTGCTTTTCACGTTTTGAAATATTTTTTTAAAATTCATACAAGTTTCATCAACTGTACACCAGACACAATGTGTAATATTTATTATCCGTAGAATTATAAATTAGATTAAGGTATAAGGATTAAGGATTTGGGACTCGACTTCATGGTAAAATGCAGTATAAAAAACAAATATATGAAATGGTTAGTACAGAAGCCACCCACAAACAATATTGCGCGCGCGTGCATATATATATATATATAGAGAGAGAGAGAGAGAGAGAGAGAGAGAGAGAGAGAGAGAGAGAGAGAGAGATTGTGTTAAATCCCGAAAAAATGACTGTGTTTACTGACGTCTAACGTGGGACAAACGCAGAGTGCTATTTGATAAATTACGTGCTAGCAGACAGAGAGAGAGAGAGAGAGAGAGAAGCAGAGAAAGGGAGCGTTTATCATTAACTATGCTGTGTATGATAATGATAATTTATATTTCAGCCACTACTCTGTTCCGCTCATCCCAGATTTCAACGGATCGCTCACAAAATTTGAAGGTCAGGTGATCCACAGTCACGACTACCGTGTTCCGGAGGCGTTCGCCAATAAAGTCGTCTGCTGCGTCGGGTGCGGTGCCTCGGGTCAGGATATAGCCCTGGAGGTGGCGAGCAAGGCAAAGCAGGTCAGTATGAGGTTCATCCCTTTCAGACTATCACAGAATCTGCTTCATCTACATTTAAACGACGTTATGATTTACTTATCAGTAAAACCATTCACAATGACTGTTTTTCACAATGAACTTGCTGAAAGACAGCGAATATAAAGTAAAAGATGGCCACCGTATGAGACACCATATGATACACCTATTTTTGGGCGAATAAAACGAATTTCGTCCAAGGTTTTATTTAGAAATATAACAAGGTGGGCCTGCATAGGAAAAATTTTAACTTTATATAAACCGGTAAACGTAAAGAGCGGGAATCAATTACAGAAATCGGTGGAAAATATGGAAGGCTGTATGCACTGAAAAGAAAATACGCACAAAATAGAGATTTGTAGATACTGTCATACCGTATCTGTTGAAAATATGTATTACTGAATAATAGCCAAAATCAGTGAGCACGCATTTGTAAATTAAAACTTGTCATATTTTGCTGTTACAGGTGTATCTGAGCCACAACAAACCCGCCTTGTCGACAAGTCTCCCGGACAATCTCAGCCAGACATCGGGCATAGTCGAGCTCACCGTCGACGGCGGTATGATGAAGAATGGACAAAAACTGGAATTCGATGTTCTCCTACTGTGCACGGGGTATCACTACAGCTTTCCCTTCCTATCAGCCAACTGTCACGTTAATATCGACGATGGCCGCGTGACACCGCTTTACAAGCATATTGTTCACACTGAGTTCCCTACTCTGTTCTTTATCGGGATCTGCACCAAACTCTGTCCCTTTCCACAGTTCCACAACACCGTCAAGTTCATCTTGGCAACACTGGACGGCACTTTTCAGCTTCCATCCAAGGAGGACATGATGGCTGAAGAACAACGAGAATTTGAGTGGCGACTGAAAAAGGGATATGCCCACCGTCACGCTCACCTAATGGGCCCGTTACAATGGGACTATTTTAATGAGCTGGCCGACCTCGGGAAATATGAGCGCCTTCCCAAAGCTGTGCAAAATCTGTTTGACGAGATTCATCGCACCCGTTGCAATGATTTGCAAAACTACAGGAACATCAATTATCAGATCACCGGACCCGATACTTTTGAATTGCGTTATTAGTTTAAGCAGTGGACAGGTCATTCAATTTAAAAAACAGTAAATTTAAATGCCAATTATATTGGGTTTTGGTGAGGAAAATATGCATCATGTTTTCCATGTTAGGTTGTGACTTCTTATGAGTCTAATGCGTTGCTACAGAACTGGCAAACTGATATGTACATCGTCTTCCCTAAACTTTAGTTATTGTTTTTGGCTTTTCTTGCAATTTACCTCCCGAAGAATTATTATATTATATTATGGGATATAATATCGTTATATATATATATATGCAACATGTTTTCCGTGTTACTTCTTATGTGACTTTTTATGTGTCTAGTATATCTATAAAGTAATAGACTTCCGCTTTTGAAAACGAAAATAAGAAAGCAAGAAGATTATCTCGTGTGTTGTCTCTGTATATGGTTAAAGGTAAATAGAGATGTTGTATCAGTCATTTTATCTCATAGCGTAGCTGTAACGTCACCGTTTTTATCAAGTTTGCTGTGATTTTTATTTGTATAAATTTGAGGCACAACAAGTATAGTCTACAGAGATCATAGTCCTTTTCCTTCCGGCTTGACAAAATTTAACTGCTTTTTTGAGAGCAAATTGACATTTGCCAGTTTTATTTGAAATAAAATAGAGAAATTTCATAAATGCTTTTCTTTATGCCTTACCTAGATATCGAGAACTCCGAATTTCGCAACAGAGACTTACAGGCATGGAAAGGGAGGACACTGTCGAAAATAAAAAAAGGATTACACAAAGGACTGTGTAACTGTCATGAGGGCGACGTGCCCTTCCTCCACTTTTTTGTGGGTCTGTCCTTGTTGCGAAATTCGGATTTGTCGGAAAACTTAACAGCTTTACAAACAAAAACCAATTAAAAGACAACGTCACTCTGTTCCTTAATTAATGACATTTCTCTTCAAAATCGTTCGACCGCAATCCATTCGATAACATTTTCACTCTGCATCTCTTATTTTGAATTTTCTATAATATGCACTATTGTTGGTTGTTAGAATAGTTTTAGATAAGACGTAAAAAGCATTATAGTTCTGAAAAGGAACAATGAATTTCACAGTTACGGCGGTTACCACCCTACATGTATATCCACATGACAAACATTATAACCATGTATGTGAAATAGTGGTTTCGTGTACAAATTAACTTAAAATAGACAATTACGGTAATTGATAATGCGGATCTTGTCTTGTCGAGCTCATCGCATCCAGTTCTTTTATATTGGTAATTGCATGTATACGTACATACAATATGCATTACAACATCCTCCTTGTTGTATTGTGGACTGGTACATTATCGCAAAAAATGAAAAAAATGCATGCACCATGAAGGACACGGGTTTGAATCGTCCATGCACCATTGTTGCTGAAACCAGAATAGTTTACAGTACAAGTAGATGCAGATCTGCCAATTTCACTATAGATCTTTATCCTTTTTTTTTTCACCTCAGTCTGATGTAATCGGGTCTTTCCTGTGGAATTCTTGTGACCAGTGGGAAGATGAGCGAAAAAACAACGCTTAAAGAGACCAATATACCCAGGAAACTTTCCAATTGAGAATTGCCACTACAGATGTCCCCCAAATTAGACAAATGCCAATCTACAAAGAAAGGTAAACAATTTTTTATCTATAATTATAATATACAGTGACTGACCTTAACTGTAACCTAAACTAATTTTCATTTTCGTATAAACAAAGAAAGACAAGCTTACATATAGGTGCTTTCATACAGGATAGAGATGAACGAACTAATCGCCTTCTTCCAAAATAAACCTTAGTTATAAATTTACCAAAATATACGTATAAATTCCACATCTTATTAAGAAGCATCACATCTCTGGGACATGTCGATCAAAAGTTAGACCCATTTTTAATAACATCAAAGTTTTATTATTTAATAACCAGTTTTCTAACCAAGATTTAAAATTATCTATTATAATATACAGCACTGGTCAAAAAGGTTGTCCCACCCCCATTTCCATGTATTTTTATTTACAAATGATCAGCTCACAGGTGTAAATAGTGCTTTTTATTCCAGATACCATGTCTAACATGATAAATTGTTAAAAAAAATACAAAATAGTAGTGAAAATATACACATTTTATACCATTTAGTCAAATTTATAACAGGTACCCCCTCAAATCCAATGTTTCACTGTGATTTCTACAGATGTAAAGAAGTGTATATTTAATTGAAAAGACGCCATCAAATGTCACCAAATTTACATACAATTAGCATTAGGATGTGCTCATTAAAGGCCACGTGCCTAATAGCGTGTGCGTCTACCGAGCACACGAACGAAACGGAGTGCCTCGATATGAAACCAGACAACTTTTTTGTTTTTAATCTCCAAATACTTTAAAAAATCAATTAAGTTAATAAAAAGGCCGGGAACAAGAACTTCTTAAATCGTACATTTTATATTAATGATTATTAAAGATCATAATAATAAAAGAGTCGCATTTCAATTTACTCCATGCTATAGTCTTTATTGAAAAGTAGCAATTTTTACGAGATTACAAATTGCATCGTATTGTTTGGTTCCATTGCCTCGCTTTCAAAAATTAGAACTGGCGCTGCAAAACCGGGAGACGAAGTTAAAAAATTTATAATGGCCGAGTTCGCCCTGGAAAAAGAATGTCCTCGCAGCATTATCTGCAATTAACCTTCCTACGATTTTAAATACATTTTGCAACGTCATTTTCAATCTGGCACATGGCGCATTTTATGTATCAAGAGTGGGGGAGGGGTGAAAAATCCCAATTGGGGCCACATATATAACACTATAAATACAATGGGGATCCCTTTGTAATGAAGCTAAAATAAATGTTATTCTAAGGAATTCCGATGGATTTACTTTTTAAAACATAAAATCAATTAAACATTTCTAATATAAACTTTCAAAAAGACACCAGAGAGCAAATGAAATAAAATCAACCAGACGGTAAACACCGGCAGGCTTTGTCAATTTCACCAACTTGTTTATTTCAAACAGCGCACTTTTCGTGCATGCGCAGTTGTTTGAAGCCTGTGCTCGTCTACCGCGTACTGTAATTATCTCCTGTAGATGGCGCGACAAGCCTTCAACAAGGGTAATAATTCTGTTTCGTGGGATATTATATAATATTCAAGATGGCTATCTTACCCGGAGTTTTTTTCACCAAAGCCTCAATTCCAACTGCAATAAAATATGAAAGTCCCAGTGCTGTCTGGTGTAGGCCCATGCTGAAGCACTTTATTCCATCGGGGGCTTCCATATAAGAGTACTCCATCACTGAAAATATGCACAGGTTATCTTCTGTATATTTTGTATGTTCTGTCTTTATTATAAGAGCATTATACGGGCGGCGGCAAGGGGCATCTGTGCCATATATGTACATATAAATCCCTTCATGCAAGCTACAGGGGGTGACAAAAGTACTGCACCATTTGCTTGAAATTGTAAATTCCATGGTTACGCGAGTAATAAAACGCGAATTTCTTCTTACAAACGGGTCTCCATGTTACATAGCACACAATTCACACGGATGATGTAATTCTTTGTAACTCCCTGTAGCTGTTTTTTTTTTCACTTGTAATGAAAACACGCTGACCAAAAAAAAAGTTGCAACGTACCTTTACCCTCGTGCTTCCCTTCTACATTGTACCTGTAACACCACCACCACCACCACCACTACCAAACACACAGAAACACACACACCGCCAACCAAATATATAGAAAAATGCTGTGGACATGTGAAGTGAATCTTGTGAATGAAGTAAACATTCGGACTTCCAGTCTTTTGGAATCAATGGTTGGAGTCAATGGCCACGATTTAAGACGTGAACAAAATGGTTTCTTTGAGTGACATGGACGAAAATGTGAAATCCTGTCTTCACATCCTCAGTATTCTAAAGTGATACCACGTTCAAATAAAATATGTAAACGAAACATGTCACGAATAAAAAATGATCGTCTTTTAGGTACGAGGAGGACGGGTATTAGTACCTGTGAACCGAGTGTTCTATGTAAACGATCACCATATGTACAGCGCGCGTATATAAACTTAATTTACATTATGACTTAAGGTTAACATCTCGATTTCAAATGATGGAAGAAAGCAAACTGTAACTGAAAAAATAACCACCGGTTAGCTGCTTGAACTCACCAGTGAGTGTTGCCGTGCTCCTACAAATGTAGTCATATTACCGAAAAATGTACTTGACAAGAAATATGATTGAAAAAAAATCTAGAATGAAAGACATGCGTCAAAGTACCTGTAAGCTGCGTGAAAACTTCAGCGAGTGCAATCAAAGTGTACTGAGGTCCTTGGGCAAATATACTGATTGTGGAACAGCCGTGGTTGTCTTTTTTCCGAACTGTCTCTAGTATGATGGCGACTAACCCAGAAATGATGGAGAAGACAACGCCAATAGCTAGAAAACAATGATAATGGTAATATTAATTTCTTGAAAAAAAGTATAATAAGTCTATATAGTATGTGCACATTACAGTTATATGACATATAAGATATAAACTTTCTTTAAATACTGTGCAGTACTACAAATTATACAACCTTGGCATAAAATTAAGTTGAATATGCATGTACTAAAATGCAAAAAGGGTGATAAAATGCATAAATCAGCATCAATCATAAAAGAACTTTAAAAAGTAAATTTTTAAAAGAACCCTAAAAGACTGCCATAATCATTATCGGCTCTAATAAGTAAAACTCTAGTTATTCAGAGTAACTACATTTCTAGTATTATATCAATTGAAAAAGAATAAATGTTGAAATAAAGTTTCTCTGAAAAAAACTTTGATAAAAAATGAAATGTAATTTTAAAACGATTTTCAGGAATTTCCAATAACAGCTACATCTCATTGTTTTAATAGTTTAATCATTTATCAGTTACTATTTACATTTTGTGCATTTTTATGAACAGAAGTTTAGAAGAGCAGTAAACGAGAGACAGCCTCCAGCAGGAAACATGAAAGAGCTCCAGCAGGCAGTGATTGAAGAATGGGACCGACTCCCAATGCAAGATTTACAGAATTTGGTGGCCAGTTGCAGGATACGATGTGAAGCTGTTGAAGGCACATCCGAAAATGATTGCATAATAGACGATTAATCATCTGTTATCTATAGTCTTCTTTTATTAAAACTAATTCTTAGATGATTGAACTTTATTTTTTCATAATAAGCTGTTTTAGTCATTACATACCGGTACTTTTTGCTGTGTGAGCATACTTTTTAGACCATGGTTTGGCATATTCTAGTATCGTTTGGTTAGTAAAGTTATTTAAATTATTAAAATAATCTGTGTGGCGTATTTCATTAACAGAAATATTCAGCTTGAATAAGTTCTTTATAAAATATGAAAGAGATATGCACAATCCCACTAACAAATGAAATAATGATCATGATAGGAGAAACTTTTGAAAAAATCGGGGCGTTGCTTAATTTATGAGCATCAGTGTATATGTTTGACTTTCTGTTCGTTTTAATTGCAAAATTGCATAAAACAACGTTTTCAACACTTACATGTTTTTGATATATAATGCGGTCCACCGCGGGGACATATCCGTGGATAAAGACAGTAGAGGGTAAAGGGGATGACAAAAACGATAACGACCTCATTAAACAAAATCAGCTGAGTTGAAGGAGATGAAAACGGGTGCCCAGCCACAGTTCTGTCAAGTCCAGATGCTTGCAACTCGTATACTGTAAGCATCTGAAAAATTACATGGTAGGAAACTGCAATTCAAAAATGAAATAAACTGTTGGCAAATTGTGTCAGAATCATTCCTCTTGATCTATAGTCTGTGAAATAATGAGAGAGAGAGACTGAGAGTTTTTTAAAACTTGATTAACTATAATTTGTTTGAATGTTTACTCAATATTTATTCGGTAGCTGGGTTGACTGATTGATTTCATCATACCGGCAAGTATAGAAATCCAAACCCAACAACAGCAGAATTAACCAACAGAATCCTAAAAACTGCTCTTAAATTCGATCTTCGTAAGATATTTTGCCTGCGAAGGAAATATGTACTCAGCAGGCGCCCTCTTCTGCATAACTGAAACACCGATGACAAAACATTGGGCAGCGCTGTACCTGGAATGTAGAACATATGTACCGGAATAATATGCATGCTTACAGGTAGCTTAGCTAGTAGTGCACAGGGTAAATAAATGTAGAATCAATGCTTATTTGACGATGAAGCTTAGGGACCATTCCCAGACTCTGTCGAAATAACTGTTGATCGATCTATCTCCAAGGGGATTCTCGCTAAATTGCAATACATTTAAGCGGCTTAGATGTCTGCCACGCCTACTGCAGCTGCTAGGGGGTAATTAAATATCGTCCAGCAGCTTCAGTAGGCGTGCCAGACATCTATGCCGCTTAAGCTGAAAGCAATTTAGCGAGACACCCCTCGGAGATTGTTCGATCCTGTTAGATCGATCTAGGTATGGGAACCCAGTCTTACTCTTTTTTATTTTTCTTCTTATATCTTTGATACCATTTGGACTGGGAAGTCCAAGGGAGGCAGACCTAATGTAGAGACTGAATGAGACTGTTCTGAGACTGAATGAGATACTAGGAATATGAGATAGATGCAACGTTGGTTTGAGTATGTCGCTGCTGTTGTCATTCCGCCAAGGGTAAAGAATGATGTTGGTGATGATGATGATGCTGATAATGATGATGATAGCAACAGGTACATACAGGTAAGTGGGGCAAAATGAAAAACGTAAGTCTTCTGCTATAAGTAGCTTATTTGCATCGTGGAAGTAATTTTTTCAGTGACAGTCAATTTACCTTCATTGCAGGTAGAGTCAGGTCGGTTTTCTTCCGGTGGCTTTTTTCTGGCCAAAATGGCCGTCAAAACTAGTATGTCAGATAAAACGCCTGAAACCGGAGCTATCCAATACTTATTGTAGAGCTCGTCCTTGTCAAAGACAGCGCGTGATGTGTCAGCGATGATGGCCCCGACATTTCTCCATACGTAGTACCTGTGAATGATGAAGAGTGTTGGTAATTATTGATTGGCTTCATTCATACAAGCCAGGTAAATCATTAGAGGGTACCAGTATGCGATGTTTGCTTGAACAACTGATTGGTAAGATAACGGAATCTATTCCAGTATGTCACGCACAAATAAAACATGTAGTTAGTCAAAAGGCTCTTATCGTGAGAAGCATTTTAAACGTAAGTTAAGAAACTTCAAGGTATATTACCACTTCATGGGATAAATGCTCTGATTTTAAAAAACGTACAAATGTTCATTTCACACCGTAAATGTTAACGATAAGCATCATGAGAAGCAATATCATTTTTATAACAGATGCAAATAGTTTTTAAAATACGTGGTGTCAGTACCAGTGAATAAATCGTCTGCGATCATTTTTCCCCGGCACTTGAGCAGCGCCCACCACCGGCAAGACAGCCCCAATACAACCCTGTCCCATAGCTGTAGTCACAAGTCCTGCTATGACAAGGTCTCTGGCGACCAAAGGCTGCAATATACCGTAAACGCATAAAAATAACTATATTTCTCAAATATTTTTGGGCATGGCTTTCTTTTGCCCTTGTCAGCAAAGGGGTACAATCATTATATATCAAAGCTGAACAAACCTAAAAAAAATTTTCGAGTTTATAGAACAGTTTATTTTCCTAAATTTATTTTGCAGTTATTTACATGTATTATAATCAAATGTGCGTTGTATACTGTTGAACCACATGAAAATCAAAACGTGTCAATATGCAACAATTCGTAATCACACTTTAGACCTGGATGCAAACAGTCTGTGATTATGAATTGTGTCCGGGAAATTATTTTACAGGAAATGTGCGAATGATCGTTTGGTTGGTGGAAAGGGGCCAATATATTGGAAAGTAAATAGAGTTAAGACATGAATTGAGTATAAGTTAGTGCTACAGTGTAGCAATTAATTTTTATACCCTTCGTAAATAAGAGCTTACGGATTAAAAAATCGAAACGCTTTTTCGGCATTGCATTTTTAGACTTTACTTTTCATATTGAGAGCTATGGGAATATTGGTTAGGCAAATGCTTATGGGTTTCAGTAACAATGATGTATTTAATTAAATAAAATTCCGTTTAAATATCATAGACAATTCTTGAGAAATACATGTAACATATATCTAATTAATATAAACCATTTAACAAACGGAACTTTATCAAATAACATTAACATTACATTTGTCTTAGCTTCATATGCAGCACGCTCCAAGAGAACAAGACCTGAGAATGAAAATAATATCATCAATACTTAACAAATTTGGTTTAAGGTGTGTATATATGTATGTGTTTCATTTTTAAGATAAAAGCCTAGGACACATTTGCCATGCGATGCGATGTCCGCACAGTGTCTCTTTTCGGCATTTGTGCGGAGGCGGACAGAGAACCGGGTAGGGCCTAAAATAGTACAGACGATTTTTTCAAGTTGCCTTTTGACGATTTTTTCTGCCTGTACGTGTTGTGTCACGTGGTTGCTGAATAAAACCCACGGGGACCGCATCAACGAGTCAACCTCAAGAAAGACGCACGGATGACATACGGCATCTGCAGTGAGATTGAAAGGACTCCCTGCGTGTGATCACTTTTCAAAGGACAGATCGATTTGGCACGGCACCTCTTCATAATATTAACATATTCACCGAAGCACGTCGAAACATATTATGCCCCCCAAAATTGCACGGAAAACCATATGCTATTTCATCGTACGGCGTCCGTGGCAAATGTAACCTAAGCTGAAGACTTTAATGAGCGTATATTTTCATTGTGTATGACAAAAAAAGTTTTTCAATGTTTGTAAGACTCTTTATACACAATATGTTTTTGATATTTTTATACACGCTATGTACAGTAAATACATCTTAATCCAAAAGCGTATTGGAGAGGGGGCGGCACAGCGAGCACGTGGCTCACGCTTAGCTTTCGAGGCCACTGCTTCTCTCCCGTCTCCATAAAAATTAAATAAATAACTTAAGATAAAATACAGTATAACAAGGGGGCGATATAAACCAAGTCAATATTTGAACTTATATATAACAGTTAAATTATTTTCGTCTTTGGTGGTATTTTTTCACATTTAATGCACTTCCTCTCCCCCTTATTAAGATCCCGAGATGCACGCAGTATTGTAAGTGTCATACTAACCTAAACTGAAGACAACATACCCTACTCCCAGCGTTGGAATTGGATGAAGAAATGCATCAGCGAAGGCCCCACCAAATATCCCAAAACACGCTGATGCACCTGTCAAAAGAGTACTGATTAAAACGATATTCAAGTTAATACCCTAGTCATACTTGAGGCGGAATGAGAATTCTTTGTACATTCCTTTATATTTAACCCATTCTTGTGGCCGGCCCGAATGTTTTGCTCATGCACAAAACTTTCGAAGTGCATTCCAAGTGGAGAAATATCGAATGGCATTCCAAATGTATTCTAACTGTACTATGAGTGCATTTTTAATGTTCTTACGGCATTCCAACAGCATTCGAAACATTCTAATCGCATTTGAGGGAGAACCGAAATGGCAAGACACTACAAATCCTGCCAGAATGTTCTGCATGTGCCTCAAATGAGATGGAATGCAACTCGAATACATCTCGGTTGCTGGCCGAAATTCTATTTCGACCAACAATCGAACTACACTCGTGCAGGATTCAAAGTGTAGGCCTATTCTAAATATTCTGACTGCATTCTGACATCGATATTACTGGTGTGTTTTAATTACATTCAAGCTGCATTTGACAGCTACATGTAATACACCCGAAATGTGCACAAATCATTCCAGGCGGATTCGAAGCGCATTCTGAGTATTCCAACGGTATTTTTACAAGAATTTAGGTCAATTTAAAATTTCTTCCCGAATGTGGTGCGAATTTTGAAAATTTTACATTCAAGCTCATTCTGCTTGATTACTGCTGATTCCAAATAAATGTGACGGGGACCTTAAAGTTTATGTCGTTGTAGGTTGATAATTAATGGAGGTCTGTGAGAATTGATACTATGCATGTATATTTTAGTATACAAAAACTGTATAATCTACTGTTGATGATAACTGCCTTCACAACAAGGGGGCAAACGTGACTTACGTCATAGTTATTACGAGCATAGAGATAAGCACAGTTAAAAATGACGCACCTCGCGTTAAATCTCAGTGGTTAGTCAGTTTAAATAAATATCAAACAGGTTTTTGCCAAACAGATAAGAGTTATAGAGCCCCAATTCAACAATATTGTTAGGGCCCTCTTTGTCCACTGACGTTAAGCAAAGTGCAATTGACAAATTTAGCTTAGTAATCCAAACCGTTTTTATGCCAAAATGTACACGTACTGCGTATAAACATTTTGTCAAAGAATTTATCACGAAATATTGTACACGAGTTATATTACTCTATTAAATAAGAAACCCCATCTCATGCATACAAAATATTTTTCTTAATGTCTAAAGAGACAAAATGATGGACAGCAAACAAACAGACAGACAGGGGACAAATAATCGCCATTGCAGAAGACAGACAGACAGACAGGCAGACAGACAGACAGACAAACGTAACAAAAGGGCAGAAGCTACTGGTCACATAACATCTTCCGGTTGACAATCATTTTCTTATTTTCATTACTTACCTACAAACATCATATGTGCAATTACTGCATCATCTGTTGTGTTGCTTGAATTTGAAGTCATATTCCATAATTCGTTTACGTAGTTTTCGACCGTAAAATAGGCAGCCCGCTCACACATTAATGCCAGAAGTACCAGCAAAGCTGATTGAGAAAACGCCATTGTGAGGCGTCTATCTATCACTGAAAAACTACCAGGTCAATTTTGACAGACACACTGCGTCACTGCGTTACTGTTATTAGAACAATCGTTTATTAAAACAAGGAATTTTATCAGAAAACCCTTTAAACCTCCTTCTGATGCAAAACCCTCGTTGTTGCATTAATTAAAGTGAAATTTAAGTTAAGATATTAAAAAATTCTGTCAGTTATTGATAAGTGCCCCGGTACTTAAAACGGCACGCATCTCCAAGGATGTAAAAGTACGCTGCACAATGATAGAATACCTTCTTATCAGGAGCCGGGGGTGAAGTTTAGTCAGGTAGTTAAGTCACGTAGTAACCAGGTCAGTAATAAGCGCAGATCAAAAGGGGATGAGGGGAATCCCCCATCAGACATCACCATAAATTTTTACCCCACCCCTCACCCCATCCCACACACCCCACTTAATGTTTGCATCCTACATGCCTGATACTTAAATGATTAAAATGAATAAAATGTCATATACTAAAAATTGTTAGAGTTACAAACTTTGGAAGGCTAACAAGCAAAAAACCTTTATCTGCCTTTGAAAACGACAGGTAGAGTACTGATTGATCAAATGAGTTGGAGAAATCGCGAGAGGCTGCCATGAGTTCTAACATGTACGGTAGTTTCCGTCAGTAACCTGCTGACTGTCAAATAACACGTTGGCCCAAGCTAAGATCCAACATAAAGCAGGCAATGAAAATTTTTCAACATGAATAATGTAATTACGGGCCTTGTGAGACTCTAACTAATGATTGCGTTTGTTGCGAATGGTGTCACATTCAACACACCACGTATTAGTCTCTTGGCCTGACCATGAAACAGATGGTATCAGCATGTACTTTCATGGCCTTGCACATATATATAAAGGCCTCCTCCATTAGCTCCATTTCTCCAGGTTTCTGCCAGATGCATCAACCGTCAGTCCTTTTTCGTGGCATGCATTTTGTACGGGGGTAAAACGTTTTTCACTACCGCTCAACTGTCGCCTTTCAAGATCAATGAATCACAAACCCACTTTGTAAAATGTACTTAACATGGGTGGGATTTTGATTATCAAATTGTTTTTAAATATTTATTGATTGTGCTCCTCAATATCACTCTGAGTTTCAGAGATAACCTGAAACTTACCTCTAAACTACACCATTACCTTGCCGTTATAATTTACTTTACACAATCTTACGAATGGCGTCACATTCGACACATCACGTGGTGTGTCTAATGTGACGCCATTCGCAACAATTTTTATATCTTGATTGTGGGTCCCTGTTGTGAAATTTGGATTCGTAGGGAAACCTATCAGCTTTACAACCAACAGCCAATTAAAAACAAACAACGTCACTCTGTTTATTTAACAATGCTATTCCTCTTCAACATCGTAAGACCGCAAATTGCCAATCCATTTGATCACATTTTCTCTTTGCATCTGTACTTTTGAATCTTACGTAATATGCACTATTGTTGGTTGTTATAGTAGTTGAAGATAAGATGATAAAAGCATTAAATTTCTACAGAAAAAGAAAATGAATTTCACAGTTACGGCGGTCACCATCCTATATCCCATTCGCTTAATGTGGTGTGTTTCCAGCAAATGTCAAAAACTGTGATGGATTAAAAGAATAGAGAACAATGCGCTCGCTATGTCTTGCTCAAAATTTGGCAGGTATAAGCAGTGCGTTTCAGAAATTTAATACTGTACATTACTTCCGCAGGATGCCGCTGAGACATTCTAATAGTCCAGGGGTCCCTTTTTAATAACCTTTTCAATTCAGGACAATTTTAAGTTAAATAAAAGAAGTAAAGTTTCAAGACTTTGTTCTGCTAACAAATCACAGCGTCATCTGCGGTAACGAGAAAAGATCACATTCAACGTCTATTTAATATAATGCAAGCACAGTATGTTTCTAGAATGTCTGTCAGTTAAAACATAAAGTGATCTTAATTGTTTCGTATTTGCAACTTACTCTTCTATACACTTTTCGTCAATAGTGATAATATTTTCTCTTGTATGTGCCGTTCTTGGCATGATTAACCTTATATCCGTGTGTGTGAAATAGTGCTTTCGTGAATAAATTGCCAAAGAAATAGGAAACTAAGTAATTAATTACGGTAATTGATAATGCGGATCTTGTTTTGGGAAGTTCTTCACCTCCAGTTATTTTATGTTGGCAACTGCATGTACGTGTACATACAGTAGGCCTATGTTTAACAACATCGTCTTCGTTGTATTGAGGACTAGTACATTATCGCAAGAAATGATAAAATGCATGCAGAATGAAGGACACAGGTTTGGATCATCCATGCACCATTGTTACTGAAACAAATATAATTTGCAATACATGTAGATGCAGATCTGCCAATTTCACCATAGACCCTTATATTTATATTTCATCTCAGTCTGGTGTAGCCTGGTCTTTTCTTTGGAATTCTTGTGACCATAGGGAAGATGAGAGAAAAAACGACGCTTAACAGGACCAATATACCCAGAAAACTTTCCAATTGAGAATCGCCACCACAGATGTCCCCTAAATCAGACAAATGCCAGTCTACAAAGAAAGAAAAACAATTTATTATCTATAATTATAACATACAGTGACTTGCCTTAACTGTAACCTAAACAAATTTTAATTTTCGTATAATCAAACAATGGCAATTTTAATAACATGCTTTCAAAGACATTATTTATGCTTGCGACCACTTCTACATGTATATACTAGTATAGGTTCTTTCGTACAGGATTGAGATGAACGAAACGTGATGAAACAAATTAGTCGTATAAATTCCAAATCTTGTTAAGAAGTATTACATCTATTTGGAAATGTCGATCACAGGTTAGACCCATTTTGGAATAACATCACTGTTTCATTATTTACCAGTTGCCTATGCCAAATGGTACAATGGCCCCTTAGAATATGTTCGATATTCATGATAGACATCTTACCTGGCCGAGTTTTTCTCACCAACGCTTCAATTCCAACTGCAATCAAGTATGAAAGGCCCAGCGCCGCCTGGTGTAGGCCCATGCTAAAGCACTTTATACCATCGGAGGCCTCCATATAAGAGTACTCCATCACTGAAAATATGCACAGGTTTTCTTCTGTCTTTTATATATTATGTTTTGAGCATAAAATAAACCGCAAATCACTTAATTTTTACGAATGGGTCCCCCATATCACATAGCACATTAATGATGGTGTAATACTTTTGTAACCCCTGTAGCTGTTTTTTATACATATGTATTGATAACATGCTGACCAAAAAAAACCGACCTATTTCCTTCGTACTTCCTTTCTAACACCCCCACGTCCACACCACCAACAGCAATAACACACAAAAACAAACACACACTGCCAAACCCTATATAAGGAGATATGATGTGTACTGTACATGTACCTGCAAAATGTATCAAGTTAACAAATACGTTGTAATTCTTTTAATTTCAATCTGTTGGAGCCAAGGGTCGGAGTCAAGTGGCCACGATTTAAGCCGTGAACAGAAAGGTTTCTTTGGATGACGTGGACGAATATGTGAATTTCTGTCTTCACATCATCGGTATTTTAAAGTGATACTACGTTCGGATAAAATATGTTAACGAAGCATATCACACAAAAAATGATCGGCTATTAGGTACGAGGAGGACGGTATCGGAACCTGTGAACGGAGTATTTCATGTTGGCCCAAATGACCGCCATATATACAGTACACGTTTACGAACTTTACAAACATTATGACCATAGGTTAACATGCTGACTTCAGTTGAAGAGGAAAAAACCAAGCTGCAGCTTAGAAAAAAATATAACCACTAGTGAGCTGCTTGAACACGTGTCGAATGTTGCCGTGTTTCTAGTCGTGCTGCTTGACAAGAATGGCGAAATACGATTGAAAAATATAGAGGAAAAGACATGTGTAAGAGTACCTGTAAGCTCTGTAAAAACTTCAGCGAGTGCAATCAAACTATATTGAGGTCCTTGGGCAAATATACTGATTGTGGAATAGCCGTGGTTGTTTTCGCTGTCTTTTTTCCGAACTGTCTCTAGCATGATGGCGACAAACCCAGATATGACGGAGAAGACCATGCCAATACCTAAGAAAAAATGATAGCAAGGTTTATTTCTTAAATAGAGCATTAGTCATGCGAATTGTTATGCCAATTATACATGTATACAGTTTGTTAAACGAAATGCGCTTTACAGTTATATGCACTATGAAATTCAAATTAACCTTAACATGTGATCTTTTTCAATACTACAAATTACCACAGTATTGACATAAAATTAAGTGATATAATGAATATGTCCTAAAACACAAAAAGGGGTTAGAAGATATTGTTCATAAAAACTTTAGAATGTAGTTTTTTTTTAAAGATACTTTAAAAATCCCATAATCATTATCAGTTCCAAAATAAGAAAGACAGGTCATTCCTAAAATAAAAAAAGGACAGGTTATTCTTGAACTCAGGGCATAAACTGTAAAAAAAATATTTTGTTATTCGGAGTAACTGCATTTCTACGTAGTGTTCTTTCATTTGAAATAGAATATACAGTATGTTGGAATAAAAAGTCTCTGAATATAGCCCTGATAAAAAATAAATTTATAATTAAAATTGATTATCATGAATTTCAAATAGCAGCTGCATTTCCGTTTTAACAGTTTTAATCATTTATCATTTTTTTTTTACGTTGAGTGCATTTTGATGAACTATATATATATATATATATATATATATATATATATATTGACTTTCTGTACGACTTAATTGCAAAATTGCATATAACAACATGTTTTCAATACTTACATGTCTTTGTTATATAATGCGGTCCGCCGCGGGGACATAGCCGTGGATAAAGACAGTAGAGAGTAAAAGGGATGACAAACACGATAACGACCTCATTAAACAAGATAAGCTGAGTTGAAGGAGATGGAAACAAGTGCCCAGCCACAGTTCTGTTAAGTCCAGATGCTTGCAACTCGTATACTGTAAGCATCTGAAAAAATTGTATGGTATGAAACTGCAATTCAAAAATGAAATAAATTGTTGGCAAATTGTGTTTGATCAGAATTCTTAGTCTTGATCTACTCTCTGAAAGAAATGACTGATTTGTGAGAGACAGAGAGAGGGGGGAAGAAATGTCGGTTTCACTTGATTTACTGTTAATTGTTTGATTGACTGATTGATTTCATCATACCGGCAAGTAAAGAAATCCGAACCCAACGACAGCAGAATTGACCAGTAGAATCCTAAGAACTGCTCTTAAATTCCATCTTCGTAAGGTATTATCCCTTCTACGATATGATGTACTCAACAGGCACCCTTTTTTGCATAACTGAAACGCCGATGACAAAACATTGGGAAGCGCTGTATCTGGAATGTAAAACAAATGTACCGGTAAAATATGCATGTTTATATACTAGTAGTGCACAGGGTAAATACATCTAGGGGTAATTAAATGCTAAGTTGACGATGACGTTATTTGATAACAGGCACTGTGTCCGCATGTTATTTTCACCAGAAGCTTAGGGACCATTCCCGGACCCTATCGTACTAACTGTGGATCGATCTATCTCCGAGGGGATTGTCGCTAAATTGCAATTAACTTAAGCGGCTTAGGTGTCTGTCATGAGCTGCTAGAGGTAATTAATTATCATTTAGCAATTTCAGTAGGCGTGCCAGACATCTAAGGGTGTATTCGCAGAGATTTAGATCGATCCAGAGATTTAGATTTAGATCGACCTAACTCCCTGGGGGTTCATGCTAAATTGCAGTCGGCCGAGCGCGCACCATAGTTAATTACCCCCTTACAGCTTTTAGTAGGCGGGACAGACACTTAAGCCGGCTAAGCTGACAGTAATCTAGTAAGACTCCCCACAGGGATAGATCGATCTAAAATCTATGGAAATGGGTTCTAAGCCTCTCGAGCTGAAAGCAATTTAAAGCGAGAATCCCCTCGGAGACGGATCGATCCTGTTAGATCGGTCTAGGTATGGGAACCCAGTCTTACTTTTTTGGACACCATTTGTGGGAAGTTCAAGGGAGGCAGACCAAATGTAACCCATACAGGTCAGTCGATCACCATTATGAATGACACTGTTCTGAGACCAAATGCGAGTGCAATCAAGTGTACCAGGGATAATGAGATAGATGCAACATTGGTTTGAGGATGTCGCTGCCATTTCGTAAAGGTCGAAGAATGATGTTGGTGATGATGATGGTGATAGCAGGTACATGCATCAGTGGGACAAAGTGAAATTCAAAAGTCTTCTACTACATGTAGGCCTATAAGTAGAGCATATACATCATGAAAGTCACTTTTTCAGTGACATTCAATTTACATGTAGGCCTACCTTCATTGCAGGTGGATTCCGGCTGGTTTTCTTCCGGCGGCTTTTTTCTGACTAAAATGGCCGTCAAAACTAGTATGTCAGATAGAGCGACTGAAACCGGAGCTATCAAATACTTAATGTAGAACTCGATTTCGTCCTTGTCAAAGACAGCGCGTGATGTGTCCGCGATGATGGCCCCGACATTTCTCCATACGTAATACCTGTGAATGATGAAGCGTGTTGGTAATCATATATCGGCTTTATTTATGCATGTCAAATAAATCATTAAAGGGTGCCCTTATACGATGTTTGCTTGAACACCTGAATGCTAAGATAACGAAATGTATTTCAATAAGTTACGCACAAATAATGGTTAACCAGAAAGGTACTTATCGTGAGAAGTATTTTAAACGCAGTTTATGTTACTAGATAACAAATCGTACAAATGTTCATTTCACACCTTAAATGTTGTAAGCATCATGAGAAGCAATATCATATTTATAACAGATGCAAATATTTTTTTTAATGCGTGGCGTCAGTACCAGTGAATAAATCGTCTGCGATCATTTTTGTCCGACATTTGTGCAGCGCCCACTACCGGCAAGACAGCCCCAATACAACCCTGTCCCAAAGCTGTAGTCACAAGTCCTGCTATGACAAGGTCTCTGGCTGCCGAAGCCTACAATATATCGTATACAGATTTCTCATATAGGCCTACTGTATTTATGGATATGGTGTTCTTTTGTCCCTGGTCCACAGAAGGGGTGCACTTGTCGTATATCAAAGCCATAAAGTAATTTTTTTAAAAAGCAATTCTCGAGTTCATAGAACAGCTTATTTTCCTCGATTGATAAAATGCTCCAAATGCTTATAAATGTAACACAGAATTTATCTTGACTCTACCTTAACATTTTTATCTTAAATATATAAATAAAACAGACAGAAAATTTCTCACAAAACAACTTGGCCCAGCATGTGAAGAAGCATCAAACAAAACTATATTACATATAGGGCCTGCATGTTAACTGATTCTGTTCAATACACATGTATATATGTCCAAAGGAAATTTTGGAACTATTTATCATAATCAAACATACGTCGTGTACATTGAGTCATGCACGTGAAATCAAAACGTATCAAATAATCAATGCTTGGTCACTACTTCCACATTTTAATCCTGAATGCAACAGGCTGGGATTACATGTAAGAATGCTGTGGAAAAGGTTTTACAGGAAATGTGGATAATTTTACGCATATGATAGTTTGGTTGGTTAATAAAGGGCCAATGCATTGGGAAGAAAATCAAGTTTGATATAAATTGCTGACAAGTTAATTAAATTTACTATCTGGAAGTTAAACAGGATTTTTTTTACAATATTTAATGTTAAATTTTACAATATTTAATATGCTTTGGAATATCCTTTGTAAATAACCGTTTACATGTAAAAATACAGAACACTTCTTTCTGGAAACGAATGGTCTAAGTCTCCGTAGCTATGATGTATTTAATTAAATGAAATTCCGTTAAAATATAATAGACAGTTCTTGAGAATATATGTACCATGTATCTAATAATATAAATCATTTAACAAATGAAACTTTATCGGATTACTTTAACATTACATTTGTCTCAGCTTCATATGTAGCACACTCCAGAAGAACAAGACCTGAGAATGAAAATAATATATTCAAGATATAGCCAAAGTGATTTGAGGTGTGCTCGCAAGCAAGCGTGTATATGTGTGTCGTTTTTAAGACTTTACCCTCTGTCACATTTGCCATGCGATGTAATGTCTCTTTTCGCACACGTCTGTGCGGAGGCGTGTAACGAAAGTGAGGGTCCGTGTAACAGAAAGTCCGCCCTCCATAAAGTAGTAATGGTTAGGGTTAGCCTGACCCACGTGGGTCAAAATCTAGGGCGAGGCTTACCTGTACAAACGAATGAGAAACGGACTCTCTGTCATGGGGGACACTCTGTTGTTTTACACCGGGAAATCCGGATTTAAGACCTTCGTAGCCTCCACGATTTTTTAAACTTATGCCAACTCTTTCAAACCGTATGCAAGTAGGTTCTGTGTGACGGTAATACCCCCGTCACACTAGAGGCAGAATGAGCAAGAATGCCGTCGGAAATACAATTCTTTATGCATCCCTGGATATTCAAAGAACATTCTAAAAATTCCGAGTGCATTTCAAATATTTTTACCCATTGTTGTGGTCGGCCCGAATGTTAAAAACTTTCGAAGTGCATTCCAAGTGGAAAATTATTGAATGGCATTTGAATAGTATTCTAACTACACTATGACTGCATTTTAAATATTCTCGCGGCATTCTGGCAGCATTCGAAACATTCCGATCACATTCGAGGGATATTCAAACTGGCATGTGACTTAAGGGCCCCGTCCCCTTATTCGAAACCAGCAGGAATCAAGCAGAACCAGCCAGAATGAATTAATTGAAAAATTCGTGCAACAATCGGGAGGGAATATTGCGAATGTTGTTAGAATGCAGTCAGAATAATCCGAATGAAATTCAAATGCCGTATCAGTGTGGTTTGACTGCTGGCCGAATACAGACTGAAGTAGGTCTCGAATGATATACGAAGCGAACTCAAATGCAGTTAAAATGCTCCCGGTATGGCTGCCAATGATGGTTTGAAATATAAAGAATTCAAACAGAATGCAGCTGAAATACCTTAAATACTTAAAATTACTTTCTAACATGTTTAGAATGTAACACGATGCCCAGAGTGTATAAATAACGCCAATGAAATGGTAACTTATCAGAATGTTTCGAATGCTGTTGGAATGCCGTGAGAATATTTAGAATGCAGTCATAGTGCAGTTAGAATACTGTTCAAATGCCATTCGATAATTTTCCACTTGGAATGCACTTCGAAAGTTTTTGACATGAGCAAAACATTCGAGCCGGCCACAAGAATGGGTAAAAATATTTGGAATACACTCAGAATCTTTAGAATGCTCTTCGAATATCCTGGAATGCACAAAGAATTGTATTTCAGACGCCATTCTTAATCATTCCGCCTCTAGTGTGACGGGGGTATAAAATCCCGCCAGAATGTTTCGAATGTGCCTCGGATGAGCTGAAATATTAATTTTGCCAGCAATCGAACTACACCAGTAAGCCATTCAAAGTATATTCTAAATATTCTTACTGCCTTCTGACAGTATTATAAATATTCGTAGTTTTCCAACTACATTCGAACTGCTTTTGAGAGCTAATACAGCCGAAAGTGCACTAATCATTCCAGGCGAATTCAATCGCATTCTGAGTATTCCAACAGTACTCTTACAATAATTAAGGTCAATTTGAACTTTTTCCCCGAATGTGGTGCAAATTTTAAAAATTCTTCGTTCACTCTCATTCTTCTTGATTCTTGCCGATTACGAATAAGTGTGACGGAGTTATAAAAAACCTACGGGTGTCAATCTTCAAGAAGGAGGAAGGCCTACGGTCACTATACGGAATCTGCACTGAGATTGAAAGGGCTCCCTTCGTATGATCACTGTTCAGCACGACACCGGTTTAGCACGACACCCACTCATAATGTAAACATGCTCAACTAAAGCCGTGGAAATATAATATGTGCAAAAAATGCACGGAAAATCATATAGTAATTCATCGTGAGGCGCCCATGGCAAATGTAACCTAAGATTGAGGTTTTAAAGAGTGTATATTTCCATTGTATTTGACAGTGTGTTTAACAATAAAATGTTCTCAATGTTTGCAAGACTCTTCATAGACAATTTATGTTTTTGATATTTTTATGTACGCCACAGTACATGCATTTACATCCAGTAGTGTATTGGCGAGGGGGAGGGGCAGCGAACACGTGACTCTCTCTTAGGCTTTCGAGGCCACTGCTTCTCGCCAGTGGCTATAAAATTTCAACATGTAACTAAGAATAAAATACAGTATAACGAATGAGACGAGATAACCCAGACAAAAAGTTACCCCTGCCCTTTATATATAATAGTAAAATTCTTCGTCTTTGGTGGTCATTTTTTTCACACGAATTGCCCCTCCTCTCCCCCTTATAAAGGTCCCGGACTCGCCAGTGTAAATTAAATGTGTGCTGCACACAGTATTGTAAGTGTCATACTAACCTACACTGAGGACAACATACCCTACTCCCAGCGTTGGAATTGGATGGAGAAATGCATCAGCGAAGGCCCCACCAAATATCCCAAAACACGCTGATGCACCTGGCAAAAGAGTAATTAAAGCGATAATTAAGTTTAAAAAATTATGTCTTTGTAGGTTGATAATTAATGTAGGTCTGTGAGATTAAAGGGAATAACTCTTAGTATGAGATCTATATTTCACAATAAAAACATTGTGAACAACTCATAGAAATATAATATATTCTGTTGTACCACAAAAACGGCAGTTATAGCTATTATTTTGATATCTGAGCTTGTCTTTAGACCACGTGACCTCCTTTGCTGTCTACACTCTGTTATAATCTCTTCAGAGGTTATAACAAAACAAAAACAAACTTTTTAGAAAAAAAAAAACAGGGACTAACTTTGAATGTAAAAATGGATTCATTTACCATTGGTGAGTATGGGAAATTGTTGTTTACTCCAGGAAAATTCATTTTTGGCCAAAACAAAGAGTTATTATCGCTTTAATAATACGCATGTATATTTTAGTATACAAGAACTGTATAATCTTCTGTTGATAATAACCACATTGCGTTCAGAACAAGGGTACAAACGTGACATATGTCATAGATAATATGAGCATAGAGATTAGCACAGTTAAAAACGACGCACCTTGCGTTAAATATCAGTGGTTAGTCAGTTTAAATAAATATCAAGCAGGTTTTGCAGAACAGATACGAGTTATAGAGTCCCAATTAAACAATATTTATATGGCCTCTTTGTCAACTGACGTTAAGCAATGAAAACATAGCTTAGTAATACAAACCATTTTATGCCAAAATGTGCACGAACTGGTATAAACATTTGTCAAAGTATTTTTTCACGTAATATTGTTCATGGGTAAACGAGTTATGTTACTTGATTAAATAGGAAAACCCATCTCATGCATCTCAAAAGAGACAAAAAGATGGACAGCAAACAAACAGACAGGCAGGGGACAAATAATCGCCATTGGAGAAGACAGACAGACGGACTGACTGACTGACAGACAAAAAGACAGACGGACAGGTAAAGTAAAAAAGGGCAGAAGCTACTGGTCACATAACATCTTCCGGTTGTCAATCATTTTTCTTATTTTCATCATTTACCTACAAACATCATGTGTGCAATTACTGCATCATCGGTGGTGTTGCTGTTCTCCTGTAGTGTGCTGCACATGGTGTTGCTTGAATTTGAAGCCTTGGTCCATAATTCATTTACATAGTTTTCGACTGTAAAATAGGCAGCCCGCTCACACATTAATGCAAGCAGTACCAGCAAAGCTGATTTAGAAAACGCCATTGTGAGGCGTCCATCTATCACTGAAAAACTACCGGGTCAACGGTGACAGACATACACACTGCGTCACTGTTATTAGAACAAACGTATATTAAAACAAGGAATTTAATCACAAAACCTATAAAACCTCCTTGTGATGCAAGAAAAACCTGAGTTAAGATATTATGTCAGTTAATGATAAATATCCCGGTACATAAAACGAATTAATAGGAACGCATCTTCAATGTTGTAAAAGTACTCCACCAAATGATAGAAGCTTAATTACTACCCTCTACCAGAGTGGCAGATATTATAGGCACATTTTCCCCATTTGCACCCTGTAACTTTTGGCCAGATGGAACCAATTCAATCTGCACGCACGCAGATGGCATTGTACCCGCAAGCGCTCTATAGGGAGCTACTACAGGAGATTCCCCAGTTAACTTCAATCTGAAGAAACGAGCGATAAAGAAGGGACCACTTTTATCGGTCACAACATAGCAAGAGATTTAAATTACAGGAATTAACAGTCTTGATTGCTGTCAAGGGGCCTGTTAAGTGGCAGTGCCTGAGCAGTTATGCAAACAATTACCAGCCATGTAACCATTCTTGAGATTTCATTACAGGGTGACAGAGAACCATATGACCGCCTATTAATCTAAAGAAATATCTGTGAATATATTGTGAAAATCGAACTGTCGTCGTGGTAGAGGGTACAAGCCTACCGCCATATCAGTAACCGGGGACCAGGTTTAGTCAGGTAGTTAAGTCACGTAGTAACCACGTCATAATAAGCGCAGATAAAAAGTGGATGCGGGGAATCCCCCGTCACCCTAATTTATTATCGCCCCCCCCCCCTCACCCCATCCCACATACCCCACTTAAAGTCCCCTTTAAAGTCCCCTTTAATGTTTACATCCTACGTGCCTGACACATAAATGATTAAATTGAATAAGATGTCAAATACAAAAAAAGTATTTTGATTTACCAACTTAAGAAGGCTAACAGGCGAAAACCCCTTAGCTGTCTATGAAAACGAAAAGTATAGAGTACCAATTGATAAAATGAATAGGAGAAATAGCGAGAGGCTGCCATGGGCTCTACATGTAACATGTATTTTTCATCATATTTGCTCTTCTTTCAATTTAAAAAATCATTTCTTTGTCTTTTGTCGGAAACTGTTCCTTTAACCTTCAGAGATCGCGGGCGTCACTGGGCCAGTGTCGGTATATATATAATAGGCCCCCTATCCAATATTAATGTTTGTACTCGTTCATGCTGTCGCCGTTCGTTTTGCTGTGATAGCATTGTTAAATAATTTGCACTTTGTTTCATATTTACAGGTGTAATTTACTGGGCCAAGGCCAGTGACACTCATGGGGCACAGTCTCGGGTTTTATTACTTGATTTTAGAAAAGCGTTTGATTTAATAGACCACAATATTTTGCTAGGCAAGCTCTGCAGCTATGGAGTACCTCCAGTATTACTCAGATGGGTCCATGGCTTTTTACTAAATNATGTAAGCGTGCAGCCATTTTGATTGACAGCTCTGGAGAGGGCCCTAGCCTAGTGATGCCCCGTAGGGTGTCAAGGATATGTAGAAGGAAGCGCTAACAAAGGCGATTACGTTTAACCGCAATTAAGAGGTGTGAAGTTGCATTTGAACGTTTCAATGGCTCTTCCTCGGCAATCGAGTAATTTTACCTGAGAGATTCCTTCTTTGTTATCGGCAAAGTGATCAGATAAAACTGTGTCGAGAGCAAGTGTCCGTCACTTGTGTTAATACGAGTTTTTTGACGGGTAACGCTGCAGGATTATTTTGCACGACACTTGGTAATCGTCAGATCAACGGAAAAATCCAGTGATTACTTCATAGCAGTATTTCTCAAAATGCCAGCTAAGATAAAGGGGAGACGCTCAGCTGCGCAAGATTCAACGGTAAAAGTGGCTGAGAGAAGGCTTTTGAATAAATATTTTATTTTTACACACATGACACTTAGACCCTATTTGCTTTTTACCTGCTAGTCTTGACTATTTTCGGGGTCTTTTTGTGATTTTCATTTTTGGATACATTTTGAACTCTTTCTTCCCGCTTGATCAGTGATTTTGAAATTAATTTTCTCCAAACATCACAAAATGCAAAGCCGCTAACATGCGTTTTTATTTTTCTTGTTTTAATCATGCTGTCAGCCCTTGCTTGGATTTCTCTCGTTTGGCCATGCACATCACAATTTTTCGCGTTTCTCTCAAGCTCCATGATATCATATCTTGGAGAATAAAATTTTATTTTGTCAACATTAGATTTACCTTTTGCAAACGGCGACCAACAATCATTTCCGGTTTCGTAACGTGTCGCAGATACGCTCGCCGATATATATCGCAAAAATTAAAAGCTAGGCTAAAAGTATCCTTTTTAGCGTTTTTTTTAAATTTGTTTATCGATTTTTCTTTCATTTGTCAATTAATTTAGGCGATTCGATTAACTCTTTCACCCATTTATTAGGTATACAGAAATCAGTCATTCGACTGAACAAATAGGGCCGGTTTTCCCCAACCGCCACGCATAGGCCTTACTCTCAAAATTTTCCTTCTTTCCTCTGGAAAGGGACTTTTAACACGAACTTTTCTCTTCCCCATAGTGTACTAGCTAGACTTCTTCGCTGCTAAGCTGATGTAAGACTTATGACCTATTACCGCACACGTAATCGGCTTATAACTCATTAACTGTGCTCCGACCCCCTCATGGCAACGGCCCTTAGTAACAGAGGCGTGGCTTAGTTGTCAGCCTGACTGGGGCGCGTGCCGGTTGAAAAACTTATCAAAAGACACATTTTGCGATGCAAATTCATAAAAATTATTACATCCAACGTTAGATACTTTTTTGATTAATATAAACACACAAAAAACTCAAAAACATGATTTTAAGCGTATTTAACCCTATCACCGGCCTTAAAGCTCTATTTTAGTACTACATCTTTATACTTTTATACATATACATTCAATATATGTCTTATATATTGCAAAGAACACAATAAACCTTTATTAGTAATTTCTGCGGAACAATATCAGAGCCAAACAGTAAGTTTTAATATAATTTGATAACCTAGTTGGAACCGACAAAACAAGTGATATACTACCTTATACGCCTACGGGGTTTGGGGCCGTAACACGGAGAAATTATACCAGGCATTTTGTTTTATACCAAAAGTCTACATGTATATATGGGCCTATGAACAGCAAGGGGGTTGTAATTGACAATAGTTTAGACAGCTTATTAATGTAAAATCATTTCATACCAAATGACATATTATTATTATTATTTTCGCTTGTACAATTCTAGCTGTGTGTGACGTATTCGATATTGACATCTGAAAGGTCACATGACTTGCATTTTCTTGAAAGTAGGTCATGTTGTTATCACTGGGCAGAGAAGAGCAATAACGTGAGTGAATACTTGCCATGTGAGTTTGAAAACGGATTAATTATCTTTTGATGGGTGTTTCATTAGTGTCTTATGATCAATGTTATATTCTGTATTTCTTGTAAATATGCTTAGACCTTGAGGAAAACCTATAAAATGTAGAAAAGTAAGGTGTGTTGTTGTCAGTAGACAAAATAGATAAACAGCATGGAGTTCAATGTGCTCCACAGCAGGCTACCCACCAAAGGTAAGAGCACAGTAGAGGAATTACTTGATTATGGGAAATCCAAGTAGTGGACGTATCCATCTTTCGCCCTACATGTGTGCACAGAGCAAGCTTATGGATGACGTGTATTTTTACAACTAGATTATTGTCACAGCCTGTCAAGGCATACACGTGTTCCCAGTCATGTATTTTGGAAGAGACTTCCTCTTGGCTCATTACATATGGTTCATATTATATGTTTACAAATACTTGGCCAAGGTCTATATTATATTATATCAGGGGCGGATTCAGGGCGTCTTCTGGGTCTTCCGGACGGGTATCTAATTTTGACGGGTATCTAATTTTTTCTGTCGGAAGACGGTCAAAAATGAAGAACGGAGCAACAATGATAATTTGGAAGACTGTCAGAAAATATCTCTGAATCCGCTCCTGTATATGTTTACAAATACTTGGCCAAGAATATGAGTAAAAGTGAATTTTGATTTGAAATGTTAAATATTTCTTATCTGAGAAACGGCAAAAATAGTGAGGGCCACTAGAGATATTATCAAGCCTTGGTTTCTCCTTTCTAACAATAACCAGAAGTAACACTGACTGCATTTAATTACCTGTGTTATTTACTGAAATGACTGTGATTAAATGGTTCATTTGATTAAAATGCTAGATTAGATTCAATTAGCATACTAAGCCTAAGTGTGCTTATGAAGTACATCAGAAATAAATCTTTGATTATTATTATATTTGGATGTTTAATTCCAGCTGCAAACTTTTCTATGTAACAAGTATCAGTTGCTGCTGATTGCTGATGATCTGTATTAATAATGAAGGTGTTGGAGAAACAAAATGTCATTTTATTGTTATATAAAATTGTACCGCAGACTATGTACTTTACTATGTATTTAGTTTATTTAATTAAGCTGCCTTAATTGTGTTATTACTTAAGTCTAGATGGATATACTGGCATTTTGCAGTGCTGCCCATATAATCATCACTGGTAGAAAACCTTTACATAATTTAAATACTAGTTACAACACGAGTTGTCCACTGTATGCGACATACATGTACAAGTGCGTTATAATATAGAGGCTGGATTTAGTTCAATATGTGCATGATTATACTCCCAAAGTTTCAGTTATCTTGGTCGCTTATTTGCATTACTAGTAGTTCACCAATTGTTAAAGGGTTGTTTGTGGTACACATTATCCTTGAGATACCCCCACAGATAAAAACTCCATAAAAACTTTATGGGATCTATTTTGGGGGGGGTCACCCTGTATTAGTCTTGTTCACATTATTGTGGTGTAAGAGGCGGATTCAGGACATGAAAATCGGATAGATATATATACAGATAAGTCATCTCCTGACCTTCTACTAGTACTGGCCTTGTTACTAGTATGGGGGTCATGTTTAGAATTTTAACTGCCGTATGTGATTTTAGATTGAAATTGTATATAATATATATGATGTTTTTATATAACTGATGTGTTGAGCTATGCCTCTCTTGTTCAGTGTTGTATGGACATATTATTAAAGTCTATGAGCTGCTTCTTGATTCTATAACATTCATGTATAACACCCACTTTCTTACACAGTGACACACTCGCTGTGCCATATATTAGAAATCTGCCCAATTTTTTCTACGACAATAATGCATCATAAGTGACTAGCTTTGATCAGTTTTAAAATTTAGCAGTGTCACTGTGAGATTGGTGGCACTGTCCTGTGTGATAAATAACATGCCACTGATGTGTTTACAGAGTACAGTGACAAGATAGGGCTGGTGGTTATAGCCTGGGTCAGTGATCTGTTTGTGACATCTCCAAGTACAAAGGCCATATCAGTTTGATCAGGTGACCATTCTGTGTGATTATATAAGGCAGGTGCCCTATACAAATTTCTGAATGTTATCTAGAGAAACATGGAGAATTTATGTTGTCAGTTAGCTTGAGAAATATTGATACTAGCGCTTAAACTGCCTAATATTCTGTCTGCTCATAGTCCCTGATGAAGTAGGACTGCCAGCAGCAGACAGAATTTTTTTTACTGTTTGGAAAAGGTCTTTTACGTTAATTTCTAGTGGGATTTTAAAAATACCTGATGAAACTTTTCAACATGACTGTTATTAAGTATAGTGCCTTTTAGAATAGGGGTTGAAAGAATAGGTGAAAGAATAGGGGTTGGTTCAGTAAGCCTCCTCTTTGGTAAAAAACAAAAATTATTGAAATAAATAAAAGTTGAATATTCACCACAACAAGTTAAACATCCTACTCCTTAAACATTTCACAGTGTCTTGAATGTTTGTGCAATCTCAGAGTTTTCATTATGCTAAGCCTGAGTTTATGATTCAGGACTTTCACTTTCACTTTTTCAAAATGCTGTCATGTCTGATAAACATGACAATGACGTAGTTGGCATTTTTCAGACTTGATGGTAAGATTACTCAATCCCCACTAACCTCTCGTTAACTTGGCCAGTGATTGCAGAAATTTTAATAGGGTAAAGTTTTCATCTAATTTACTTCTTTTTAATTTCAGATTGTTGGTCTCATCATGATGAGTACTAAAACTCTGGTAGCCATCATTGATGGTATGTACTGCCAGAAGTGTCCCAAAAAGATAGAAGATGCATTGAAAAACAAGAAGGGCATAGGAAATGTGCAGGTAAATATGGCATGATATTTTGTCATGTTACTAGATTTATTATGAATGTAGGTCCCGTAGGTGTGAGGTAGCATTCTCTCTCCCTCTCTCTCTCTGATACATAATTTATTATCACACCAATTTACACTTACAAAATTAAATCATAATTATTGAAATGATTTTTTTTTACTTTAATTAATCATGATACAAACCAATTTTCTCCTCTGCTGTTCAAGTGATGTTTAGGTCATTCATTTGCAGTTAATTTTTTTTATTATGTTCTTCTCTTTAAATATTTTTAATTGAATTTCTCAATTTAGGTTTCCCTGGAGGACAAGGAAGGAGTGGTCACTTTTGACCCTGGGACCATCTCGGTGGATCAGATCCTGTCAGATATCCAGGGATTGGACGCTGCATTTAAAGTATGTAACTAAGATTTCTCGACTGATATTATAATTATAAATGATGTATGGGACGATGTATACCTTGGATACAATGAATTTTATAATTATATAAGTATTATAAATTTGGTAAATAAAAGGTAATTTAATAAGGCTCAGCAATTTTTCATTTTTAAACACTACAAATTATGCTTTCAACAAAAAATTGCATATAAAATTATGCCAATAAAAAGACAAGTTTTATTACTGGACACCTTACACTTTACTGCCTATCTTTATGATATTAATATATACAAATTATGATATCAGCTAAAAATTTGCAATTTAAAATTAAGCCAATTAACAGACAATTTTTATAACTGAATACCTTACATTTAACAGTCTATCCTGTTTAATCTAGAATGTCCCTTTGTATTGATAAAGCACTTGTTTAACACCTCCAGGCACATCCCAAAGCCACCCAGACCCCTGTCCAGGAGGTCACTCTGTTTGCTGACCACATGACCTGTGGAGACTGTGTGAAGAAGATTGAAGATGCCCTAGGCAGGCTGGATGGAGTGACTGCTGTCAAGGTGTCTCTGGCCATGGGCAGTGTTACTGTCAGGTAAAATGACCTGAACCATATCCATCTGAATGTAATTATGATAAATTCCTGACTTGTTTTCATTTGCTGTGATTTTTTTTTTTGCATATTTTCCTGTTTCAGTGCACCAGGTAGAAAATTAATGTCAGTTATAATTGGATTATTTCATTGACAGTTCAAATTATCCACATGTGCAGTTAATGCATATTTTCTGCAACCAAGGCTTGATAACTTTGATTCAAGTACAATTTAAAACCTTTCGTTTTTAGTTATTATACAAATAAACAAAATTATGATAACATCTCCTTTGACTGCAGGCATAATCCAACCCAGATAAGCTCTGTCAACCTCCGAGATGCCATTGGAGCATTAGGTTTCCCAGCTTCTTTGAGAAAGCCTCCCCAACCTCTCTCCTCTGCCACCATAGATATACAAGGGATGACTTGTAATTCGTGTGTAAAACTCATTGAAGACACCATCGGAGAAAAGAGTGGGGTGAAGTCCATAGTGGTCAGCCTGGAGAAAGGTCAAGGGGTGATCCAGTATGATCCAAAAGTGACCACTGCCAGCTTGTTGGCTGGATACATTGATGATATGGGTTACGAGGCAAGATTGTTGACGCAGGTGCCCCAAGAGGAGCCGGTCCCAACCTGTTCAGAGAAATCATGCACCGTAGACGTGAAGGGTATGACGTGTCATTCTTGTGTTGACCTCATCGAGCAAGTGATCTCTGAGAAGCCAGGCGTGGTGAAGATTAAAGTTTCCTTGGAAAAAGGGAGAGCTGACATAACCTTTGATCCAGAGACCACAGACCCAAGGCAGCTTGCTGAGGATATTTCTGACATGGGTTACGATGCAGAGGTGGTTGCCGACAGCAAGTGTGATGAAGGTCAGATCCAGAAGTCTTCCAAATTAATCACTTCCAATATTGTCATATCTGGAATGACCTGTCAGTCATGCGTGAAGAAGATCGAGGGTGAGCTGGGGGATGTCATTGGAGTGGGAAGTGTGAAAGTGTCACTGGTTGAAAAAGAGGCTACTGTGCAGCACAATCCCGCACACATAAGTGCAGATCAGATATGTGCTAAAATTCAAGGGCTTGGATTTGGTGCATCCATTAAAGGTAACTATTAAGGGAATCACCACAGGGACATCTCACATATTTTTTTAGACAAAAAATTATATTTCATTGCCTAATTCATGATTATTTTTGAAATATTTCAAACAGAAAATACTATTTCCTAAACCACATACATGTGACTTCAGTTTAAATTTAGAAAAATTTTTACAAGAAAAAGAACTGCTACTTTGTGTTTAGTTTTTAGTTGATTTAGTATTGTTATTTTAAATGTCCTTTAAAATGTTTTCTTCCGTGTATTATGAATGTTGTCATCTTAACAACAGACGTTTTTACATTTTAAGGGTTAATTTGTTAACTTTTTTATAAAATCAGTGCAATATTCATTTCTTTATCCATCAGATGTAAAGAAAAATGCCAGTGTTGTTGCCAAACCAAAAGTCATTGAACGTAATGCAAGCCTGCGGCGCAGCAAGGGCAGTGTCCGTCGTCGCCAGCCAACACAACCTCGTGAAGATGGAAAGTACCATAAAGCCTTGTTTAATGTGAGAGGAATGACATGCGCTTCCTGTGTGGCTAACATTGAACGTACTATGGCCAAGGTAGAAGGTATGTCAGAATCCTTGAATGTGTTTTTTATTTGATCATGCATGTGTTTTGAAGGACATTGCCCCCTCTCTTTTATATGTACAGAATGGCAAGTTCAGAATAGGGTGCGGGGTGAAGGTGTCAAAAATGACCAGGATCTGCCAGTGTATATGTATTGATTTATGTTTTGCATTTTTAGAAATATTTTCAAATTATTACATGTCTTAATACCTACTTAGAATTACACTTACGCTTTTCATTTATATATCTGTATATTTAACAATGTGTGATAGAATGACAACTTTCAGATAAATTTTCTGAAGAAAGATCTGAGGTGAAATATGTCCCAGAGTTCAGCATGACTCAAATTATGCTTTTGCTATTATCTTCATATAATTTAAACAAAAGTGACCATGTAGTATTTTGCAGTTTTATATTTTTTTAAACTTACAGGCATTGAAACCATTCTGGTTGCCTTACTGGCTCAGAAAGCAGAAGTGACCTACGACCCAGAGTTGCTGAATCCAGAGACAATAGCCAAGAAAATCACTGACCTAGGATATGAAACTACAGTCCTACAAGAAGCCACTGGGGGACACGTAGAACTGTTTGTAAGTTAATTGTCCTGGTTTTTTCTTTACTTGTGTACAGTGCACATTTTGCCTTTATTTAAAATATTTAAAGTGAATTTTACTAGACATTGAGAGATTTTTCTTTTGCCATGAAGCTTTGCTGTATTATGAACTGTTGACCCAGAAAAAATTATCTTTAAGTCTTTATTTCAGGCTTTAATTTCTATTTTTTACCATCTTCAGTTATGTTCAGCAGTCTCCATCTCCATTATGAGAGTGGCTAAATTTTTTGCTGCAATATAAATTTAACCAGTTCTTTAAATCTTTGAAACCAGAAAAACAAAAATGTGGGTTTTGTCTTATTTTTGGCTAAAACTAATTGAAACAAGTTTCTAATAACCAAATGAATTGAAGTTTAAGTTGGTTTTCTGTTCTATTCAAATAAATTTTTCATCCTTAGTTGTAAACAACAAATTATTGATCATATTTTTGTTATTCGTTATTTGTTCTGTATATATTTCAAGATCGTCCATATATTCTTATATCATATCTTAAATTTCTCAGATTTCTGGAATGACTTGTGCTTCATGTGTTGGCAAGATTGAGGATCATGTTATGAAGAAACGGGGCGTTAAATCTGCCTCCGTTGCCTTGACAACCTCCAGGGGGAAATTCGAATTTGACCCAGAAGTCACTGGAGCAAGAGATATCATCCGGCATATTGAGGTAATATAACCAATATTTAGCTTGAATTATTTATTTTGATTATCGTATTACAGTAATGGTTCTGATTTTGTGCAATTTTATTTATATTTGTTACCACTATTAGCTAATAAATAGCTATAGGCAGATGAAAATCCTTATTTTTCTGAAGTAAGTTGACAGTTCATCTCAAGTTATCTGCCTTTTGATACATTTTCTTTAAAAAAAATCAAACTAGTGGAGCAGAAACATCTAGAAAGTTTACAAGTTTATTACAGGTATCTTTTATCTTGTGTACCATGCATATTTTCAGTCACTGGGTTATGAGGCCAAAATCTTCACCAGTGACAGTAAGAATTTAGCCCAACTGGAATTGGAAAGGAAAAAGAAAAGGCAAGCACTTTATTTCTAGAACAGAAATATTGAAAGAAAAATTTTAAACAGCATGATAATTATAATTCCGCTATTTTTCATTACAAAACTTCTTTCACTGGGATGGATGCATTTCAAGAATCTTTGTAAAGATACTCATTTGTGCAGGAAGAGGATATTTGGTAAAAAATTTGTTAACACTGATACAAATTAAACATCAGTAATAAATATCTCCCATTTTACATTGTAAGCAATCTAATTTAAGAGCTATTTTCAACAATTATTTAAGAGATATTTTTCAACATTATTGATTTTTTACTTTTATTATTATTTATTTATTTATTTATTTATTTATTTATTTATCATTATTATTATTATTATTTTTTTTTTTTTTGTCTAGCTGGCGCAACTCTTTCTTCATATCTCTGATCTTTGGCGTCCCCACCCTGTTGACGGTCATTTTCTTCTCAATCACCAAGATCCCTGGGGGGTGGCCTACTCCACCCCACGGAGCTGGGAATACAACGGATGGCCTGATCAACCCCCATGACATCCGGATCATTCCTGGCTTGAGCTTGGACAATTTGCTTTTCTTTATATTTGCCACACCAGTACAGGTGAGCATTGTATTGAGAAGAGGAATTCAGTATAAAATATGTAGAGTCCAAAATGCTGTTTTTACCCTTATTCTTTGGAAAAATCAAAAATTAGACAGCATCTAGATTTCAGTGTGTAAAAATTGTGTTAGATGAAGTAATTTTTAGATGAAATTAAGGCAGGGGAGGCATTTGCTTCTTTAAAAGTTTTAAGTATTTCTCATCCCAGAGTTGATGCTTTAGAAAGTCTTACTTATAAATGTACGTATGCCATATATCGTATTCTTCATGTGTACCATCGCATTGATATGTTGTGTAAATATTTTTGAACTCTTGTACTTTTTCTGAAGGAGTTATGATTTGCACTTCAACTTTCAAGCTCCAATCACAGATAAGCATTAATTTGCTTAGAAAATGGGAAATTACTTGACAAAAAGCTGTAATTTTGTTATATTGCATTTCAGTTTATTGGAGAAAGATACTTCTACATCCAAGCCTTCAAAGCACTTCGGCATCGCACTACCAACATGGACGTCCTTATTGTCATGGCAACGACCATAGCCTATTGTTACTCTCTTGGAGTAATAACTGCTGCCATGATACAACAGACCCGCGCCAGCCCTATGACATTCTTTGAGACCACGCCCATGTTGGTTACATTTATTGCATTAGGGAGGTGGCTGTCGCATATTGTGGAGGTAGGGAACTTGGGCCCCTTATTTTATAGGAGCAAAAAAGAAGAAAAACTACGGCAGTGGGCTTTGGAAAATCCAGCAGATGGCTTTATACCTTTCTGAGCTTGCTTTTGTCTTTACTTTGGAAGAAGGGTGTTTAATTATTATTTAGTCATATCCCCTGATTAACCCATTAGTGCAGTTTGATAGAATCATGGTATAGTGTTGTGCTGTGATTATAAAAACAATATTATTATACTAATAAGTCTTAGGTGGAAATACCCAAAACTTGTTGGTTGAGCAATTGTTTGTATGTAAGAGATTACTTTACTTTAAGTTGCTTTCTTATCGTGGAAAAATTCAAATTGAGTTTTTCTCCTGACTTTGATACCAGGGCAAGACCTCTGAGGCCATGACCAAGCTTATGTCCCTGCAACCCGCAGAGGCAACTCTCGTGGAACGCGACAAAGATGGAAATATCATGAACGAAGAGAAAATACCCGTGGAGCTAGTTCAGCGCGGAGACTTGCTACGAGTGACACCTGGTGAGAAAATTCCAGTTGATGGTCGAGTTGTGGATGGCAAGTCAAGTTGTGATGAGTCATTGATCACTGGGGAGTCTATGCCTGTTTTTAAAGAACCAGGTAAAGATGGCTTACAACTTGTCGGTGATGATTAAGAGCTTTCCATATAAATCTAGGTTCCCTCTATGTACATATACAAATAAATATAGATTGAAATAGAAGTCATCAATATGTCTTTTGTAACATTTTTCTTTCAGGTTGCAATGTGATTGGTGGATCAATAAATCAGAATGGTGCCCTGATAATGGAAGCTATCCATGTAGGCAGTGACAGTGCCCTAGCGCAGATTATTAAACTGGTGGAGGAGGCACAGACATCCAAAGTAAGTTAACAAACTGGAAAGAGGAAAAGAAATTTTGATTTAGTGCTTCACTTATCAAAGTATATTGCTTAAAGTCATAATAACTCTTCGTTTTGGCCAAAAATACGATTTTCCTGGAAAAAAATGGCAATTTTCCCATACTTGCCAATGGTCAACGACCCCATTCCTGCATTCAAAGTTAATCCAGGATTTTTTTTCCTAAACGTACAGTTTTTTGTTTAAATCTCTTAAGAGATTTTAACTGACGGAGCCCTCTCGTATCGAGCGATAGTTTCTGGTGACCTACTTAAAACCGCGGGAAAAGCAGACAACAATAACACTATATAACAATATTATAAGATTCGTAAGATATATTCGTCTTTTTGCTCAAAATGCATTTATATCTACAATGTGTGCAATTCTGGGCTTTTCGTTATCCGACGCACTGTACAAAAACTCGCAACTTACGTCTGAGGGTTTCCCGCCATGTTATTTTGGTCTCGAATGAACGCGAGAATCTGCGTGACACCTAAACGTCATTGGCAACGGATGCACTTGTCGACCGCGAAGAAAGGCATCGAAAGCCCAAGTGACAAGCACAGATTTTAGTTTTACTACAATAACAGTCGTTTTAGTGGGAAAATGCAATAGAATATATTTCCAGGCGTTGTTTACGATGTATTTCTTGCAGAATTTTGAATCTCAAAGGAAGAGTTATTATTGCTTTAACATAAGGAGAATAAAAATTGCTTAACAGTGAAAACTAATATTTTGCAACCATCTAGAAAATCTCTCTTGCATATTACTCTGAAAAGTATAGTTAAAAACAATAGTAGATATTTAAATTAAGGGAAAAATATATTATAATCCTGATCTTTTGTGACTGTCTTGCGCAAGTTATACTGCTTCAAAGTTCAATTGAACTGAGTGCTATTCCAATAGTTACCTTTAAGGAGGGATGGTATATTAAATTTGCTTGAACCTTGGTATGTCTTTTTGTCAACAAACAAGATATCTCAAAAATTTTCTTCACAAATATTGATGTAATATTTGGAAAAAAAAGGGATGAATCTAAGTCTCCTAATACATCTATATATATATATATATATATAATACTATAGTAATTGTCTTTTTCATTGATAGAGGTCTGTGCCCTAAAGTACACTCTAGTTGTAACTTCTTTTCTCTCCCAGGCCCCCCTTCAAGCACTTGCAGACAAGATATCCAGTGTGTTCATTCCAGGAGTGATCACTGCATCCACCATTACCCTGGTCTCCTGGATCATTGTGGGATATGTGAACTTTGACCTCATACATAAAGATTTTGTGGTATGTCGACAATATGGACTATTAAAAATGATGATTATGCTTATCATTAAAATTGATTATAATTATTATGGTAATAATAATGACCTTTCACTGCATTTTGTAGTATGTTACTGAAAATATGCCACTATGTATTTCAAGAAATATGTATAAAAATAATAACAATGAAAATGGTATTGATAATGATGATCATGATGATCATGATATTTCAGTGCTTCTAATAAGCTAACAATCTTATTTCAGGAGGGTAGTGACCGTAGCAGGGATGAAGTCATCTTGGCCAATGCCTTTCAGTACGCCATCACTGTGTTGGCGGTAGCGTGTCCTTGTGCTCTGGGACTGGCGACCCCCACGGCAGTAATGGTGGGGACAGGAATAGGGGCCACCAGCGGGATACTGCTGAAAGGGGGGCAGCCATTGGAGGTGGCACACAAGGTATACAGTTATAACTAGATTATAGATTTAGTGGCCATCATTTATTTACTGAAAAATTTATTTATGTATTCATGGTGCTAAATGTTTTTGTGTCATCATTCCCTGCAATATCTCAAGTACAAAAATATAATGGATAATAAATGATAGAACCAACATTAACTAGATTATAGTTTTGGTGGACATTATTATTTATTTATTTATTGTGATTAAGTCTTTGTGTCATTATTCCCTCCAATATTTAAAGTACAAAAATAAAATTTATAATAAATAAATAAAAACAATAAATGTGTATATCCAATAGGTGAAGAGTATAGTATTTGACAAGACTGGTACCATCACCCATGGTGTCCCCGAGGTGACCAGAATTGTCATGTTTGTCAGACAAGAGGTGCTGTCACTGAAGGAACTACTGGCAGTCACTGGGACAGCGGAGGGCAGCAGTGAGCACCCCATTGGAGACGCCATTGTCAGATACGTGAAAGAGGTGAGCTACGTGTTAACAGCTGTTGGCTGTAAAGCTTGTAAGATGTACAGCTGAAACAGTTCTTCTGAAGAGGAGATTTAATGGTTTGTGATGTGAAACTGTTTTTTGATGAATAAATTCTTTGTGATGGAGATAGTAAAAATTCAGCATGGCCACAGCCTTTTTTTCCCTAGTCCGTCCAGTCAATTTTTCAATAATTTTCACTTTTTATTATTTTTTGTTAGGCATTAAAATGTGAGAATGTGGGTAACACCAGTGACTTTGAAGCGGTGTCAGGATATGGAATTAAATGTTCAGTCACCAATGTGGAAGCTATGAAGGACAATGTGGATGTGAGAAATATCCTCAACTCAGAGACGGTGGTAGTAGATGGAGTGGAGGGAGTGGAGGGGAAAGCAGAAGGTATATATGATTTAGATTTTAGAATGATAACCCTCCAGGCACTAGACATTTGAACAGAAAAGTGGAAAATTCTTCCATTCAAGGCCACAGGAGATTAGGGTTTAAGCCCCCCCCCCCAAAAAAAATTTGAAAAAAAAAAAAAACTAGGCTACCAACATAATGGAAATTATCCTTGAATGATCCTACATACTCTAGCCTTTTAAAAAGTTATATTCTAGATACTAATAATTAATGATAATTGATAATTATTGAAATTGAAACAACACATCACCACTACCTTAAATTTCACATCAGTTGTATTAATTTTAGGTGGGTGGTGACCATAGCAGATGGTATATATTGAATGAGAAATTTAAACAATGCTCTCTACTATTTCACATTGTTGCTAACTTATTGGTTTTATATCAGAGCCTATTGGTGCCATGGCCTCCAAATCATACGAGGTTCTGATCGGCAATCGTCAATGGATGCAAAAACAGGGTCTCGTAATCACTCCTGAAATAGATGAAGAGATGATGAAGCACGAGATGCAAGGCCAGACCGCCATCTTGGTGGCAGTGGATGGTAAGCAAAATAGAGTTGTCAACTTATTTCTTTTGCATATTTACATAGACATGTGTAGATTCATATACACAAATTCATGTATCCAAAGCAGAAAGTAGATTTGATTGTAGGACAGCTGATGAGGATAATTGTAATCATGGTAATAATGATGCCATTAAAATTGAGGCAAATTGTCTTCTGTTACACTCTGTCAATGAGGCTGATGATTAAATTAACACAAAAACTCAGTGAAAGGTTTTTTTTTTTTTTTGTAATCTCCTGTTAAAAAATAACGGTGAATATGTAAATCTACGCACCAAAGAGACTATAAGGTTTTTAATGTTTTGTCACTGTTTTTACCGACATTGAATTTCTTTTTCTTCACTTTTTTCCACAGGTGCTGTGGCGGCCATGATGGCAGTTGCTGACACAGTGAAAGAAGAGGCTCACCTGGCCATATATTATCTGCAGAAGATGGGACTGGATGTCTACTTGTTAACAGGAGACAATGTCAAGACTGCTGCAGCCATTGCTAAGAAGGTAGTATTATCTGCAGCTTTTTATGTTTAATTGGAAACTTATTGCATAAATGTTTTAACAAATATTGCGTTTATTTTTAGAGATCATTTTGTTTTATATTTTTATGTATGAGCTTAATAGTAATTGATTATTATTATTATTATTATTATTATTATTATTATTTATTTTTTTTTATTGATGATGTTTATTTGATTGAATGAAGTTATTCCCACACTGCAACGGAAACATTTTACGCATAGGTGGTTTTACTAAAAATCCTTCTTCCAAAGGTTTCGGCATCCTGAAAGGGAAAACCAAACAAAAACGTTTTTGAATTATATCTATTAANCTTTTATTAATCATGATACAAACCAAATTTCTCCTCTGCTGTTCAAGTGATGTTTAGGTCATTCATTTGCAGTTAAATTTTTTATTATGTTCTTTAAATATTTTTAATTGAATTTCTCAATTTAGGTGTCCCTGGAGGACAAGGAAGGAGTGGTCACTTTTGACCCTGGGACCATCTCAGTGGATCAGATCCTGTCAGATATCCAGGGATTGGACACTGCATTTAAAGTATGTAACTAAGATTTCTCGACTGATATTATAATTATAAATGATGTATGGGATGATGTATGCCTTGGATACAATGAATTTTATAATTATATAAATATCTTACCAGCTACAAGAAGTATTATAAATTTGGTAAATAAAAGGTTATTTAATGAGGCTCAGCAATTTTTCATTTTTAAACACTACAAATTATGCTTTCAACAAAAATTTGCATATAAAATTATGCCAATTAAAAGACAAGTTTTATTACTGGATACCTTACACTTAACTGCCTATCTTTATGATATTAATATATACAAATTATGATATCAGCTAAAAATTTGCAATTAAATATTAAGCCAATTAACAGACAATTTTTATAACTGAATACCTTACATTTAACAGCCTGTCCTGTTTAATCTAAAATGTCCCTTTGTATTGATAAAGCACCTGTTGTACACCTCCAGGTACATCCCAAAGCCACCCAGACCCCTGTCCAGGAGGTCACTCTGTTTGCTGACCACATGACCTGTGGAGACTGTGTGAAGAAGATTGAAGATGCCCTGGGCAGGCTGGATGGAGTGACCGCTGTCAAGGTGTCTCTGGCCATGGGCAGTGTTACTGTCAGGTAAAATGACCTGAACCATATTCGTCTGAATGTAATTATGATAAATTTCTGACTTGTTTTCATTTGCTGTGTATTTCCTGTTTCAGTGCACCAGGTAGAAAATTAATGTCAGTTATAATTGGATTATTTCATTGACAGTTCAAATTATCCATATGTGCAGTTAATGCATATTTTCTGCAACCAAGGCTTGATAACTTTGATTCAAGTACAATTAAAAACCTTTCTTTTTTAGTTATTATACAAATAAACAAAATTATGACAACTTCACTTTTGACTGCAGGCATAATCCAACCCAGATAAGCACTGTCAACCTGCGAGATGCCATTGGAGCGTTAGGTTTCCCAGCTTCTTTGAGAAAGCCTCCCCAACCTCTCTCCTCTGCCACCATAGATATACAAGGGATGACTTGTAATTCGTGTGTAAAACTCATTGAAGACACCATCGGAGAAAAGAGTGGGGTGAAGTCCATCGTGGTCAGCCTGGAGAAAGGTCAAGGGGTGATCCAGTATGATCCAAAAGTGACCACTGCCAGCTTGTTGGCTGGATACATTGATGATATGGGTTACGAGGCAAGATTGTTGACGCAGGTGCCCCAAGAGGAGCCGGTCCCAACCTGTTCAGAGAAATCATGCACCGTAGACGTGAAGGGTATGACGTGTCATTCTTGCGTTGACCTCATCGAGCAAGTGATCTCTGAGAAGCCAGGCGTCGTGAAGATTAAAGTTTCCTTGGAAAAAGGGAGAGCTGACATTACCTTTGATCCAGAGACCACAGACCCAAGGCAGCTTGCTGAGGATATTTCTGACATGGGTTACGATGCAGAGGTGGTTGCCGACAGCAAGTGTGATGAAGGTCAGATCCAGAAGTCTTCCGAATTAATCACTTCCAATATTGTCATATCTGGAATGACCTGTCAGTCATGCGTGAAGAAGATCGAGGGTGAGCTGGGGGATGTCATTGGAGTGGGAAGTGTGAAAGTGTCACTGGTTGAAAAAGAGGCTACTGTGCAGCACAATCCCGCACACATAAGTGCACATCAGCTATGTGCTAAAATTCAAGGGCTTGGATTTGGTGCATCCATTAAAGGTAACAATTAAGGGAATCACCACAGGGACATCTCACATATTTTTTTAGACAAAAAATTATATTTCATTGCCTAATTCATGATTATTTTTTAAATATTTCAAACAGAAAATATTATTTCCTAAACCACATACATGTGACTTCAGTTTAAATTTAGAAAAATTTTTACAAGAAAAAGAACTGCTACTTTGTGTTTAGTTTTTAGTTGATTTAGTATTGTTATTTTAAATGTCCTTTAAAATGTTTTCTTCCGTGTATTATGAATGTTGTCATCTTAACAACAGACGTTTTTACATTTTAAGGGTTAATTTGTTAACTTTTTTATAAAATCAGTGCAATATTCATTTCTTTATCCATCAGATGTAAAGAAAAATGCCAGTGTTGTTGCCAAACCAAAAGTCATTGAACGTAATGCAAGCCTGCGGCGCAGCAAGGGCAGTGTCCGTCGTCGCCAGCCAACACAACCTCGTGAAGATGGAAAGTACCATAAAGCCTTGTTTAATGTGAGAGGAATGACGTGTGCTTCCTGCGTGGCTAACATTGAACGTACTATGGCCAAGGTAGAAGGTATGTCAGAATCCTTGAAAGTGTTGTTTATTTGATCATGCATGTGTTTTGAAGGACATTGCCCCCTCTCTTTTATATGTACAGAATGGATAATTCAGAATAGGGTGTGGGGTGAAGGTGTCAAAAATGACCAGGATCTGCCAGTGTATATGTAGTGATTTATGTTTTGCATTTTTAGAAATATTTTCAAATTATTACATGTCTTAATACCTACTTAGAATTACACTTACGCTTTTCATTTATATATCTGTATATTTAACAATGTGTGATAGAATGACAACTTTCAGATAAATTTTGAGGTGAAATATGCCCCAGAGTTCAGTGCAACTCGTATTGTGCTTTTTCTGGTATCTTCATATAATTTAAACAAAAGTGGCCATGTAGTATTTTGCAGTTTGATATTTTTTAACTTGCAGGCATTGAAACCATCCTGGTTGCCTTACTGGCTCAGAAAGCAGAAGTGACCTACGACCCAGAGTTGCTGAATCCAGAGACAATAGCCAAGAAAATCACTGACCTAGGATATGAAACCACAGTCCTACAAGAAGCCACTGGGGGACACGTAGAACTGTTTGTAAGTTAATTGTCCTGGTTTTTTCTTTACTTGTGTACAGTGCACATTTTGCCTTTATTTAAAAAATTTAAAGTGAATTTTACTTGACATTGAGATATTTTTCTTTTGCCATGAAGCTATGCTGTATTATGAACTGTTGACCCAGACAAAATTATCTTTAAGTCTTTATTTTAGCCTTTAATTTCTATTTTTTACCATCTTCAGTTATGTTCAGCAGTCTCCATCTCCAATGTGAGAGTGGCTAAATTTTTTGCTGTAATGTAAATTTAAAACCAGAAAAAAATGTGGGTTTTGTCTTATTTTTGGCTAAAACTAATTGAAACACGTTTCTAATAACCAAATGAATTGAAGTTTAAATTGGTTTTCTGTTCTTTTCAAATAAATTTTTCATCCTTAGTTGTAAACAACAAATTATTGATCATATTTTTGTTATTCGTTATTTGTTCTGTATGTATTTCAGGATCATCCATATATTCTTATATCATATCTTAAATTTCTCAGATTTCTGGAATGACTTGTGCTTCGTGTGTTGGCAAGATCGAGGACCATGTTATGAAGAAACGGGGTGTTAAATCTGCCTCCGTTGCCTTGACAACCTCCAGGGGGAAATTTGAATTTGACCCAGAAATCACTGGAGCAAGAGATATTATCCGGCATATTGAGGTAAAATAACCAGTATTTGGTATGAATTATTTATGTTGATTATTATATTACTCTAATAGTTGTGATTGGTCAGCTTTATTTATGTTATGATATTTATTCATTATCACTGTTAGCTAATACATGGGCAGTTGAAAATCCTTATTTTTCTGATAGCAGGTTTACAGTTCATCTCAAGTTATTTGCCTATTAATACATTTTCTTTTAAAAAATCAAACTAGTGGAGCAGAAACATCTAGAAAGTTTACAAGTTTATTACAGGTATCCTTTATCTTGTGTTCTATGCATGTTTTCAGTCACTGGGTTATGAGGCCAAAATCTTCACCAGTGACAGTAAGAATTTAGCCCAACTGGAATTGGAAAGGAAAAAGAAAAGGCAAGCACTTTATTTCTAGAATAGAAATATTGAAAGAAAAATTTTAAACAGCGTGATAATTATAATTCAGCTATTTTTCATTACAAAACTCCTTTCACTGGGATGGATGTTTTTCAAGAATCTTTGTAAACATACTCCTTTGTGCAGGAAGAGGATATTTGGTAAAAAAATTTTTAACACTGATACAAACTAAACATCAGTAATAAATATCTCCCATTTTACATTGTAAGCAATCTAATTTAAGAGCTATTTTAAACATTTTTTTAACATTATTGATTTTTTACTTTTATTATTATTTATTTTTTTGTCTAGCTGGCGAAACTCATTCTTCATATCTCTGATCTTTGGCGTCCCAACCCTTTTGACGGTCATTTTCTTCTCAATCACCAAGATCCCTGGGGGGTGGCCTACTCCACCCCATGGAGCTGGGAATGCAACAGATGGCCTGATCAACCCCCACGACATCCGGATCATACCTGGCTTAAGCTTGGACAATTTGCTTTTCTTTATATTTGCAACACCAGTACAGGTGAGCATTGTTTTGAAAAGGAAAATTCAGTATAATTTTATGTAGAGTCCAAAATGCTTTTTTCACCTTTATTCATTGAAATAAATCAAGATTTAGACAGCATCTAGATTTCAGTTTGTTAATAATTTTTAGTTGAAATTAAGACAGGAGGGGTTTTCTTCTTTTAGTTATTAGTAATTCTCATCCCAGAGTTGATGTTTTAGGAAGTCTTACTTGTATGTATGCAATATTTTGTATTCTTCATGTGTACCATTGCATAATAAGTTTTGCAAATATTTTTGTATTCTTGTACATTTTTGGAATGATTTACAATTTGTGCTTCAACATCCTAGTTCCAATCACAAATAAGCATTAATTTGCTTAGAAAACAGGAAATTACTTGACAAAAAGCTGTAATTTTGTTATATTGCATTTCAGTTTATTGGAGAAAGATACTTCTACATTCAAGCCTTCAAAGCACTTCGCCACCGCACCACCAACATGGACGTCCTTATTGTCATGGCAACTACCATAGCCTATTGTTACTCCCTTGGAGTAATAACTGCAGCCATGATACAACAGACCCGCGCCAGCCCTATGACATTCTTTGAAACCACGCCCATGTTGGTTACATTTATTGCATTAGGGCGATGGCTGTCGCATATTGTGGAGGTAGGGAACTTGGCCCCAAATTGTATTTTAGGGGCAAAAAAGAAGAAAAAGCACAGCAGTGGGCTTAATACTTCTCTGAGCTAGTTTTTTTCTTTATTTAATAAAAAGGGTGTTTGATTATTATTTAGTCATATCCTCTGATTAATCCATTGGTGCAGTTTGATAGAATCATGGTATAGTCATGTGCTGTGATTATAAAAATATAATAAATACCATGATTATAAAAAATACTAAATACCAAAAACTTGTTGGGTTGAGCAATAGTTTGTATGTAGGAGAAAATTATTTTCTTTACATGGAAAATTCAAATTGAGTATTATCCTCACTTTGATAACAGGGCAAGACCTCGGAGGCCATGACCAAACTTATGTCCTTGCAACCCGCAGAGGCAACTCTCGTGGAACGCGACAAAGACGGAAACATCATGAATGAAGAGAAAATACCTGTGGAGCTAGTACAGCGCGGAGACTTGCTACGAGTGACACCTGGTGAGAAAATTCCAGTTGATGGTCGAGTTGTGGATGGCAAGTCAAGTTGTGATGAGTCATTGATCACTGGGGAGTCTATGCCTGTTTTTAAAGAACCAGGTAAAGTTGGCTTACAACTTGTCAGTGATGATAAAGAGCTTAATTTCCATATGATTCTAGGTTCACTTTAACATAAAAATGGCATCAGTTTTCAGATAAAAGTGACCAAGCTTTTGGTTTTTATTAGTTTATCAATATTGATGCCATTTAGCCTTTATTTGTTGAAACATAATCAACCTGTGATTACAAGATATGAATTTTACTGCAGATTCTGTAGATGATTTATTTAGGTGATGAAAAATAATACTGTTCTATACCTGACTGAATATAAAAAATACGTTAGACTTCCAATAAATGTCTTGATAGAGAATTTTAATTTTAATAATTTTAGAAACAGTGATGCAACAGTGTCTCTAGATAGATTTACAAGTAAATATAGATTAAAGTAGAAGTCATCAATATGTCTTTTGTAACATTTTTTCTTTCAGGTTGCAATGTGATTGGTGGCTCAATTAATCAAAATGGCGCTCTTATAATGGAAGCTATCCACGTAGGCAGTGACAGCGCCCTGGCACAGATTATTAAACTGGTGGAGGAGGCACAGACATCTAAAGTAAGTTAACATATTTGAAAGAAAGAAAAGTTTTGAGGAAGTTTTTGACTTATCAAAGTACCAGTATATTGCTTAACATAAGGAGAATGATAATTGAAATTTTGAAACCATCTAGAAAATCTGTTTTGCAGATTTTGTAAGTCAGAGAAGAATTTCATCAGCTGTGTTATGTTATAAGAATGATGTAATTTTTCTTCAGTCAGCAGCTAATATTGAGATAGTTTTTACCTCCAATATTTCGATGTCTGGCAGGACATCTTCATCGATTCAGGGAATGAGGCTATCCAGGTAGCTATAATAATTGTCTTTTTCATTGACAGAGGTCTGTGTCTTGAAGCACGCTCTTGTTACAACTTCTTTTCTCTCCTAGGCCCCCCTTCAAGCTCTTGCAGACAAGATATCCAGTGTGTTCATTCCAGGAGTGATCACTGCATCCACCATTACCCTTGTCTCCTGGATCATTGTGGGATATGTGAACTTTGACCTCATACATAAAGATTTTGTGGTATGTTAATGAAGATATGGGCTTTTAAAGGAAAATATGTTTGTTGGTGATAATAAGAAAAATACTGATTAATTTTGATTATAGTAATGAAGACAGAATTTCACTGCATTCTATTGTATGTTACTGAATATATGCAATGTTTGTAAGAAAGATGCATTATAATAGCAACAGTAAAAATGATGTTAATAATGATGATAATATGTATTATGATAGCTATTATAGTAAAAATGATGTTGATAATAATAATAATAATAATGATGACATTGATATTTCATAAGCTTACAATCTTATTTCAGGAGGGTAGTGACCGCAGCAGGGATGAAGTCATCTTGGCCAATGCCTTTCAGTACGCCATAACTGTGTTGGCTGTAGCATGTCCCTGTGCTCTGGGACTGGCGACCCCCACAGCTGTGATGGTAGGGACAGGAATAGGGGCCACCAGTGGGATACTGCTGAAAGGGGGGCAGCCATTGGAGGTGGCACACAAGGTATACAGTTATAACCAGATTAAAGATTTAGTGGCCATCATTTTTTTATTGAAAAAATTATTTATTTATTCATGGTGCTTAATGTTTTTGTGTCATCATTCCCTGCAATATCTCAAGTACAAAAATATAATGGATAATAAATAATAGCACCAACATTAACTAGATTATAGTTTTGGTGGCCATAATTTATTTATTTATTTATTTTGATTAAGTCTTTGTGTCATTATTCCCTCCAATATTTAAAGAACAAAAATAAAATTTATAATAAATAAATAAAAACAATGAATGTGTATATCCAATAGGTGAAGAGTATAGTATTTGACAAGACTGGTACCATCACCCATGGTGTCCCCGAGGTGACCAGAATTGTCATGTTTGTCAGACAAGAGGTGCTGTCACTGAAGGAACTACTGGCAGTCACTGGGACAGCAGAGGGCAGCAGTGAGCACCCCATTGGAGACGCCATTGTCAGATACGTGAAAGAGGTGAGTTAGGCTGTAAAGCTTGTAAGATGTACAACTGAAACAGTACTTCTGAAGAGGAGATTTAATGGTTTGTGATGTGAAACTGTTTTCTGATGAATGAATTCTTTGTGGTGGAGATAGTAAAAATTCAGTATGGCCACAGCCTTTTTTTCCTAGTCCGTCCAGTCAATTTTTCAATAATTTTCACTTTTTATTATTTTTTGTTAGGCATTAAAATGTGAGAATGTGGGTAACACCAGTGACTTTGAAGCAGTGTCAGGATATGGAATTAAATGTTCAGTCACCAATGTGGAAGCTATGAAGGACAATGTAGACGTGAGAAATATCCTCAACTCCGAGACAGTGGTAGTAGATGGAGTGGAGGGAGAGGAGGGGAAAGCGGAAGGTACATATGATTTAAATTTTAGAATGATAACCCTCCAGGCACTAGACATTTGAACAGAAAAGCAGAAAATTCTGCCATTCAAGGCCACAGGAGATTGGGGTTTAAGCCCC
>NW_019775552.1:48483-83863 GCF_001039355.2 Lingula anatina | reverse complement strand
CCCCCCCCCCGGTTAAAAAATCTTTGGAGTGGGGGTAAGGGGAGCGCTCCTCACCTGGACGTTAATTTTGTTATGAGGGGTTACCCCCAACTCACCCCCTCCACTTCCAATACACACACACACACACTTCCAGCTTTCTTCGCGCCTGCACTAATTGTGTGTATAAGCTAGGACCCGATATACATGTATATGTATAGTCTTCTATCCTAGGTATAAAGTGGCCAACGTCAATGTGCAATCTTGGTTCTGCTCTTAATATGCTCAAGAAGTTTTCTTTTCAGTGTAAGTAGCTACACATGACCGATATATGTGACCAAAATCTTGTTTTTTCACCAACCTTTGTCGGATAAGTAAAACCGTCTGTAAGGTAGTGCACCTGAGGTGCTTACTTCAGATAAACCACATACAGCATTTGTGCGTGTCTCTGGCAAAGAAAATCTGGAACCGTTTTCACAAACGAAGTTTAGCCCGAAAGTTGGTCATAACTTTTAGACCAGCATTATAGTATACTTTCACACATGATAAAAGTCCCATTAAATGGAGTAGTGCACCTTTTGTACAAAAAAAAAAAAGAAAAAAAAAACGTTTAAGTTTAGATCGTTAGTTTATATTGTTTAAGCGAAATGATACGGATTTATCTTGAACCGCATAAGACCAAAGTGTTGGTATGAAAGTTTACACCCATGTTCAGGTTTTGTGTTATTTCTTGCGGTGTGTTACGTTGACCTAATCCTGAATAAAGTTTGTTCTATCTCCAAGCACGCACCTCTACCAGAGTGACCTCACTTCCTTGTAACCACCGCTGTTTACACAGATTCTATGTTTCGAGATCTTACCGTAAATTTTTTATGGGTCTTCCACATTGGTTCACCCTGAGTTTCTGGGGCTACTAGAAGCTGATCACCTCCGTTATCAGATTGCCTTTGCCGTGTATAATAATAATCTGCTAAACTCGGGGTGAATTCGACATGATAGACTATTAATTAAAAATAATTATATTAACGTCTCACGTTTTGAAAATAAAACCCACCCTATCAGAGACTAAAACCTGAACTGCTGCGTTTAAAATTCATAAAAGTTCTTTAAAATTATTACTTATCAATAAAACACATAAAATGGATATTATATATAAAACTTTTCAAATCCTCTCTTTTGATCAGTTCTGACATTCGTTTTTATTAGGAGGTGATACTTATTTTCACGTCCTTCATAGACGTAGATGTTTTAAAGCACACGTTAACTTACGTGCACGGAACACACTTAAAACATGATTTTTTTCAATAGATCGACTTTTGTAGGTAGTCAACGCTAATGCTCTTTGAAGTCAAGAGAGTATTAGACTAACTGTCTGTAAGAAATATCATATAGTGTATCGTATTATAAAGTTTTACCATCAACTTTGGTGGTCTGCATAGTGATATAACAGCTGTGTAAAGAGGAGGGATTTTTTTGCCCAAATGATACGGCAATTTTGTTAGGTCTTCAATGACTTGCATTTTTATCCACGGTTGCCTGCTCTGCGACATTTTTGCGTAAACTACACATTGTTATCTGCAATGTCATCAACTCGACCAAAAATAAGAAAGACCAGGTTCTTGCCAATATATCACTATTTACCAAAGATATACCAAAATGCACGTAATCTGACGAAGAAAGTTGATTCCAAACATTTGTGATTTAACTCGTATCTGAGATAATACCTCTAATTAGATGCATGGGTATCATTACTCAAGGTAAGTAGACAAAGTTGATTTCTTTGAATCAAATTAAAGTATATGAATTTTGGTATATTATTTATTTGGAAGCTTTTCAATAGTTGTGTATCATCAGCCCAACAGAAATAATTGGAAAAAAAAAAAAAAAAAAAAAAAAAAAAAAAAAAATCGACATATGCGATATTGTTGAGTCGTGTATGAGCCTTTGTTTAGCTTTCCCATGCATGTTTTCCTTAAATATATAAATATTCCTTCAAGATACCAATTATGAATTCAACAATACATAACATATAATTATTCCACCCTTCTTACTAACAGCACTTGAGCATAACAGGACTTGATTATCAATGCAGCCTATAAATTCCTCTTAATAAAGAGCATCCAAGTGGGTTAAAAAGGAGACAATATTTCTTAAGAACCTCTACCTTCCCTATCTTTTATCACCCTCATTAAAATCTTTCTACAGGTGAACTCGTGTGCGGTAGAGTCTTTACAAGCTAACAATGACAGTAGCCTAATGACAATGGCTAATGAATCCAACGGATCATGTCGGGCTTTGGTGAATTATACAAGCATATGTAGGCATTTGATGTGCCGGGGATTCAATTTCGCTGGTTCAGAAAAGAACTGACAAGAGAAAAACTAGCTCCGTTATTTGTACAGAACATCTGGATTATCTAACCCTTTTTACCCGTGTCAGTCTACCGGATCACGACGTGAACGGAATTTACATGGGCGTCCAAACACAAAAAAGTAGCACGGAGCTCGTAACGATCTACTCCGGACTTAATCGGTCGTGGTCACCAGCCCAGCAGAAGTCTACGTGGTTTACGAATTGTACGATACCACTAACGGGAAGTGGATGCCGCGATTGTTGCTATAAACTGATTAAAAAAAAACAAAAAAAAAAAACGCAACATGGACCCCGTTGCCTTTACTGGGGTGAACTGATTAAAAACACGTACATGCTGTCTAGGTGATCTGTTTCTTGTGAAAGAAGATGTACCAAGCTAAACTAGTCAAAAGTTTTTTTTTTTACCCCTGTGCACCCCCTCTCACCCTCCCCCTTTCCTCTCCCACAACACAGACAGCATTTTCAAATATCCTAGATCTGTCTCACACTCGGCTGACTCTCTCAAAGGCCAACTGTGTGATATATAGCGTCATTTCTAAAATCCTTTGCAAAAAAAAAAATATATATATATATATATCCAAAAATTATCACAGTACAGGAATGTCCACAGAGTTAGCCAGAAAAAATATCTGTGAATGTGTAGTGAAAAATCTCTCTGTGGCCCTGATAGAGCGATACCCTCTGATAAGCTACACTATAGTACAATATACAAATTAGAATGAGAGATTGATCCATTGGTCTTATTTGTAGGAGACTATTAGCGATTCCTGTGGTCAGTGTAGTAAAGGGTAGTATATATAGATCTGCATGTTTAATCCAGGCTAGCAACACGCACAGCAATCTATGGCATCATAAATTATATAAAGACACATAAGACGTCATTTGACACTCATGTAGGGACGAGTCAACACTATAATATGGATTATCATATGAAATATGAGTACGACGTGTGTAATGTAGTGAAAACATACATAGCTCAATAGGACTTTGGTTTTACTTGCCAAAAGTGATGATTGCGGTCTATAATTACTTCTATCCGTTCGAGTGAATAAAGGCTTTGGGATATGTGGACATTATTGGACACTTTTTTTTCTTCTTTTTCATATGGAATAAGGACAATGGGCTAATTCTTTGTTTCATTAAAGCGGAGGGCTGAAACAGCAAAGCAAAGGTTTCCGAGTAGGCAGATTTTATTTTACATAAAAATGTCTTAAATTTAAGGCTCTAAGTTTTTGTGTTATGTCACTGGCGAATCCAGGATTTTACTAAGGTTAGTTGATTTAATTTGATATGAGATCGTCACATTTCACATTAGATGTATGAGTAATTTGAATTGGATAAAAAGAGATTCCTCTAGAGTTTCCCTCGTGATTTTAATTTATTCACCCATGATATTTCAGGTGGGATAGACTGCACACAAATTGAGTTACATTTTCAACGTATTTCACGATGGTGTTGACAATCAATACGGCACCTGTGACCCGTTAATTTTTTTTAACAATGTAAAGTTTGTTTTATCACTCAAGTCTTGTGCGTGTTTTCAGTGCTTTAAGTGGGTGGCGTGTCTTATTTCGGAATGAGTTCGTTTTTTATGAAGTCAACATTACAGAAGTGGTTAAAAATCGTGACAGCGAGCATTGAGTTATCTTAGTTAGACTATACACAAGTTCACGCACAAACACATGCGCATGCACGCACGCACGCACCCCCCCCCACACACACACACACACGCAAACAGCTGTGACGAAAAAACTGGCTTGTCATATTACTTCACATTATTATCTTTTTATCTTTTTTGTTGTAGAGAGACAGTCATGCATCAAATTACTACACTTTGATCGGCTCAGTTTATACCTGTAATTCATGCATATTCAATGCCCCGCAAGACCAAGTTATTTACAGTCACAGTCAAGTGCTTCGTGATACATAAAAGTATCAGCGATCGCTAAAACCTCACGGTTCTCTGTATTTAACCACGACGCCAGACAAACATCGCTTGTTGCTCTGCGCGCGGGTATGCCTCACCATCAGCAATCACGAAGATCGTGACCCGTTGGCTTTGTGAAAGTCTTATCAATCTCGCGTAAGTCACTGGCGCATGTGTTTTGCAGTCAATTGGTTCATCAAATTAATCAAATCTGGCGATATCGAAACTTCCGAGGACTTAATATACTCTGTTAACCGCCGGGAGATCACCTGCACATTCCACGGCTTTGAGGTGGGTAAACATTTGCAAACATTTCGAGGTTCAATATCATTCCTTTTGACAGTGACTGTCGTTTGCAGTGACCCGTCAAATACCGGTCATGCAACTGTGTGCAAGTAACCCACCTGGATTTAATTAATTGAGGTGACCTTCCACTGGGCAGGGGACGCAAGGGCCACTACAATACAGACACTGGTGACATCATATAGAATTAACCGAATGACCAGCTTTTCCAGGTGTGAGCATTCTACAGATCGTCCGTGCACTAACGTTGTTTACACTAGTTAGTAAACTGACATACTAGGCCCCAGTTACAGACCACTGCTGTGTTATTAACGCGGACGTCTCTCTCCCTCTCACTTCAGGTAGCGGTGATCGCAGAATGTTGCCATTAGCAGCGGCTGCGTCGTCCCGGCGGCTGGGGAAGATTTGGAACGAGGTTGACGCCCTTGGGAGAGTTCACTTGCTACTGTCACTACTGGTCACCGCTGCCCTGAGCGTTGGCTCTGCAGCAGGGGCGGGGGAGGAGTACGGACTTGTCCTAGACGCTGGAAGCACGGGGACACGAGTGCGTATATACCGTTGGGCCGAACGGTCCGATCTCTCCAAGCTCCCCCCAGATATCACTTACATTGACAATTTGAAAGTTCGCCCAGGGATAAGCGAGTTTGCTGACCGACTGGGAGATATCGGGGATCACTTGAGACCCCTTCTTGACAAGGCGAAGAATGTAGTGCCCTCGTCAGCCTACTCGACCACCCCTATATTCATGATGGCGACTGCAGGTGAGGATTTTTTTCTTCATTTTATTCTAGATGGCAGTGGGTCAGGTGCGAACGCTTTATTGAATTAATTCACATTTGTTGCATATGGTCCACAAGCATGGGTCTTGTTGTCTGCACGATAGAGACCTTGTGGTTTCTCTATTATTAAGTATAAACTTTACATTTATTGATATGTCGGAGATTGAAGATCCTCGTAAATGATTAAAGCTCAGAGACGAAAAACTGGGTTTAGACAAGACAACTGTAGACCGACTCCCTTCACATGACAACCAGGTAACACAGTGGGAAACGCGGTATTTTTGACGACTTCCTTCATGCGAACCATCTATCTACGTATCTAAGATAGTTCTGATTTGAAGGCAGCTACAGTTAACATTTCTAAACATTTTAATTGCCCCAGTGGGCAGAAAAGACGACAAGGACCTATTGGTGTTATTTGGGGTAACACGCACAGACCCTACGAGGATGTGATTAATGTATCTTCACGTTAAGTCAGACAGATATCGGTTTAGGTCAACCAAACTGGGGGTCTTTTTTGAATGGGAAGTGTTGTGATAGCTGAAAGAATTCTTCTGGCCAGGGGTGGGTTTCACAAAAAAGGCTATAGCCCCAAAATTGATTTAAACTTTTAAACCCAAACTTAGCTTGCTCAACTTTTATGTACATGATAAATTCATCGCAGTCCAGTTTATTACGTAAAGTATTTGTCTGGAACATTCGCCAGGTATTTCCTGTTATAAAACAAGCACGGTATTTCAGTCAATTGGACTACCACCAATTTATCTTGTGGCAAAGCAGACAAAAATATTGTTACAGAAAATTACACCAATTTTCGGGATACAATTTTTAATGCGAAACAGGACGTAAAATTTAAGCCTTGGGATGTGATAAACCGGTGGAGATGATCGACTAAAAGTGTAAGAGACTGATAGAATACATGTATGCTTATATAGGTGAGCTGATCGACAACAGTACAGATCTACCGCCAATGATCAGATGTAATATTTAATATATATAGCGATTAAACCAGTCGTCACAACTATCCTAAAAACAGGTCGTAGCTATAGCATACACTAGAATCTAGAAAATAATGGGCCGATAAGACCCGGATCGGTGCCTTGTAATCCCGTGATTCTTCTGTCTCTTTTGTGTTTTATACAACCATGATTTGACAGACATGATGTGGTTGATATTGCATTCCCTTGTCATATTCTCATTATAAGAGAAGAATACATTTCTTCTTTATAATTGAATAATTGCGAAAATGACATGCGTTTTAAATAGCCATCGCTCATAGGAATAATGGACAGGCGTATTATCTTTCCTATCATATTATCATTAGGAAACGTATATATCTGTGTCAGAGATTTGGGTCTCTTTTGGCACAAATCTTAGTTAAATGGCGTGGCAGATATGCAGTGCAGAGTAAGATCGGTCCCCTATTCCCTTTTAATCTCCCCCCCCCCCCCCCACACACTCCCACTCCCCACCCCCGTCCCTGTCATGTCCATTACGCCGACGACCCGATCCTCACAACACTTAACCCTCTCAAAGGCAAGGGCGGTATTGCACTTGTCTAGATACGCATTTCTTTTAAGATTTTCTTTTAATTTGTTTCAGATATTTTTGTAATTACAACTGTTTGGTAAAAGTAATTATTCATATACGTGTTTTCACGGTGGATGCCAGTCACATTTGAAAAGATATACCTCAAATGCAAATGAAATAGTATTTATACTTAGATTGTTACTATTATCTGTGATGCATTTAACGCGTCACTGCGGTCTCCATGACCTATAAAGTAGTGAGAACATGTGTTAACTGTTGTCCGCGGGCTGAGAAATCCGCTGTACTAACAGTACCAGGTTACACCGAGAACTTGAAGTTGGGAAGATCCCTATTGTTGCCCCTGGTTAGCTGGGCAAACAAAAGAAATACGTAATTCCCAATGTTGTGTGGAGAGTATTCATAATTTAATACAAATATATGCTAAATCTCTCTTTATGCATCTTTGAAATTGAGACCACATGAGCATTACATGTACATCTAAATTAAGATTATGTGAATCGCCGTAATTTAGTTAATTTACTTTTAACTATCATGGTTTCTCTACCTACAACTAGGATCCAATATTAAATATTTTGGATCCTAGCCTACAGGTACTTTGTACAATGTACCACAACAAATTGTTAACTGTTATCAATTGAAAAGATTGCATATATTGAAAAAAAAAAGCCTGACAATGTCAAAGTTTGCGGATCTAGGGTTTTAGCTACTACAGGTTTCAGCTATAGGTGGTCAGGGCAGATCAACATGAATGGTCAAACATTCCACGTGCTCTTTGGGCTCTTTGCTCAGCATATGCCAGCATCTTATAAGTCTTAGGCCACATTCACAACAGCGGACTAACTAGTCCGCGGAACAAATATGGCCGACTCACTTGAATACTTGTTGCGTAATCCTTACGGGGAACTTATTCAGTGTCTAATAGGGGATTAGACGGTAAACTTTTAAGTGGATCGCCATATTTGATCCGCGGACTAGTTAGTCTGCTTTTGCGAATGCGGCCTAAGATAATCTTAAGAACCTGGGGTACAAGTAACCCCTCTGTCGCCCCCTTCTTGATGTATGTTCTGTTGATGAACGTAACCTAAAAGAGTTTCCCTAAATAAATTTTTGTGCACTTATCTAATTGGCTACGAGGGCACGGTGACTGTGTTAACGTAGGTACTGGCAAGGTAAAGTGCAGAATAACACTCAGTCTTAAGTGTATACGGATGATTTTCGGATCATATCACCCCAAACTACAGTTTACATATTGTCAGTTAGTGTTTTGATGGAGCACCAGCTGGCCTCTTAAAGTAAACACGTAGTTCAGCATATGTAAACTATTAAGGCTATTGAATGTATTATATAGTCAGTGACTTATGTTCAACTGATCGGCATCGATATCTGAACTTTCAGGTTGTCGGACTGTCTTAGTAATAGTCGAGGAACTAGCAAGCGACCTTTCTATACCGTCAAATTTATATGTTATAAAGACTGCTGTAATTATTTTATTTATCCGTACTAATTTGCTTTACAGGCCAATTGTCTTAAACTCAGTAGGAAGAAATTTGTGTCACATAGGCTGGGCCCACCATCGGTCTAACTAAAACGGGTTTTAAATTGAATCCCGGAAGTAAACGGTTTGTCTGTATCCCTTGCGCTTTATTTAATGTCGGAGTGAGGTTACTTAGTATCAGGCGGCCAGGGCGTTGAGCTGGTGGCCAGACGCCTTGAGAGTCAACATTGACCCCACGTGGCTTAAATGCAACTAAGTGTGCGTTCACAATGACACTATCTACTAGATAGATCGACCCAACTCCGTGAGGACTCTCGCTGAATGCAATAAGATTAACAGATAAACACGCCTCCTTCTGGCGTTGAGTAGAATTAATAAAGAAAATCTGGCGATTAAACGAGCACGTTGGAAACAAGAGGAGGCGTGTTAATCTGATTGCACTCAGCGAGAGTCCCCTCGGAGTTGGAACGATCTACGTAGAACGATAGTTTCTTTGGGAATGAGCCTTTAGCATCAGAATTTGATAAACAGGTGCACTGATAATTAAGTTGTCAGCAGGCTCGCAAAAAAAAACTTCACCCACAATAACCTTAACCCATTATCAAGAGAAAGTACGCACCGCATAGTGAAGACTTCTTATCTTTAAGAAAATGATTTGGTTAATTAATTTGTGTGTTTTCATTTTTAACATGTGTTGCCAATTTGCAATGCTGACACATGGTTTCAGTTGTTACCTTCCAAGGGAAATCGTTATGTATCATAATGAGAGTATTGGTGCGCCAAAAGGGATACCTACATGTACAAATCAACCAGACTTGCACGTGTGACATATGAGTTTAAATTGGATATTTTGAGTTTATGGATACAGGCTGTCTACCTAGATAGCTAATGCGACTAAAGAAAAAACTTAGACGATTGATGACTTGTAACTTTTGATACACGGCCCATTAAAGAGTAAAATGAAATGATTAGGAGATAAATCTTATTTTTCTTTAGTCGCATTCACGTGATAATGATAATTGCATAAAATCGGAATAAAATCCAGTGCTGCTTGGCTAGAAAACGGGTCTCATTTTACTATGGGTGTGTAAAGAGCTATTTAATGTACCATACCAGAGGGAAAAAAAACAAAACAGAACATCAAAATAAAAAGAGGAAATATACGTTGCAGCCGTGTTATCCTAGTGTATGTAGCCTACCCCACAACCAATATGTAGATATACATCACCTGTAGTTTACACATAAAAGTAACGTTATCATATCCTGTTCCTGGTACGTATTTCTACTTCAACACAAATCGGCGTGCTACCTGGTTTGATCTCTCCTCCAGGAACAAGCTGAACAAGGGACAACGACCTCAACCTCCAAGAACACTGTCTGTTACCCTGAGATAAATAGATCTAACGGTGACTGTGAACATATCCTTGTTTCGCGGTTCACCCTCCGATTACTGTTATATTACAATTTTTACATAAGACCAGATATTTATCTGAAAATGCATTTCTGTGAGGTTTGTTTTTCACAGTTGTACGGAGAGTGACGTAAGTAATGCACCATTGATCTGTTTTTCAGGGTAACTGTTTTACTCACAATTCTGGACGCGTTATCTAGATCCACGTGTTTCTGGTTAAACGTGCAGGATAGGTCTACATATCGGCTAAATCTTTCTTACTCTTTATTATATTACCTCCTTCTCTCAATACACTGACACGTGCGTGTACCCTTTTAAAGCAGTCAGAGGCATTCCAGTTGTTTTCGACTACGAAATTCTCGATTTTTGTAAATGATGCTTCAATAAAACAACCTGATCAATTGGAGAGTGTGACCAATGCCACATGCACGGCATACATGACTAGTCCAAACTTTGCAAAGACGATATTTACCTTTTCAAGATGGAATATTGGTCTTTACCAGTCTACATGATATATATTGTATGACACCATATTCTACTATTAAATTTTGGTAAATGAATGAGTGCCAGTATAAGCCCCTTCCATGAACAGAAAATAATTCCGCTTCTCGTCGTCCCTTGCTACGCTCTAATCATTTACAAATATTTCATTCTTGTGACAGAGAAAAAGACGCCAAGGAATTATTAGAGTTTGCCACCAGGTTAAAGTTTTCGTATTTGCTCAAATATGAAGGCTAATTTATCTTCTGTGGGTGAAACCAATGCCCTGTAAGATTGCATCTTAAGGATGCATGTTTGCTCAATAAATCTTTCTCGCGTCTGTTAAAACGCTCCCAGAAAACCGCTCAAGCTTGGCTTTTATTTCGTAATGTTCAATTTATCGGGCGTTTCATCGACTTTGCCATAAATTTCGAACGTGATTTTCACATATGGCCTTTTTAATGCTTGCGATTACCGATATTGCTTATTGAAGTCGACTTTTACTGCTTTAAATAAGTAAAGAATAGACTCCGGTGAATAGGTAATATTGCGGAATTAGCAAGAACTTAAAAATAAGAACAGGGTCATTAATAATAGTGCACTTTTTCATGAACTATGTGATACCATGTTGATTACAATCAAAGTCATAATAATTTCTATATGTTTTCTTTTTGCCTGCGATTTTAAGCCTAATTATCACAATCTTTGTTTTAGGATCTCCCCTCCCCTTCTCCAACCCCAGAGCCACATTTTCTCATAACAGAGTCACATCCGTGACTGCAGGCGACCGACCACATTAAAAGATATTATCTTTATCGAATTATTCTTAAAATAACGAGGGAGGGGGGGGGGGAGGGGGAGTGTTTAGGCAATTGATGAGCGTTCTGTTGTTCAGATACGTCATGTGAAAAACATGTGAACTTATATTCTTGTGTAATGGCCTCAAACGGCAATTATCCGACCTAAAATGAACTGTTTGGAAACGTAGGCACAGGCGATTTTGTGTGGAACTGAAATGAAAATTGAGGGCGGAAATATCTCAAACACGATAATTACAAAATCTGTTTCGATCAGCAGCTCATCTCCATTAGCTTTATGTGTCAGTTAGAGAACAAGGCGCGTACTTCACAGGGAAAACCATAGATGGCCAGCCCGATAATAAGCTATCGATCATATCTTTTTGATCTGGTTTCATGCCCTGAGTACCCTGAAAACTGACCTCTCTCCGATATAAGCATACGCATATCTTGGAAATGGCTGAGGAATGCTGAAAGTAAAGAGGTGAAACCCAGGGTGTCTTCTGGTCGCAATCCATATATATGAACTCTAAAAAGCTGGTTCTGGTAATATAAATCTCATTGCTCTTTCTCTTCCTCTAGAGCATTTTGTTTTTAATTCGAAATCTGCAAAATATTCACAATAGTGAAGTTTTAAGACTGTTCAATTTCTGTGTTGTGATGGAGAGCAACCTGTAAGAGCTTTCGTCCTAACCTTGGGACTTCGTCAGCCACACTGGCTAGTCCTAATGTTAGAAGGAAAGCTCTTACAGGTATGCTTTCAATCACAACGTAGAAATTTAACAGTTTTAAAACTTCACTATTATAAATTTACTATATGACTACACAGATCAATATCCACCAGAAAATCAGCCAAATGTTTATCCTTAAGAAAGAGTTTCATTGGTTCCAACATTATTATCCCAAGAATGAGTATATCCAATGTTCCATCGTATTAAATGTAACAATAGAAATATAATAGAAATAGACGGAGAATTGCCATTGAAAAGTCCATGGGTCTAGTGGTACAGTACTCATGAAGGGAAATAGGTGGCAGCATTGAAATTTGCTTGCTGTTGTCCCAATCTGAAAGGTTTCATTGCGTTTAATTTTCTCTCTCAACTGTCGCATTCAAGATACTAAAATGCATAAAAGCGTTTACTTCGAGACAGTTGTCTTCTGCAAGCCGCCTGGGCCTCGTAACTCGAAAGCATCGCGCATTGCGTTCCATAACTCGTCCAAACTCGCCCTATAATATGGGGGTTATGGAATCGGGACTCTTGCGCTCGGTCACAATGCGCGATGCTTTCGTGTTACGGGGCCCTGATCCCACAAAATCGTTCAAAACCCGCATACATTCTAAATAGTAAAAAAGAAACCCTGCCGAATATACTTTTTAGCTTTATTCATTGTAACGTATGCATTTACCTGGGTAGATGGAAATGACAATAGAAATGTAATAACAAATAAGTATGCTGTTAAAGAATTACATAATATGACTTTTCCGAAACTAATAAAGATATTTTATTAAAAGTAATAAAGGTAATATAGGTAATGAAAATCTGGATATGACATTTTAAGACCACCGATTTTTCGAAGATTTCTCTTACAGGTCTTCGCCTCATCGACCCAGTTAAAGGTGAAGCTATTTTTGACGAAGCTCGAAAAATTCTCAGCAACAAAACCCTGTGTCCGTTCCAGTTTTCGGCAGGAGACGCCCGAATCTTGTCGGGGGAAGAGGAGGGTATGTTCACGTGGATCAGCGCCAACTACCTCATTAAATATTTTGGGAAAAACAGGTAAGAAATAACAGCAGTTTAACGTGAAATATATTTGAAAACCATGCAAAGCGCACATTCCATTACAGATGCTGCAACATTTACGAAAACGATAAAGGAAAAAATAAGTAGCAATGTAACAAAATGGAGGAATCATTATTTTTTTCTACAAATAGAAAAGAAACAGACGTTGTTTGCTTAAAATGGCACTGCATTCATGGTTGTTGAGTGGGATTGGGCTTGTCGCAACAGCTGCAATCATGGCACAATCTCTACTACCGGTCTCACTATTTATTTATTTATTCATTCATTTATTTTTAAGCAAACTCAACCACCGGTCTCACTAGTTATTTAGGCCTATTTAATTATTTATTTGCTTTTAGATAAGTCTTGTAGTCATCAATGTACCACTCTAAATTACATAAACTTCGGGTTTATGTTTATGTTAATTAATGCAAAGTGGAATAACAAGTAGCTATTTCTTCTCCCTTTTGCACAAAAATGGATAACAAATCATAACCTTGCATTCTGCATGATTTTAGTACTGGTATATCTGGACTATTAGGCGATACAACGCCGGTTTATGCTTATCAAAGATTATCAATTAGGCAGGTGTAAAATGTATGCCCTTCTCAAAATAAAAACCATCTCTAAACTATGTCCATTCAACTATATCTGTCAAGTCTGGTATGTAGTTTTCTTACATTATTATCCTTACCATTTTGACAGGTTAATTGTCATTCATATCTATCTTATGACATTTGTGAAGATGGCTTTCATTTATTATCACACTGCTGCAAATGTATATATTCATCATGATTGGTTTAATTATATTCACAATATCTGCTACGCCGGTACGTTAATCCGAAATATATTCTCTTTCAGCCCCTTTTCCTCATCTGTGGGTACCATGGAGATGGGCGGGGCCTCTATGCAAATTGCCTTCATTCCCGAGACAGATCCCCTAGCGAACAAATTCGAAGTTGATATACCTGGAGACTCACAGAGCTATCCCCTGTACACACACAGTTACTTGTACTATGGTGAAAATTACATTGCAATGCGCGTCAGGGAGTTTCTGGCATCGTCATCAACGAACCAAGGGGGCAGGATAATGAACCCCTGCATGTTAAAAGGTAACAATTCAGTTGTCGAATGCATGAATAAGCGCAATCTTTGTCTATGAGATTCAGTATTTGATCTACAAGCCAGATGGAGGGAATATAAGTTTCGGTCTTGGTACTGGGAAGTGATGGTGGTTGAAGGTCTAAGGGTGCATTCCCAGAGATTTAGATCGATCCAGAGATTTAGATTTAGATCGACCTAACTCCCTGGAGGTTCACGCTAAATTGCAGTCAGCCGAGCGCGCACCATAGTTAATTACCCCCTTACAGCTTTTAGTAGACGGGACAGACGCTTAAGCCGGCTAACCTGACAGTAATCTAGTGAGACTACCCACAGGGATAGATCGATCTAAAATCTATGGGAAGGGGGTCTTAGTATTCTGACCTTAAAGCACCAAAGAGAGTTTGTTCACCTGCGCTTCTCCTTCTCCAACTTCATCTCCCCCAAAGGCATACGCAAGTCGGTCTTATACCGACGTTCTTTTATCCTCTATCCCAGGCCTCATATGAACGATAATTGTCGTTTGCTAATACGAGCCTTACATTTTGGAGCACGAATTAAGGACTCCTTCTAAGTTAACGACCCCAGCCACGAATTAAGTACTCCAACGTAAAATTAGTTGCCACAAACCCAGCGTTTGATAACCCAAACAGGCCCCCCCCTTACGGGTTCTTTTTATCAAACATACAGCGTATAATTTCGGCAGCGATGCAATCTCGACAATCTCCGACTTATACGGAACGCACAGAACGGGTAGATAAGCGGATAAACGGTTTATGTTATCAAACGCTGGGCTTGTGGCAACTAATTTCACACTGGGATACTGGGAGTCGTTAATTTTGGGATTTTGTTCAAAAATCTGAAACACCAAAGTCGTTTATAAGGCCTATATCCCCATCACAGAGACTTGAAGGTCGCTTCACAGGCTATCACATCACCGCCATAACAAACTCTTTAAAAAACATACCGACAACTTAATAAACTGTAATGCTTTTCAGGATAAGCAGCCGATGACATAAGTGATGTGCCTTGAAAAACATACACGCGTAAGAGGTAAACGACCTTTTAAGAATAATCCACGGGAAGAAAACTAGTCGCAATGTCAGTTGAAATTTGTAGGTGATGATAAAAACAGGAAAATGCGTGACAGAAACATAGGGGCGTGTGTGTGTCATGGTTGATAAACATCCTGTTTTTACTAGATCATTTTACTAAAAATTTTTTGTTTTATTTCACAGTGTCTGGAAAATATTGAGATAACGGCTGTTAATTACGTAGACAGGTACAAAGGTTTTAGTACCCGGGGCAGTATGCGGGATGTTTCCAGTAGTTTAACTTTATCCCCTGAAACAAGTGATTTCAGTGATGGATGGGAGCTGTGATGGCGGACCGGCTCATCTTCACAGAACACTTATTCACCCAATTTTACTTCCAAGTTTCGTTCCCAGTGAAACAACTACTTTTGTATTTCAGCCCAATCTATTCACAATATCTGCTACATGAGCAAACCAAAGAAATCCATGGAAATAATCAAATACTTACAAGTGAATACCTTTTTCATAATAGCCATCTTTGCGTCATTGTTCAATTTGTGTCGCGTTTGGTCGCCATATAAATAGTTTGATTTTTTTTTTTTTTGTTTTTTTTTTGAAGATATCTTTGTTTTGTATTAATGATTCTTATGTTGTCCGATGAATCCTTGCAAAATTCACTGATACATCTATCCAGGTAAAAATAAATAAGCTCCACATCTTTAATAGGACATTATTTAAATGTACTTTCTACATCCGTCTACATTTTCGTCCTTTTTAGGTGACTTATTGAACACGACCGTAAACAGTAGAGCCGGGTACTTCCAATTCCAAGGCTCAGGCAATGGAACCGCGTGCATGGAAGTGCTGCGCCATTACACAGCGCCAGCCGCAGATGATAGGTGCTATCCTCGACCCTGCGCCATTGGCCAAATTTACCAACCTAAAGTTCCAAGAGATATGGTCTTTTACGCAATTGCAGCGTTTGTTGACGCTCCAACGGCACTAAATGTGATTTCAGCGAATGGCTCCATTACCGCCAGGAACTTACAGAATGCTGCTTTAACGTATTGTGAAAAGGTAAAGATTATGGGTGATTATTTTGAAAACCAATGTCCGATGCACACCATAAATTGAACAGAATAGTTTTCTCGGCTGTTGTTACCGTAAAAAATTTAACCTCATAATTATACTATTAAAGAGTCAACTACCTAAAAGCCTACACTCTTTATGATTTCCATCATTTTTTGAAATTTATTTCTCTGGTTTACTTCTTGTCATTACTGGAAAGTGAAAAATGAACAGAAGACGGATTTTAGAGAAGATCGAGAAGAGCCGAGGTCTAGCAAGGCCGAGACCTAAATATGGCGGACCTACATGAAAGGAAGGCCGCGTAACCCTGTGATGGTCTCTCAATGAATCTCAATGAATGTCACTGAGAAACCATTAAAGGATTATGCGGTCTTCCTTTCATGTAGGTCCGCCATATTTAGGTCTGGGCCTTGCTAGACCTCGGCTCTTCTCGATGTGAATGCTCTCTTGGTGTGGTGCTTTCATTCTTGCGGAGCTGTGGAGAAGGGATAGATCGCCCTGTTCTCCTTGGAAAAGGGGACCGAGGCCCATCCAGCATCTGGTTAACATTGGGATAAACGACTAAGAGTGATGTGGGTTGAAAGGTCTAAGTGATGGATTTGGGTGTCAAACTACAAATCCATGAAATAAGGTGAACTAAGATGTGAATATGTAGGATTTTCAGCTTACGCCTGCCATCTATTCTTGCTTGCAACGAGAATGAGAGAGGCTCGCTCCCAACACCAGGGCCGTTTCCAGAGTTAGAATGATAACTTGATTTTTTTTAAGAGAGATACAGTTAGATTATGCATAACACAATAGAAGGACATTGTCGGTATAGTCACGTTACGTCTAATTAATTAAGACGAAAAAATATTCACCAACAGGAGTCGTTTTTCTTGTAAACGAGGTCTGTTGGAGCAGAGGGTAGAGCTGGTCTCTGTGGCGAAGTTTCTCTAACTTATTGTCGTTAAAATATCTTTGCCATCCATATTTACGTGCGTAAGCAACCTTACAAAATATGCTAAAGAGTTTATCTATGATAAAAGAAACTCATGTGTGTTACCATCCGTAAATGTGAGTTGGCGTGACCGGAAGCAGGTACAACGCACACACAAGTTTAATGACTTTTAAATTATTATAACAATCACATGCACAGATACATGCAGCTGGCATTTGCAGTATCTTTTTTACTTTATACAAAAGGGGCTCGCTCTACGCTGTCCTCGTAAAACACTGCGCTAACTCCTGCAAAAAAGGAGTCTTTGTTTTATTTATTTGGCAGCCAATTGGTAGACTTTTGGGTTTCTGTTAGGGTCAGAGTAATCATAAGTAGGAAAATTCTGGATGTTTCAAAATCAACAAAGTGATCAAAGTTAAAAGACAAGGAGGCACAAAAAATTAATCTTAAAATACTATCAGTACACATAATTTTCTGAATATCGTATGTGTACAATACTTCTTCAGTGAAATGAGCAGACCTTCATTTCTGATAGCATTATTAGTTCAGTTGCATCCTTATCCCTGTTGCCTTCATCCACCTGAACATCTCGCCATATGGTACTGTTTGCTATATATATATATTGTTTTTTAATAAAGCTGGTACTGCTTGAGTGAAACTTTTCAGGATTTTCAGTATGTTTTTGATCGATTTTTGCATATGGTCTAAATTGCAAGCTATATTTTCAGGATTTTTCAGCTTTTACAACTTTCATCCTTGGTACTGTTTTATAATACTTTCCTTTTTCAGAGCATACCTCTTGCCATGAATATGACGGGCGCCTCCACGTCTGAGGTGTCGACCTTCTGTTTGGAAGGACTGTACTTCTCGATGCTGCTGGAAGAATCTTTCGGATTTGATCCCAACAGGGCACAAGTTATAGTGGACGATTACATCGATAGGCAGTTTATAGGTAATTAACATAACCATGCCTCTGAGATAGAAGTACCAAATATACACGAGACCAAATTTCTCATAAGGATTATTACTAACACACCTAAGAAACAGACTATTGATTCAGCAAAATTAAGCGTTCATGGCGTTTTTTTTTTACAATAGTAAAATATTTGTCGTCATAGTGTGACAGTTAACTAGTGATTTTCAATATCTTGAATATAAATATTATTAGCTTCTGACGTAGAGATTCCAAAGTTATTGCCATGAGCAAAAATAATACAGTCATTTCAATTTCCTAGTCTCGTTTTATAAAACAACTAATACTTAGACTACATTCATGTATTTCAGGTTGGCCAATGGGGGCCATGGTATACGCAATCAAGGTAGCCAATCAAAAGTCACCTGGTGACTGTCCAGCAGCAAATAGTTGTAATCCTCAGGAACCTCTTGGAAAATATTATCTGTCAGTGTTAGTGTTGTTTCTTATTCTATTTTCTATGCAAACCAGGCAATCGTGATATTTTGTCAGTTTTTATGTATATAAGTTATGTTATTAGGTTTGCTTTGACTGACAAACTGACTGTTAATAATGCTGTTTCTTATATATACATTATCACCGGAATAATATTACGTCAAGACATACATAGTTTGAAATGTGGATAAGCATATTTTATTTATTGGAGCGACAAAATAAGCTTGAACACATCCTTTACGACAAATCGCCATAGTATTGACTTTTTACAAATCTATTTATAAAAAATTTCTTTGCAATTATATTTGTTATGTTAGTTTTTAATTCAAAACTCACTGAAGCCCGCTATACCAAAATTATGTATAATACATGTAGTATCATGAGTATCAAAGCAGATATAATTTGAACGTAGCTATCTCAAAAGTGCACTTGGGTTTATTTAAAAATGAAAATGCCTCAAAGCCATGTCTGTTGCTACCACATGTCGTGTCCATTCCACTTCCTTTTGTGATGACATACATGTTTGTTTGCCTGCATAGTTTGTAGCTCATTTTGATAAGGTATAAAAATGTGTGATAGAAACAAACGATTTCTAAGAATGACCATATACGCCATAACGACCAAAACGCCAATGGTACCCTTTTGCAAATTAATCCCATTCCTGCACTGTGATCTTTTGAGAACAAAGAGAGCACGCGTTTGTTTCTAAATGGTATCAAAATAAATCTAATGCTTTGATTGATTCCATTATATATCTTTAATATTTTCTGTACACGACATTTAGATAGCATTTTATAATACCCACTACATCTACATATCACTCATGGAGCCAATAGCGAGGGATGCCGACGGATGATAGACTGGTAGATGTCCTGTTTGAGCTTGTTTTAGAGGTTAGAGTTGTCATCCCAGTTCTTTGGGAGCCAAACATGGCCAATCCAAAGGGCCCAGCCAGGTACTCCAGAAAATGTTGCTCGCAATTGCGGAACTACATTGGACGGGTTTTCAAATGAATGAAAAATGTTAAGTGGACAACGGCTAAACGGGAAATGTATCAAAATGTAGACCAAAGTTCATTTCAAAGGTTTTATTATGCCCTCGTTGCTACCACACCCTTGAAAAACAATCGCGAGACAAAGCACATCAATCCCGATGTTGCACTTACTAGGGCAGAATGTTATTTGGCCTCTCAATACTAATGTTGGCATTTTATAAAACTACTTGAACAGCTTAACACCTGCGAAAACGCACGTTTAAAGGCGTGTCCCGTATGTCGATGCCGTGCACAATGCCTACGCTTTATGAAAAACAGAGAATGCACTAGCATAGACTGTTTAACTATTCATCTAGGGTTGATATGTTCTAGCGCAAGAAGACAAACAAGAAAAACATGCAACGAAAATCTTTCCACGCCCAAGTATATTCAGTGCAGCGCTGTAATGTACATCGAAATTCCGTTGGTTAGAACTGAAATTAATGGTTAAACTGAAATTAATGGCGCACCGCCCACAGTGATTAGATCGATTATTCTCCCCCAATGAACAATAGGCCAAGGTTATGTATGTTTAATCGTGCCTGGCAGTACTCTTTCGTGACACCTGGTAAAAATTAGCGTCTTAAATGCGTGGGCGTGCTATAATCTTTAACTTTGGGAAAGAACCTTGGAAAAATTGCGAACCCTAGTTCCATCTGGTATTGTATGAAGCAATTTCTCAAAGTCAGCCTAAACTGCAAACGCGTCACTCACCAGAAAGCAGTTGAAAAACGCTTAATGATCAGCTTCTTCGCTTTTGTATTGAAACAATGGTAAATGAAAAAACTGAAATGGTTGACCACTATTTAAGATATATGGAAAATAAACAATTGTCCTTCATTAGAAGCTGCGTAAAAATCTGCGTACTTTGAAATAACCTAATGTTCAGAACCTAAAAATGATTTATCAACATGCGTTTTGCCCATTCGTTTCGGAGACATGAGGATTTTTTAGATTTCTAATGCAAACTTTTCAAATAGTATCACTTAGTAATCACTTCTGTGAGGGAACGACTAAGCCACTTTTTAGGTCATCCAGCCATTTTAAAAGTGTCAGCTTTTACTTTAATTTTTGTCGCAGAGATAATACAGTGTAGTAACCGAATAATGCAGTGAAATCTAAGGCGTTTTAACTATGTCAACTACCACTTGCACAATTCATAAAATGTATTTATCAAAAGTGGTTTGTTCAAACAGGAAAGGCCAAAAATAGACAATTTGCACTATGACTGTAATGGCCGTTTCTGGAGACAAAAAAAAACTCGTTTAGAGTTGGAACAGGACCCTTCACATTCTGCGCTGACTATTGTAAGTTATCATGCAAGAACAACTTTTCTTATCTCGTTTCGATCGCTGAAAATATGTTACTGTGCGTCTTTGTTATCACCAGCCTCCTCAATCAAGCGATCGTTATCTAATTTCAATACTGGTTTGCCTAATCAGAGAGAGTGACATGTATGAGGGAGGATTTTCATCAAATCACTTCCCGAGACTTGTTGGGGTACATATACTGAACCCACTTTATTCAATCATTTAATTTATTTTCAAGTGGTTTTAATCAGAATACATTCCTAATGTTACCCCCCCCTTCTCTCAGGATGCACAATTGTCAGTTTTGTTCGTGTTTTTATTCACATTACATAGTCACATATCCTTTTTTAAGCATCAACATTATTCAGTTGTACTAACAATGGCACATTTTTTCGTGCATTTTCAATGTGCACTATGTATCTTTTATTCCGCTGTTCTTGTTTTGTTACCAGAAATGGTTTCGATAACTACATAAATAACATTCAAAAGAAATGTTTGTAAGCATAATATATACATGGATATGGTTTAAAATCGGCTTCACAGTTCCCAACTCTCTTGGACGAATGTGCTTTATTGCCACATTTTTCAAATAAACTTCTGTCAAAGTCGTGTGTCCAAGTGTAACCGATTCTTATAAATATTTAATATGGTTTCAAAAAAAAAAATAATAATAATAAATAAATAAATAAATAAATAAATAAATTACAGGGAATGTCTGTAAGTATTGGATATACACATAGTTACTGAAATCTGTTTCAAAGGCAACTACTTTCAGAAACGTTTGTACATTGTTTCCATTGATTTTTTTAAATAAACTCCTTCTAGTTTGGATGGTAAATGGTAAGGACAACACACCTCACACACCTCAGTAACCTGATATCTTTAAAGGCACCACAACGGGCTGTAGACTAGCTACAAATTTTCGCGTTTTCAAAAATTCAAAACTAACATACTGTATGAAACCTATATATCTGTACGCTTCTGATTTATAAAAATCATAAATGATTTTCTATTTTTAAAATAAAAATACGAAATCTGTCAATCGTGAGTATTTTTATTTTCCCGATTTTTACAAAATGAACTCATAATCAATTTTTCTAGCTACTACAGCAACAAGCAACAAGCAATTATGAGGCTATGGAAAGCTTGTTTTGTTTCAAGGAAAAACATTGAACTGCAAAGGAAAGTGATGATTGTTGAGCCGTGTCCAAGTGTAAACGCATTAAAATATCTGCTCCCATTACTTTATAATAAGACAGGATGTCTACGTAAACTACCTTACATTTAACTGTGTAACTAGCATCAGTTTTTTCTTCTATTTTTCAACATTTTAATGTCACTCGGTGTAGACATATGCTTAAGGCATTGGTTATTATTCAAACGTCTGCATGGTTCAAGTATGACATCAAAGACACGGGGCATGGTTCCTTTTTTAAGTACCTGCTTTCTCAGGTTCAGGACTTTTATATGTTCCCTCTTGCCTTATTTGTTGAAGGATCAGGTGAGTCTGAAAAATAGAATAAAACGAAATAATTATATTATTTACAATTGTATGAATTTGTTGCATGTCTTTTATATCGTGAACATGAGCAAAGAAAATAGTTTTGATATTTAATAAATACTTTCCTAATTACCTGTACGGCTTACGTATTTATGTTCATATTTTTTTTGTTTATAAAAAAAATGGCCTATTGAAACTTAATCAAGACTCAAAACTGCAGTGGCACTGAGTGTTCAGAATGCGCGATGAAATCACGTGGCTTCAGCAATTGTTTCCCGGTGGTTCCAACGTTTTATGTGTATACTCAATGGCCTAGATGCTGTACCTATAGGTCAGTACTTTACAGCGGTAATACTCATTATCTTATTTTATCATTTGTGTGTTTAACGATGGAATTTATTACAAAAATCCTGAATGTATACTGAATATTAATACCAGGTTATCTCGACCCAAATGACCCCTTCCCCCCTTCCAGCAACAAAAGGAAGTTTGGAATAGCAAAATGCGACGGAGTAATCTTACAACTCTGTCATAAATCGTGAACAAATAATGCAAAAAAACTTGTTTAGACCACAAGTAGCTGAAATAAGGTGTTCATATTAATTTTCTGGTAGTGTCCACCAGGTCCAAATTCTCCAAAGTGATGGAATGGACATTTATAATGGCTACATGAAACAGGGTACTGAAAGGGGTTTTCTGCCTAAAATGGTTTTAATAATTCATGAAATTGTATATACTTTATATCATTACTTATTTATCTATTTATTATTTTTTAGGTTCATTGATAATAATTCATTAAAAATATGCAGTAACAAAACAATATTTTTGTACTTTAAATGATGATTTTTAGAAATGTGCCGATTCTAAACCACACAAAAAGATTCTATGTATGTAACCTGGCACACACAAGCGTTTTCTACGTGCGCTGGGTTATCCCGTAGCCACAAGACGGGGGGGGGGGGGGGGGGAGTTATCTGCTCACGTTTTAGTTCAAATCTTTTTTTATCACAATTACAGGTTTTATTCTTAGCAAGGGGAGTGGTTTGACAACGCCTCTTACTGATTATTTTCTGTGATAATTTTATTCGAATGTAGACTCATATAGGACTCTGTTACATCCATGTTTCGATGTAAATTGTTTTTTTTTATTAGACAACTGGATATTTTTCCTGCTAGCTGGAAATCAGATGAACAAAGTTGAAATCTATGGCCTAGATTATCTGGCAACCTCATGACGGCATTATTCAACAGAGGAGAGGAAAGGAATGACCTGGTTAGGAATACAATGCCATGCCCAGGGTGCTTCTCCTTAACAGAAAAGAAGAGTTTATACTTCGTTGGATCCAAACACACTTCTGCGGCAGTAATAGTAATAATAGTAGTACTAAGAATTATTATTATTATTATTATTATTATTATTATTCAAAGTTCATAATAATGCGTTGGTACATAAACAAGTTCTCTACACTGCATGTTTGTGTATAAATTGAATTTATAATGCCAATAATTAGTAAAAAGAAAGCCGACATGTATCGGAATCAGAGAGAATGGTTTTAAAAATATGACTACAGGCTAACTGTTCAAGTTGCTACAGTATTTATGTTACATTGTTAGTATAGTGTTATAATAAATACATTGTTATAATAAATGCGGCCTTGTTTGGCCAAATATCGAACAACCAACAATAAAAGTCTTTCGAGGATTGAACGAAAATGTTACTATGCTCTACATCACATAATACAAGAAGAACAAAAAGGACGATTGGTAAGTTTTTTAAACCAAAATAAAGCAGTTTTGTTATTGATAACCTTTATATAACTTCCTCGCATCTTCTCTTGTTTCCACCGTACTCGTATGATCAACAGATTTTCTTTTTTCATCGCCTTTTTTTTATTTCGTTTATCATTTTCATTTGCTTGCATCCTTACCCTGTCTCGTTACTTTATCTGTGATTCCTTCAGGCGCTTTCCTCCAGTTTTCATATTAAGAAGGTAAAGTTTGGAATTTAAATTAACTTTTGAGAGATAAATGGTCGATAAATGAATGTATTTTTTAAATGCTATACCTCGGCAATTATCACTGATCATAAATAAATTCTTTGATGCCATTCGAAAAAGCAAAAACATTGGAATGATACACAGTGATAGTTTGTTAGACATTTTATTAAAACTAGGGCTAGAAACAAAGAAAAAATTAATTTGAAAAAATGTATACATTACTTCTTTAAGCCAATTTGTGTAATCAAATTACCTTGAAATTACCTCGGCAAAGAATAGTATTGCAGCTCACCAGCAATATGTATTATAACGTTGATTTATCTACCAAAAAACTTCTTTTGTGTTTATACAAAAAATGTCGGTATTTGATATGGGGTCTTTAGCGACCCCACCCAGTAGGAATGTGTTGCGAAATATGCTGGTATGATTAGGATTAAGGCATCAAGGCAGATTTCTTTGTTGAACTTGTTTAAAAATGGCAATACATCCTCATGATCAGTTAAGCATTTCTAAAGCTTATGCCATTATGCCATTGTGCCAACTTTACATAGCTTACAATTAGACATCTCTTAAAGGGATAACAGCTCTCCATATGAGATCCATATTTCACAAAAAAAAAAAAAAACATTGTAAACAACTCACAGAAATATAATAGTTTCTATTTTACCACCAAAACGGCAGTTATCGCAATTATTCTGGAATCTGTGCTTGCCATCAGACCACATGACTTCCATAGATGGCTATCCCCTCTGACAATCTTTTCAGAGATTATCACAAAAAAAAAACTTTTTGAAAAAAAACAGGGACTAACTTTGAATGCTGGAACGGATTCAACAAGCATTGATAAGTATGGGAAAATTGTCGTTTATCCCAGAAAAATCCATTTTTTTTTTGTCACAATGAACAGTTGCTACCCCTTTAGATACCTGTGCGAATTTTTTCTCTGCCTTTTGTGTTAATAACCAGATGTCTTCAAAACCATTTTCACACAAAATATTTTCACGTCGTCACACTATGATAAGTGTCCATGGTTAAAGTTGCGTACATCGGGTGTGCTTGGAAGATAGTAATTCTGCAAATCATATAGATAAGCTTATCTTAATAAGACGCTGTTATCAAAATTAATAATTTTAGTCCATAAACTGATTAATTGTGTTGGCATGTATATAAAATATCTTGTCTGTTTATATATATATATATATATATATTCAGTGAAATAATAAATCACACATTCAAAATTCCATCACCACCACATAGAATTCTCGTCAAACATGACACTTCGCCTTTGTCATGGTTTATCAGTTAATTAATAAATCAGTTATCCATTCATTCATTTATCGTTATAATTTTACACATATATATTCATTGATGTACCTGGTACATACACATTTACTGCCACACATGGGACCAAACTTTGATTTAATTGTTCGATTTTAATTTTGGATAAATCAAAATCCGTTGCAGTTTAATACCATATCACTCTTTGTAACTTCACGATTTAGTCTCTCGTATCGAATGATAAGTTGTAGCTTTGATAAATTTCAGTTTGGTTGTCTCAACAGATTTAATATTCCCGTGGAGGTTAATTCAGAAACCAATATAAAGTGCCGACTTTTTATAGGGGTTGGTAATTTCTTAAAAAAAGATGGCATATAAATGTACTACTCTGTACTTCTCTGTATCTCTCTTTCTCCCTCTCTCTCTCCCTCTCAACTATTTATTCATTTATTTATAATCAATCATTTTATTCGTCTTCAGTGCCACTCGGACTACCTAATTACTTTTTCATGAGCAGAGTCACGTACGTTCTCACATTACATTGAAATTACGTGATGTTGCCTCATATTACGATTGAAAATATGTCATTATCAACAGCAAGAATCCTACAGCAGTCTGGTAGAACAACCAGGAGATGACAAAAACGGTACTCAGTCAGAACCAGTATGTTTATATATATATATATATATGTGTGTGTGTGAGATTATGTAGTATTATTATGTGAAATTTTGTTAAATCATACCTGACCCTGTCTGAGAATTTGAAGTCAAAGGTCAGCGTGATATTAACATTTCTTTTCACTAGTTGTATTTGTCAAGCTGCTCGGCGGCAGTCATTAGTCACCTGAGCTCGAGGAAGGTGTAGGCCTACATACCAAAGCCGTGCATATCATGTTCATAAGGTATGTTTACAGTCGGTCATTACACCGTCAAAAAGTGTGTTAACACGATTTGACAAACAACCTGACCACTAGTGCAATGTGCGTACTATTCCGTTTCAGTTATTTTTTATATTTGAACGTGTTTGATATTAAACAGAGATAATTTCAATCATCATGTGGCATATTTCCAATGCACATAAAATTGTAAACATACTGTAGGCCTACGCAAGACGCTGAGTATCAGGTAATGTCACGAACGGTGATCACTTCTAGTAAATTCCGCCTTAAATTGTTCACTGTCATTACCTAGGGGTTCAGTTTTTTGAACGTCACGCCTCCGCTGCGCGCGCTGTGGAGCTGTTAAATGAGGTCATTGTACGCATGCCCCGGGCCCCTGCGTGACCTCTGAAGATGAACAGAATGGATAGCGTGTGACATACTTAATGCACGCCCTCGGCCTGTGGCTATTTACTACGACACAGAACCAAATATAAGTAAACGCGGATTAAATGAGCAAAACAAACGTGGTAAATGAAGACCTAGAAGAGAACGGTGATGCTATTTGACCGTCATGGTAGACTTGGTGTAATGTGCACCCTCGCCCTGTGCTGAATGCGTTTACACTTCCGGTGATTTACATAAGCGATATACATTTAACAAGGTTTTGGTTATATATACACATAAACCTGCTTGGGGATACACTGGACAAGAAAAGCATTTCGCCGAACGAGGAAAAATGCAAAGAAATGGGGTAGCTATTTATGCACAAAGTATGGAAATAGATACACGTGCCGTTTTGATCGAAGCCACGTTGAAGAAGGGAGGTAAGCATTTCTATTGATGAGCTCGATTTTGTTTCGCAAAGAAAAAAAACTACTGCGAGGTCTTCTTTGTAAGGATAGTAAGGATAGAGTTTTACAATAAATCCTAGTTTCTTGGGCTGGTAATTATTTTTTCTGTGAATGAGAGTAATATGCATTTTTCTCGGAAAGGCGTTGCTGGTTTCTTGACGATGCGTGGGTGGCTTTCCAGTTGTTTACGGTAAATAAAACGTTATGAAGCCATTTGCATTTCAAGGCAAGAATGAACAGTGACATTGACGCATGTTCAGGCGCCTGCTTCCAGCGCAGAGTATTCTAGAGCTTTGCACCATTTGCGTAAATGACATGCAATAAGCGTGGGTGAGGAATTTCGACCAAGCGATTTATTTTTGGCTACCCACCACGTATGTTTACAAGTATTCAGCGAAGTTGGAAGTTGGCAAAAGAAAAAGCAAGCCCTCGCCCAGAAATAAAAGGCAACACCCACTCGAATGCCAAGTCCAGTTTGGAGAAGCTGTGAGCTATGGCTGAACAATGCACGGTCTACGTAAACGATACGTAAGGCTCGCTATGAGGAATTTCCGCACAAACTAGCCACCAAGTAAAAGTTGTAGAATTTCCAAACCAAACCGCCGCTGACCAATAGCGTGCATAAACAACAAACAGCAATATTACACAAATGCAGCCAGGATGCCATTGAGAAAACTGTTCCGGAAATTTTACTTGGAGTATCATCAGAGGCATGCGTGCCTGTCCACAGTGGACTCAACGACATCCACCACCGATAAGGCACCAACAGGAGGCCCAGTCCCCCAGGAAGGCGGTCATCAGGGCTCACCTTATCGGACCGTAGACGATCTGCCCGGTCCCAGGCGGTTCCCGTTTATAGGGACATTGCTCTCGTGGTTTATCAAGAGAGAGGAGCTTCACCTGTTATCGGTACGTACTGTATGCCGCACAAGTCTCTTCCAATCTCTTTCAGTAAATTATGCTTCTTTACGTTTTTTTTCTCCCTTTTCACCTGTAAGGCAGATAATTTTACGGGTTGAGTAATCATGTTTGAGAAAATATAAACGACGCTTAACTGGTTTATATTTATGTGGGTGGTTGTTCAGTACCTCTTGCTATCTTTTTAAATTTGATATGTGACGGGTGAAATAGGTTAGCATTTATAGTATGTATGATATAATGAGATGACACCTAACGGACACAGTGTTAACCCAGTAGTACAACATATATATATTAAACATCTGATGTGGACCCATCCTGGGTCGCTTCTTTTTGACAATCTAAAAACCGCGACATAATCTATGATGAATTATGGGTTTTCTTTTGAAAAATGAGATGAGAGAAGTCTGCAATACTTGGCCCGCGATGCGAATAAGAGAGCATTTCCAAAGCGAATATTTCCCCCATGACAAAATATATTTATCTAATTATAATAACAAAGAATAGAGTTAATTTAGTATATTAAGAACTCACCAGAAATTGTCTGAAATGAAGCTTTTATGCACTGCGTGACGTGACGAGAAAATGTGAGAATCATGCCTTTGTGCGATGGTCAGCAATTCGACTGAACTTATTAGAAAGCAACTAGAAAATTATCCGTGGATAAATTTCGTCAGTTTATAATTGTTGCCGCATCGCACTCGCTAGTCTGTCACTACTTCTGGGCCCCTATTCTTAATGACCCCCCCCCCAAAAAAAAAAAAAAAAAAAAAAAACTAGATTTTACGCCGGCTTGCGAAACTTTGACTTATGTAGAATGATTCCTAATGATTCTCTCTTAAACCGTTCTCACTTCTTTTTCTCCCAAATGACTACCTATCCCGATAGCTTCATCACTATTTGTGAATAACTTATTGAGTTAACCTGTTCACAATCCCACGCCGATGAAAAAATTACCCCACTTGTTGGCTGAGGTAACTGGACCTATAAATTTACCTTAGGCGCATACTTAAAGAATCTTATGCATTTTATGACGTCTCCTTGGGATTTCTTCTCATACGTATAGTTCTCTCTGTGGCCATTACCTGAATATTCAACGGTCACGTTACGGACTGAGGTGACTACGCATTCTACTGGAACACGTACGAGGTAATCTTTAAAGTACACGAGCTACATGTTGTGCAATGTCGCAGAATACTCCGTTGTACGGATTAAAGTTATTCTCTTCCAGAGGGAAACTGAGTGAGTACAGAAATATGGACACTAGGTGAATAGCCAGAGATATATCTTGAAATGCCTAGTAAACACTTTTCCTATGTCCCTAGGAAAGAGTAGATTTGATCACGCTTTCGCGCAATGTCAACTTCACTTGATTCATCCATTCACAACACCTTTTCCAGATTTATACATTTTGGCTTTTGTGGCCCTGATAGCAAACCATAACTATATATAAAGCTATTCCAAGCATCTGTGTGCTACACTATTTAACTTCGTCTCTTTCTTATCAAGAAATGAAGTTTTACAGCTATAAACGCGGCAAATGGCGAGGACAGAAAAAGTGTTTGTAGAGGCACAGGTAATTTGTCCTCTAAGTCTTTAATCTAACACAATATACGACAGGAACGGTGTCTGAGATATATGTATCATAAACAGCTATGAAAGACTGCTTACTACGAAAGGCAGTTGCGATATTTTTTTAAATAAAGAATTGAACACAACAATAAAAAATTGAACACAACAATAAGATAAGTTTATGGATATGGAAATTTAGGTTTTTACCCGACGATAAGGAAATGTGTGTTATAAGTCTATAGTCACAGGAAACAAACAGGACTTAGATTATTAGTTATCAGTAAAATAAACAAACCTATCTTGATTCTTTTTCTATTGGCAATGTTCTCTCTCTCTGTGATCGGAAATATGCGGAATTATTGCAACCTACCAAATTTCTACAAAAATTTATTATTGGATTAGAAAGCAAATCACAAATGGATACATAAATGGATAAATGAATGAATAACACCTGTGCGAATACTAAATGTGGTTTTAATTAATAGGCGGATGTTTTTCAATATATGCAGCTATATATGTAACTATCAAGTATAGAAAAAAACTGTAGACACAGTTGAACTTAAACTCTCCCCCATAAATGGATGAATGCATAAAGAGATAATCGATTCAATGAAAGAGATTGTTCTGTTAACTAGCCGTAGCAAAGGGCTTTTCGCAATCAAAGTAAATAAAGATTAATAATACAAGCACCAAGTAAACCACTGATACGACTGAAGTTTTTGTTGCCCTATGTTTTGCGACCTTTGAAATCGTAGCATGAAACACAATCAAATCAAATACAATCATTTCTACTATAAATGATGCAAAATTGGTGGATAGAAACATTTTGTCAAAACAGTTCATTACGCTCTTACATGTAGTTTAAGCACAATGTTGAAATTACAATGTACATTTATTAGTAACATCGTTTTTTGATTTTACGCGTGGATAAAGGATACTCATGTTTTTGTTGTTTAGTCTCAGGTCAAGATTGGAGAAACAATAAGAAAACATTAGGGGAATGTAGGGAAAGAGTAAGCCCCAGTATCTGCATCCATAGATTTATCTGTCATAAAAATTTATCTGCATGAGAAAAAGTAAACGTGTCAGCGTCGCCGTGCTAGTGGATTGGTTGAATCTTTTATTGTAACATGTTGTAAAGCCCTGCATGCCTCGGTCTTTGGAGGTGATAAGTGATTCTTGTCACAGCGAATTTAAAATAAAATAAATTAGACATGTATGATTTAGAAGTTAAAATAATTTAAAGTAAATCTGAAATAATTACCGAGATATTAGGATGTTGAATGAAATTAAATAATCAAAAATAAGAAGACAATAATCAGTTCTAGACTGCCTTAAGAGTGTGAGTCCTGTATGTAATTAGCACTGGCAACAAGTGTAGAAAAATACAGGTAGAAATAACCATCGGACGCTGAGATATTTAAAGCATGAGCGCCCTCCATCCTTGAGGGCTTACCAACGCCAGAGGTAACCCGAGAGTCTTAAAATATCATGAAACATGACCCTGATTAACACTTAGAGCATTTTCCACTTGGAGATTCGGACAAAAGATGAACGCTGACCTTCGTTTCTGATGGGACGTTTCTTTATATGTAGTTGTGGTCATGTGGAGAGAGAGAGCGAGAGAGAGAGAGCTTGTCTCGTTTACGATTACCTATCCATTTTTAAATGGTTTTTGCCCCAAATATACTTTTTGTTTTATTAATGCTTACAATTAATTGAGTATAAGACACATTTTTGAGCAAACTTGATGTACAATTAACCAGAACACTAGAACTGCATTCATTCATTTCTGCACATCATTAGTCTGCAGTTCTCCACTCATTAAGTATTTAACATCTATAAAGATACTCCTCTTTGTAGCATGAATTAATTCAAAACTTTTATCATCAGTGTGATTTGCAGGTCCCTACGAGAACATGTACGTCACCAAATCGTAAAGTAAGGTATTTTGACGTCAATATCAAAACGGGAAGGGTGTGATATTTTGCGTCTCCTTTTAATAGTTCACCTCGGCTGACTTCGACGTTTTTTAGCAACTTGGCTCAAATAACCCGCTGTGCTGCTGGAAGGAGTTGCGGCACCTATATTTTGACCTTAGGTGGTACCGCGAAGCACTCGATTCCTCCGCCAATTTAGTACTTAAAAGTATGTGATGCACGTAAGAGCTTTATTTGATAAAACAAAGAGGAAATTACGATAATTGTCCCATAATCACCAAAATACGTCCTATAAAACTGTTAATAATGTTATGGTCAGTAAAACTGTGTTCGATTTCTTTAATAGAAATTATTTTTATGACATTCACCATTCTCAATCAATATAAAATATAATAGAAACTTATAAATGAAAACCGTGTTTGAAAATAGTAAATTTGTTAACGGTTGTGAATAAAGTGTACCTCAGTGATGAAGAGAAAGTGTTGAAATTTCCATGAAAACTGTTTTTATTATAAATATAGGTCTGACGTGCACTGCATGGTTTGAATGGTTTGAACAACTACAAACTATATCAAATGTGAGAGGGCCCACGAAAACTGTCTGTATCATAAAAATTAATCACAGCAGTGAAGGCGGTCGCCAACAGGTATTGGTATTTCAAGTCATTACAAAACGCACGGGAATCGATGTGCTGAATAAGATATAAACTATACAACCTGTGGGAAAAATAACCTTGACCGTTCAGGAGCCGATGAATGCCCAGAGATAAAGGGAGAGAGATAAATGTATTGGTTGGTCATCGGCCTCATTTGACCGCTAAGCCACGTCTGGTCACCCTGACTTTTGAGGGGTCACTGGAGCCTCCCATCTTTATTATCAGCATGCTGATAACAGGGGTTGAATTCTCACTGACCTCTGAAATTCGGCGTTTGTCTGAGAGCATCAGTGCACATTATTAACTCGAGGCCATGGATTCAACCCAGAACAATACTGTTTTAAATCGATGAAGATTTATTTAACCGCAACAGGAAGGGGTGTCCTTCGCGAATTCAGAATTAAACTACACCGATGGGGCAACCTATAGTAGTGCACGTGGTGGCAACCTTTTTATTGCTCATAGTAAAAGTATCATAAATAAAACCAGACTTATGTATACACGTTTTCACACAGTCAGTACAGTTGGATGGGAACGTCCTGGACAATATAAAAATAATGTTATCTTCTATCTAATCCGTCAGTATTGCTACGTTTGCATAAGATACTTGCGCGAGGGGTGCGGATACATTATTTTTATAATTACTCTCAAGTTAATTACTTTCGCGTTCTTTTTTTGCCTTTGCTGGATTTTTGGCTAACAGTCGAATTCAAAAAGTTATTACATTTTCTGGATAGGTCAAAAATCTTAGAACTGATCAAATTTTGGTGGTTTTGCCTATCTAAAAATCGATCAAATTTTGGTGGTGATCCATTAATGAATAAATTAATCAATTATTACAAGGAGAGGTGTGCTGTCTGGGCGCAGGTCTGCGCTTTTTGAGTGTTTTTCCACTTATAGCAAAGACGACAAATGATTTATTTGTGGATGTGAAAAAACTGGTTCATTTCCAGAATATGGGAACTCAAAGCTTACTTCGGGACACACTGGTTTATGTCGATTTCCATTCTTTTATGTTGAGTAATCGGAGGTTCTTCTTGTAACAGTGCAAAGTAGCACCATGTTTTTAAATCAAGTACAAGACTAATGGGCAAGGATGTGATATATGACATAATAAAAACATATGGAACATCTGTTTTATGATTTTTAGATTCTTTTTAATTCTCTCTCTCTCTCTCTCTCTCTCTCTCTCTCTGTATGTTTGTGCATGTGTTAGTGGGAAGGGGGAAGATTTGCCTGAGGAATGAGGACAAACTGTGACAGAAATGGAATTGAAGGAATTTTAGACAAATGGACATATTTTCCAATCAATGGTTCATTTCTATGTACATGATTCTGATACTGTTCAATAAAAGGCACATGGATCGTGTTGTGTACAACCATTAGAAAGGCAGATCCAGGGGTAACCCACCCACCCCCTTCCGCAGAAACGGAGGCACCCTCTTCTTCCCCTTCTTCCCCTATTCCCCAACTCAACCCCGACCCCACCTCCAGATTTTCAAAAAGCACATGTCTTATGTGGATAGAAAGCCACTCAGCAAATTCGACGTAAAGCAAAAATATTTGGCACTTGAGCTGAGCTTTGCCCAAAAAGCATGCAAAAAAAAACATAAAAAATAATTTTAAATTCTGATCATGCTGATATTCGAAAGTAACCATTATTATTATTATTATTATTATTATTATTATTATTATTATTATTATTATTATATTGACCATGCAATGCTACTCAGTAAACCAAGTCAAAAATATGGTTTGGCAGTTACAGGGACTGGTTTATTGGGCTTGAAATTACAAAGCATTCTATTGTCGTAAATGCGAAACACGACTTCGTTTTTGTACATGAAATAGACTAAACTTGAAAGGTTCATACTACAAAGTAAAAATAAAGTTCATTAAATTTTCAACGTGTTTCAGAGAATGAAGAAAGGGGAAAATAGCACGCAAAAGAAAAGGTAACATTGAGAATCTTACTGGTCATAGCGCGTGTTCTCATCAGAATGCATTGGGTAGCTGACAAAATTGCAAACAGCGCGCGGTATTTGTGAGCATGAATTAAGTGGAGCTCAGACGAAGTACACGTACTTGACAAAAAAATGTGCACCACGCGTGGCATTCAATATCGTATTAATTATACTCACGTCAACATTCTTAATATAGTCTCTGAACGTGTAAGTTCACGTTTGGGAACATTATTTAGACTTCAGCATAACTGTCATACTTAACATGAATACCATGTTTACCACTGTCTAAGTCAAATACATGAAATATGAAATAGTTACATGATCAAGAGGACATTTGAGAAAATCAGATTTGAAGACGGAGAAATGAACGACGACGCTCGAGTCATGTTCACCTTGTCCACTTAAATCCTCATCCGCTCGTTCATAATTCTCGTACATTTTGAACTCCGGCTTCTATGGCTTTTACCACAACAGGGAAGTTAGTGGGTAAAATGCTCTGGGCCGGGTCAAGTTATATTTTAAGACTGGTGTATAAGGACACGGCAAACAAACGAAGGACCTCCTGTTCTATTCATTTTACCCTTTCTATTCCCAATCTGCTTCTACCGCTACATGTACTAAATCATTCTGGGCTATAAAAGCGCCTTGGTCCTTCCGTACTGTACCCGTACCAGGTCAGGGTTAAAAGTACACGTGGCCTTGTTACACTATTCGGTTACTAGCCCACATAGACCTGGTATGCGCATCTCGAGCTGGTACACTCAAAATATTTACAACCGGATACATCTTGTCGGCAGAGTACGACAAGATTTAACAAGGTTGTGTGTACTTTTATCAATAATTGCTTTCACCTGAAACTGCTTCGAACCCGCTCCGCCACCCCTCCCCACTCGCCGTGTTGTGAACTTTCTGAGTAGAATCGTTTGCGGAAGCGGGTTTTAACCGCAGAAGCTTATAAATGACACATATTGTTTGCCCTTAATATTTGCTGCTGGGGACGAAGTTTATCAGGCACTGAATGTTTTTTTTTTTTTTT
>NW_019775552.1:24140-46024 GCF_001039355.2 Lingula anatina | reverse complement strand
TATCTCTTTGATGTCATTGTGACATCAGTTCATTAATGGAATTCGCCAGAGAAGCAAACAAAAACACATTGCCTATTCTATGTCATACGACAACCATTAAAAGGGATATTTTGGACCTCCATATTTTCCAAATTATTGTCTGTAAAGGAGTTAAACGCTCCACAAAGGACCCTCATGTCAGTGTCTAGTCACAGTAACGGTCGCTGTTACGCCTGACTTCTTCTGGCTGCTACCAGCGCTCTCAAGTGGCACGGCATTCCTTGGGATAGGTTTTTAAAGTTCAATCTGGAATAACATTCCAGGCATCGGTCAAAATCTGCCCAGTTTGGTCCAGTTTTGTTGTAGGACATGTAAGCCATTGATTCGGAGAGTAATGGCCTACCCACATATTGTCTATGTGGTTCAAATATGGCGATTTTGATGACCAAGGTAGCTGCTTATTCCCTTGGTTCTGTAAGTAAACTGCTATTTAAAGTGCTCTGTGTGAACTGGCAATCTCACTGTGCAACCTAAAATTGTTCCTAAGTTGTCCCCTATCAAATGAAAGCAAAGTGTTTCCCCGACTATTTCTTTATTTCATCTGGTTCAGGTTTTCGTCGATGACTACCATTGGTGTTTTGGCACCAATGTGGTATCCACTCCAAATACTGACGATGTTAATGACCTTAGTCACTTTAGAAGCGGCACACGCTTCGTCAATGGCCTCTTCTGGATGTCTGTAAACTCTGTTTTGACTAGTTGAGCGGTACAGGTGAAATCTGACCTCAATAAAGAAAGCCACGAGATTTCAGTGTTCGACCCAGAAACAGTCAAGGTACCCAATTCAATAGAGAAACATACAACGATGTTTTGCTGTTTACGGGGGGTTCCTCGGAGGTCGTTTGGTATTCTAACCTGCTAAAACCAGTTTGGTGTTCGCTAAGGGCCTTGAAAAATGCATTTTGGTGGTAATTTACCCCTCATTCTGAACGGACTTGGTGGTTTTTGTTTAGTTGCAACAGCATATCCCGAAAGACAGTGGGTCCTGTACCCTGGTGGTAAGATTTCAATACATTGGGTGTGGCCTCTGTGTGGGTACATCAGTTTGGCCATTACTCTATAAAACTGTGTGGACCGTTTCGTTTGGCGCAATTACCTGTCTGGTAATGCCTGCCCTTTTCGCGCAATTCTGCCACAGATTAACAAATTTGTAAAGCACTGCATAGCTCATCTTACACACTGCAAACCCGCCCACTTGCATGCAAAATTTCAAATTCTTCTATGCAGTAGTTGCCGACATATGGATACTTTTTTGACGGAACCATGCTTTGCCAAAGCCAAGCTTTGACCTGCCCAAAGGAGCACTGCCCAATTAAATCACTGCAAATTACATAATGTAGCAGCGCAACAAACCTTTTAATCAGTTAATTGGTAGCGACGCACCCGACTACACACTTCTCCATTCACATATCTTGTATGAGATCGGAGTTTGTGAAAAAAACGCATTTTCATCTAGGCATACATTCGAAACTGAAATATTCCATATTAAATGTCAAGTCTGTATATATATATACAAAAGTGCTATGTATATATGTCTATTCACTGAAATAAGAACTCGAATTTCTGTATGAATAACATAAAAAATTGTTGTTCATATTTCATTTGTTAATTTTTACAGTTAAAATTCAAGGTTTTGAGATGTAAAAGGCGGACTGCTTTGGCACATGTATTATCATCAGCAGTTCTTTTTAATTTATATTTTACTTCTGTTTAAGCCAACAATGGATTAATAAATAATTTCGTTATTCTGTCTCGATTTTATGAAGACGAAATGATTAATGAAGATCAAGTGATCAATGAAAACCATAATAGAACTGAATTAGAACATTGGTCGTGAGAACTGAAATTTGACTGCTCTTGAAACCTCCGTAATCTAATAACTATTTTAGTTCAAAACATTGCGTATAAAAAAAAATATAATATTACAGTTGCATATCACTTAATTCTTATGTATAGACTTTTCTTTGGTATGTTTGTTTTAGTCAAGACAATATAATGAGACTGAAAAGCTTTCAAATTTATTTTAACGACAGTAAGTTATATTGCCCAGCAAAGGAAAAGACAATTATAATAACAACAATCCTAAAATAAAAATAAATATAGTTCTGAGAAGCTATAGTATTTATTATTACATTTAACACAACAACCGGTTAAGTTGATATATAGATAGAGACAGTAAATATCATCGTTCCTATAGCAACGTACCTATAATTAGGAAGTGAACACAAAATTGACATTAATGCCTCTGCGCGTCTGTTCGAGTAAAAACGCGAAGGATGCAGTTAAGTTGCGTTTTTGTTGTGCCTACGGGAGGAAAGTATTAGTAAGAATATGTATTTTGTGAGAAAACAAAATAAGGTTTGAGCATTGTGATGATATTGGTTTTCATTAATTGCTATGATTGTTCTTTTTTCCCTTGCCGTGCGCCATTCACTGCAACCTTAAAAAGTTCTTTATACGACTGAATAACATATGTGAAAAAAATGACAAAGAATATTAACCAACTCATTGACCTCCAAACTATCTAAAATACAACCGTCTTCAAAGGAGTACTTGGCTTTTCATTAAAACATTTACGTACTTACCGTGAATGTCGTTTCTTGGCACAGGGCACCAAATAATCAACGCTATTAAAGGTGCAATCATTTTCTTCGGGAGAGGAGGAAGATAAAAGCCGTTATCCTTTCATTATGAATTCCATTCCCATGCGATAGGTTTTAGCCATTTTTAATTGTAAAGGATCACCTCGATACAACAGTTAAATTCTGCGCTGTTAATCCGTCAGATGTACTCCGAACAGGTCTCAGTGAAGAATGGGTGGTTGGGGGAGACGGGGGTGGTACAGTCACCCCCTCCCCCCATGCCTTCTAGAATATGGAATCACGCCCTCATAAAAGTACCACCACTTGACTTTGATTAATGGTCCTTACTTCAAAACGAACTGGTAGGGTGATATGTCCGTATTTTCTATATTTAATCCACTCGCGCACGGACCACACTGCGCAGCCTGTACTTACATGTGACCGTGCAGCGTGAGTCCTTGCTTCTCTGCTGGACTCTGGAGAAAACATCTCTCCATCTCCTCGTGAGTAAGAGCCGTCTCCTGTTTTCTACCACGTCTTGTTCCCCTGGGAAATTTATACGAATCACGTTGAGAATATCCACATTATTTCTGTTTCGAATATATCACAATTTTTTCGTAATTAATGACAGCGAAAAACATGACCACCTTCGATTTTGCAGCGGAATTTAAAATGATGTCTGGATCTTAAAAATACGCGTTTCTTTAAAGTACACCAGTGGAACTCCATGACCCCATTACCTCATAGTAAACATTTAAAAGTACATTGAATCTGGTTGGCTAGGTCGCACTAGACGAGGCGTCTGTACGCTCACTGGCTCGGCGGGTGCACTTCGGTTTTTCATGTTATGCGCGGTTTCAGGGTAGAGAACGAAGCGCTGAGCTTACTTTAACGCCGCATAGAGGAAATAATTGGCAAGGCGAAGCCGAGAAAATTATCTGCTCTATTTTACGTATATAGCTAACCGATTAGTGCTTTATGCTAGTTACAGCTCAGATCGTCCACTGCGACATACACGAGTGTAATTATCGAGGCCTTCTTGTACCACGCATACAGTGGACGACGAGTAGTTGTAACTGACTTATAACACGACTGATCATCCCTAAATAATTACACAATCCCAATAATGAAAAATGTGGAGTCAACCTTTTTAAAGTTTTTATCATTTATTCCTTCATTAAAGTACTTTCCCGTCGAAAGACAATATACCGCGCCGTGGTTTATTTCTTGTAAAGTCACGTCATCCACGAATGTGTTCCACGCATCAGGGGACACAACTAACGATGTAATGCACCGTTACTTTGGACTGCCCTGAATAATCAACTTACAAACTTCACTGATTGTACAGAAAAAAAAATGATGAAAATAAAAAATAAAATTGAACTTTTTTTCATGTTTTGATACAAACTTTTAGAAATTAAAATAAACAGAAATAACGCAATGGTTACTAGTCCACTTATACTTATTTATTTATTTATTTTGATAGGCTTTTTGTCAAAGCTAAGGTCAGAAAGGTGTGAATAGGAGGTCACCTTAGTGCTTTGTTCCTTAATTTTTCTCCACAAACATTTTGGTTGTATTGAGGGAGTGTGTGATAGAAAGAAATGATGGGGAAATGATGCCCTCTATTCTAGCAATCGGTCTCCTATAAAAGTGGCTTTATGAAAGGATGATGTAAAAGATCATTTTACAAAAACTTAACATTTTTCGTCTGCGGTATCGACATAATTAGCCGTGAAGCACTTCAACTGTTCAGGGAATATTTTTGCGAATCCTACAACAATTGCAAATATTTTCTGCGACCCGCAAGTTCAAAAGTAATATTTCTCGACCATAAGGCCGTCATGGTCATTCCTTGCACGAAAATGGAATATTTTTTATTTTAAAAAATAAAAGTAAGAAAGTTCTGTGCTTCTTGCGCTGTTCAACACGCCGATCTCTCGAACATTCATAGGATCTGCACATTCAGAGCGTCCGGTAATGAACCGTGCTTTAAGTGGGATAAAGCACTCGGCGGTGAGCTTTCCGCGAAATAAAGCAGATAATTGCCTCTGCTTCGCCTTGTCAATTATCTACTCAATTTTGAGTGAAGCTCAGCGTCTCGTACTTTATATATATATACTTTAAGGCTGCCAGACAGCGCGCTTAAAGAGGTCAGGCCTTGGCAGTACTTTAAAAGTACTCATGTCTTTGTTAATGTACTTTTCCCTCGAGCTTCGACTTTTTTGTACGGGAGGTATTTTTTAGTCCTACAATGATGTGAATGGTGGTGCGCTGTGGTGTTCTGCTGTAGTAGTCGGATAATGCTTAAGTTGAAATCAGTCTATCTTCAGGTAAATGCACTGTGCTTTGCCCATGGTGAGAATCTCAGTCCAATAGTGTCATGATAAAACCGCGACACACAATCGGTAGCTGGTGACAAATTACAAGTCGGATATAAACGGTTTTATTACTGAATGAGACGAGCCTTGAAGAGATAATAAGGCTTCATTCACATGCAATGTCTATTTTTAAATTCTATTTTCTATTCGCGGTATGTCTTATGATCACGGTCTGTGCCCTGAATATCCCGCGGCGTAATTACTGGCAGCGCGAGCCACTTACTATAAGTTACTATAAGTAACTGCCTCGCGCTGCCAGTAATTACGCGGCGGGATATTCAGGGCACAGACCGTGATCATAAGATAGCGCGAATAGAAAATAGATTTTTAGAAAATAGACATTCCATGTGAACGAAGCCTTACTCTTCGTATGAGTTCTATATTTCACACTAAAACATTGTGAACAACTCATAGAAATATAATATATTCTGTTTTACCACAAAAACAGCAGTTATTGCTATTACTCTGATATCTGAGCTTGTCTTTAGACCACGTGACCTCCTCTGATGGCTATACTCTGTTATAATCTCTTAAGAGATTAACTATAACAAAAAACAAACTTTTTAGAAAAAAAAACCAGGGACTAACTTTGAATGTAAAAATGAATTCATTAACCATTGGTAAGTATGGGAAAATTGTTGTTTACTCCAGGAAAATTCATTTTTTTGCCAAAACGAAGAGCTATTATCCTTTTAAGACAATAATTGAATGTCTTATTTGTCTCTAGTAAACCCTCCCCTCCTCGCTCTCTTTCACCCTCACCCACACACACACACACACGCATGCACACACACACATTTACACACAAACAAAGACAAAAAACGTGCACAAAAATAAACAAACTCGCGCGCCCCCTCAAACACCACACACACACACACACACACACACACACACACACACTCTTGCCAGTATGTAAAGGCGACGACAGACACAGATTTTTCAGACAATATATGGTTTTATAAAACAACCTGTCAAGCGAATAAATTCACTTTGATAACTAAGTAGGCTGAAGCCCCGGAGCAATTTGTTAGACGACCCTCACCTCACTGCACACCTCACATCTGCTATTCAGCTTACTAGCAGTTATGTACTATACAGACTTATATAAATCAGACAGCAAAATCGCTGGTAAACTAATTTCGCCGTTTTATGAATAACGTGAATAACCCGAGGCTGGCATCCTGATTCGCTTACCACATTTTTATGTAGTAACTCACCTCTCAACTATAACTATATTCTTTTTACCCTGCATGTCCTATTTGGTAGGTTACATCAAAACCGTCTCCTGCAGCATAGCGTTGCCTAGAAGTATGAAAACCAATTACATTAATTCACCTAGGCAACGTTGACCCTTTTTATTCTTTTTCTTATTTATTATACTTGCGAAAAAATTTCCGTAAGTATATTGGTCTGCTCGTTTTTTGTGCGTTTGTGGTGATTTTTTTCCCTGCGATAGAGGCCACATTGTGAGAGATATTTGTTTCAGACACGTTTTTGTAGATTGGTAATAGGTCCAGGATGAAGACTATTCATGTTCATAAGGATCATGTTTATTGTTTTTATGTACATGAAAAATTAACATGGGAAACCCACTGACTATTTTTAAAGAATTTTGTATTTTTCAAATTTTGGATGTAATTTCATTATATTGTGTGAACAATGTCAGTTGAAAGAGATTTAATTACTCTTAAGACATTTAAAAATTGCCACTTCTTGCCATGACACTACGGCAATGAATAGATCTTTTCAATGGGTAAAAATATCAATAATTCAAATACACAATTGTAGAACCTTTATAAATATATTTCTTTCAGGCATTTGTGGTACTTTTTCTGTATGGAATAGAACTAATAAGTATCCTGTTTTTCTGTTTCGCTGTTACTACTCAATATGAGCGCTCTTATTTTAAGAATTTAGGACTTTAACTAAATACAGTATCTCTAAAATTCACATTTCTCACATGTTAAAAGTTTGAGACATTACCGTATTTGTTAGATCTATTGTATTTTAGTTCGCAGTTTGCTCTGTGAGCAATTTTATATTTGTTCTTTCTTTCTTAAGGTTGAAAAGCACTCCAAATATGGCAAGATGTACTGTGAGAAGCTACTGGACATGACCCAGGTCGCTGTGAGTGATCCAAAACTTTTTGAAGAAATCCTCCGGAATGAGCCAAAGTTTCCGACCAGACCGTGCTATCCCTCGTGGCCCAGATACCGAGAACTCCGCGGCTATAACCGAGGCTTATTAACGGCGTAGGTCTTCTATTACAATTGCACTACTGGGTTTACATTGTATATCCACATATATGTGTGTTGTTTGAGTTAAATATGAATCCCCTGTTCGATAGATACAAATGATATTATGTGACATTTAGTTGCCTATTGTCAAATTGCTATTAAAATTGAGTTTCATTTTCATATGGCAATAATATTACCTACAGACGAATTACAAAGGACGAATTCAATACTTCACTGCTTACCATCTTGCAAATAATTCTTAAACTATAAGAACACTATTTTAAAGATCCTCCAGAATTTCCTAAATTTTCCGTTTTAGTACGTTCCTGGACGATCATTAAATACCTTTGTAGTAATCTTTGTAAACCTGAAGTGACTATGTTTGCATTGCAGTGAAGGCGACGATTGGTTTCGATTCCGAAAGGCAGTCGGGAAACGCCTCCTAAAACCTCAACTTGCAGCTTCATTTGACGTCGTTATCAATGAGGTGGTCGATGATATGATTAAGCACATGCGGCACATGCGAGAAAAGGCGGGAAAAGATGGCGTAATAATGCAGCTTCCGTTTGAAATGTACAAGTGGTCCATAGAATGTAAGTGAATCGCACTTAGGGGGATATACTTCAGTTTTTAAAAATTATTATGTATAATGCACCAATACCATATCGCTATATAACGGAAAGGAATGTCGTAAGCCTAGTCTCCTGTGATATCACTTACACAATCTGATTAAAGGGATAATAACTCTTCGTATGAGGTCTATATTTCACAATAAATACATTGTGAACAACCCGTAGAAATATAATATATTCTGTTTTACCACAAAAACAGTAGTTATAGCTATTATTCTGATATCTGAGCTTGTCTTTAGACCACGTGACCTCCATTGATGGCTATACTGTGTTATAATCTCTTAAGATTAGTATTAAAACTGCGAAAGAGATTATAAAAAAATAATACACTTTTTAGAAAAAAAGGGACTAACTTTGAATGTAAAAATGGATTCATTTACCATTGTTAAAATTGTTGTTTACTCCAGGAAAATTCAATTTTTGGCCAAAACGAAGATTTATTATCTCTTTAACCATTCTGTACATCCAACAGGTGTCTTTGATGTTTTTATGTGTGAAATGCATTGATATATAGACAAACAACAACATGTTATCAAAAGAGAAATGCCGCTACAGGCCACAAAATGTTTATCGGTCAGCGCTACTGCCTTTATTAAAACCTCAGTAGAACTTGTCTTTTTTTCTGTTGATTTTAGCTGTAAGTAAAGTGCTCTTCGAAAAAAGACTTGGGTGTCTCCAAACCGAAATTCCTGCGATGACGCAAAAGTTCATTGACAATGTCAACACGATGTTGGTGACATCAGAGCGTCTCTTTGTCTTGATGGAGTTGCAGGAGAAATACCAAACAAAATGGTGGCGAGATCACATTAGAGCCTGGGACGGCATGTTTGACGTTGGTAAGATATGAAATTCATATGATGATGGAAAAATACTCAAAGCAACGAATTTCCTATGTTTGCCCCCTTTTATACAGATCTACCTCTTTTGTACATCTCTTGTGTGACCAGAAATATGGCCAGGAAGCTCAATGGTCACCAAAACCAGAAAATTGTGTCTCTGTGTAAATATTCCATATCTCTATGTCTCCTTTGAACTACCAAATCGGGATTTTCTGTAAAAATTATTAATCCAATCAAGTGATGTTCATGCATTTACTTCAAGGAAATATTGTTCGTGTTTTTAGTGAGACACCTGGTGGACACACGGGTTGCGGAGATAGCCGATAAGCTGGAGAACACGACTCCGGATGCCGACGAGGGCATGGATTTCTTGACGTACCTGATGGCTACAAGGAGTATGGACATTAAGGAAATACACTCCACTATGGTGGATCTTATGATAGGAGGGGTAGACACGGTGAGAAAAAAAGAGATTCTTATTTGCTCTTTTGTGCTCTGTAAATTTTGATATTGCTGTAGGCGCGAGAAACCCATCAATGTGTAATTCTGTTATTTACCGAACAATATAATGGGCTTTTTTGGTAAATGGCCTGATTTTTGCTGCATTAGTATGAGTTTTTACTTAAACAGATTTGTTTCATATTCCAAGAAGCTGACGCTTTGATTTTACTCCCCCCCCCTTGCAAAATGATACCCATTATAATGTCACCATTTGGTTGACGAGTCACCCCTTAAATTGCACACTAATATCCTGAGGAAGATGGCACTTAAAAAGTCTTGCTCTCTGGGATAAAAAAAAATGGACTCAGCAAGAAAAGCTCTTTTCCTCTATTCTTTTTTGCATGTTCCTATGTAATATTTAGAAGTTGCCTATTTCGGACAATGCCGCCACATTGAATATCCCCCGAACAAATCCACTCAAGAATCATTGCTCGACTCTTCACTGCTCTTGGATTTGGTGCTTTATATCGTCTTTAAGTAAATGATTTAGCTCTGCTTGACTGACCAGTCGTTTAGACCTCCATGTTTTCCTGCAAATTTCAGAAGGAAATATGAACTTCAGGTACTTCTATTATTGAACGCAGGTAGTATACTGTTCACATTGTACGCCAATTGAAATACTCATTATATCCGGTACGATTTTATCACAGGATTCTCTCATTTATAGGCATCCAATACAATATGTTTTGCATGCCATCTGCTGGCAAACCACCCTGAAGAACAAAGAAAATTGGTTCAGGAAGTTGACAGTGTTCTCAAGGGTCGCGTAGCCACAGCAGAGGATATACCCAATTTACCTGTCTTGAAAAAGGTCGTCAAGGAAACATTCAGGTAGGCGATACTAAGTCATGTTTTATGGTTCATATTTGGGTAATCAACGCGTTGTTTTAGTTATGGACAATTTAAGCTACATCGTAGAATTTTTTTAATGGGGCAAATGGTAGTTCTTTAAGTTTCATGAGTTATTGAATACAATTAACGAAGTGTCATATATCTCCAACGGGTGGTAATACCTCTGGTACATAAAAGTTTTGACATCAACATTACTGTTACATATGGTAAGAAATCAAACACCCAAAATGAAATGATGGTTATTTCCAGATTATACCCCGTGGTGCCAATTAATGCCAGAATGGTGACAGAGGAGTTTGTACTGGAAGGATACCTCATCCCAAAAGACGTAAGAAGATTTTGTCTCGATGTTCTTTTATAGAAATTAAATAGACTTTCTTTTGAAACTTATTTTGACGAAAGGTTATCAACAGTCAGTTTTTTTCCTTTCTTCTTCTTCTTCTTATTATTTAGACCTCTTAATCCCTGAGACACAAATTTAAGGTTCTTTAAAACTCATTACTGCATTACTCACTAAACATCTTCACGGAAACTTAAAAATTGATAAATTAAGATGCTTTACATGTTTAAAGTCTTTTAAATTTGTGTGAAATGAACGTTAAGTATCGAGCATTTTTATATGAACTATCACTTCTTAAGTTAAAGAGTTTTGAAAAAATCGTTATTATTTACAGAGTCTGCTGGCTCTGGGATTTTATAATGTTCAACGGAGCGATGAATATTTCGAGCGAGCAAATGATTTTATTCCTGATCGCTGGGACCGAGAGACGGCTCACGACCACCATGCTTTCAGCGTCCTGCCCTTTGGATACGGCGTACGGAGCTGTGTTGGTAAGTCCCCCCGCTCCCCCTTCACAGCGTACGGCCCTGATATGGTTACCTTTCTCTTTGTTATGTATTTTTTGTAAGGCAATTTTGTCAATAGGTCGTGGGTCAGTGAAATTTTAATTAACCTTTATTATTTCAAACGATCCTAGTTTCTTATTCAGTATAACACAAATATAAAATATATAATTTCGGACAAAAAACCTTGCCCGAATAGCAGAATGCAGTACCCATATCTTGTGGTAGCCATCTTGATTTCAGGTTTTAACATTCATTGTAGGCAGAGAGATGAGTTTTCAAACTATTCTTATTGATGGAAATACTTCACATTTGCCTATCCCTATGTTACTACCTAAAATTTGGAAAATCAAGATAAGATAGTCAAGATAGATTAGATAGTTCAGATAGTCAAGATAAGTCAAGAGTCAAAATTCAGCAAAACACGACCGCCATCATGACTTTGTAAAAGTAAGATTGTCGTGGATCAAAGAGAAGTTCCTAGACTTCACATTTGCAATTATTTTGATTTCACGTATTTGATATATTTAATATACATGGTTGTTTGCGTCTCTGAAATATCAACGTAACCCCTGCGTTACCATAGCAAAAGCTTTGATGCTCATATCATCACCAGTTTCATTAAAAACGAGCAGGTTCTGATACCTTACGGTGCAAACTATCTGAAAATAAAAATGAATGAAATTCTTAGGGGAAAGAGACGTTCGATTATTGGCCGACAGTGAGCAAATCCCTGCATCTGGTTATTTTGTTTTGCAGGACGCCGCGTTGCTTTATTGGAGTTGCATTTGGCTCTTATTAGGGTGAGTAAATTCATGATTATGTTATTGTCATTGTATTTTTTCGCTAATATGAATATCTTTTTGCAAAATCCGTTTTATTTTTAACCTTATTACTAATCTATGCAAATTTGATGAATCTACAAAATAAAATAAGATAAAATAAAATAAAATAAAATAAAATAAAATACCAGGATTGCTAAGAACGTTTTAGTTTCCTATTTGTCTTTATCTCCTATCAGAATATTAATTGTTTATTTATTTATTTAAGTAATTAAAAAGGAATAAATTATAAATGCCTATGGATAAACGCTGATCTCTTGGTACATTGTTCCATTTAGATTATACAGAATTTCCGGTTGGAGCCCTATGATGGTTTTCCGCTGGTACCTACCTGCCGCGGCGTTCTCTCCCCGGGTCAGGAAGTACCTGTCAGGTTCATTGACCGCGGCCTAGGAGTCACTGACCTCAAGGATAATCACGTGACAACGCAGAAGGCTAAACAACCAATGAACTTGACTGCTGCGGCACAGTGAGAATAGATGGTATTCAAGTATTGCGGGAAATTCAAAATTGCCTTTGCCGCTTTTATTAATTTATTTTTATATTTCGAACGTTGTTTGACCATGAGTAAATACTGAGAAACCGAAAACAATGGCATCAGTAGCCAGTTAAATACAGATAGTATTCAATGGAGAAATGCAGTTATTAGCATAGAATTCAGTGAACAGTATGACGTTACTACAGTGCAAACTTCTGACCAACCTATGCAATCCTGCGTAGCCCAATACGTTCATTTAATGGAAGGATAAATTTAACATGCAAAAACTGGAAGGTGTTACACGTTTTGCACATGCGGTTTGACTTCAATGGAACCAACGCAGCTTTCAAAACGTTGCTGACCAATTCACTGCCATGAATGAAACGCTGTTCAATCGAAGAAACAAAGAACCGATATTGAAGGAATTAACAATTGTCCAGAAGACAAATTTAATGGGTAGTCCTTGGTAAATAGTATGTGTGATTGACAAGAATTAGAAGGGAGAGGATCTGTGCTGTATATGAAGCCATATAAGTTCAAGTGTTTTATTTTTACATGTTGAATGCATCATGTATTTTCAGTCTGTAACACGTCATGGTACAATGTGTAATACGTCATGATACAATGTGGCACGCGTCATAACTTTATGTGGAACACGTCATAACACGCCAAATATTGCAGGCTGTGATAAGAGGTGGCATATCAACGTAGTAATTGAATGGTAAGGAACGTGACGATCTTGTGGGCTATCGCATTCTTGTTAATTATTTGTAAAATGCACTTATAAGGGATGCAAGTATTTAATCCTATCACACACGCACGCACACACACGAACACACACACGTATCTATTTAAAAGTGCCAGGACGTCCATTCAAAATGTACAGAAAGACAGGTTGAATACAACGGGTGCCATTTTACTAATTAAAAGAAAAACCTTGTAAATATTTTATTTTTGTGCAGAATTTCAACTGTTGGTTTAGCTATTATTGGCATATGAGCTGAAAGCCCTATGTCATTTGTAAAAAAAAATTAAGTATTATTTTTGACGAAAAAAAATTGTAGCATTTCACATTTGTAAGAAAAGTGGTATATATAAAGTTTACATTACAGTCTAGTATTATTTGTCCCCATTTTATACTCCATACGAGAGGCCAGCCGGCTGATGACGGCACTTTTGCTCGCTCGCAGAGAAATGTGCACAGAAAAAGCAAGAGACATATCTGTGAATAGGTAGTGTTTAAGATTCTCTATATAACCCCAGTAGAGGGTACCGACGCATAGCGTTATCATATCCACATCTTTATTAAATGCAGTCATAAAGCCATGGCACATATTGTACAGTACATATTATGCAAATTCGTATACCATAATACATAGGGTGCAATAAGATAATTATATACAGGATTAATTCTAACATTATTGACAGGGTGTATAGAAATGGAGGATATTTGATATCAAACTGGTGATCATAAGCACTGTAACCTCTTGTAAAACAAGTTTTGAGAAGTTGCACTTTATTCTATCTCCTATCTATCTATATTTATATATAAAATATTTGGGGCGATGAAAGCTAAGAGGTATAATTACAAATATTTTATTCTTTTTACTCTTGAAGGGTATTATTTAACTTATTACACGTTGATCTTAGTTAAGTAGTGTCACGGTGAAAACATGCAAGTTTTGAAAAGAAAAATGTCTTCCATCGAAAGGAGAAGATTTTAGTGCCAAGATTTGGTAGCTATGTTGTGTGTATAGACACAAAATCAAGCAGAATGTTCAAGCGGCAATCCAGAGAAAAAACATTTGCAGTGCCCATTAATATAAAACTACAGCGGTGAACACTACCGACTTTCTCGAGTACAAGGATAATACTATTCGTGCTTACCAAGTGTTTGTCAACGCTATGCTGATGGAATTGAGCAAAATCTGTTAGGGGGTAATCATATTTACACCCTAGCTGATTTGGTAGGCGTGACAGACATTTAAGCTGGTTAGTTGGTAACAATTTAGTGAGACTCCCCAGGAAGTTAGATCGATCCAGCTGGATCGGTCTATGTATGGGAACCCAGTCTTATAGTGCTCACTAAAATCAGCGAATTCAGTAGTGCAGTAACTGGACCACATCACATTTCATGGGCACATTTGGGGCGATGAAAGCTAAGAGGTATAATTACTCCGTGCACATATTATTCTGAGTGAGCATTTTGTCTTGAAATACTATAATAAGAAAATGTCAGGACTAATCTACCTATTCAACGTGCTTCTGGTTTGGGAGTTCACACCCTTCGGACCCGATTTCTGACAATCAAGTTGTTTTAGCATATTTCTTAGTGTTTTCTTTTATTTGTAAATATGATCACCATTTTATTAAAATTGTAACTTAATATATTTGCTTTTAAATCACTTAAATTCTATTTTAATTTATAGAAAGTATTCAATTTCAGTGAATTAAATAGGCAGAACAGACATTTGTTTTTGTGGTTTTTAGTATCATGCTTGCATCTCGTAATGGCTTCACTCGAAGTAAAAAGGAATTCATGTTTGAAAATGTCAACATATCGAAAAAAAAACAAAAAGGATACACGCCCGTATTCTATAAGGTCACTCACACTCACACTCTACTCACACTCAACTGAGTTTCACTCAAGTGTGGCTGAAGAGTAACTCAAGTGTGAGTGTGAGTGTGATCTCAATAAAATGAGTGACTACTCACACTCATTGAATGATACATGTGTTCACTTTCACTAAGCTCACTCAACTGTGACTCAGTTAAGTGACACTTGAGTAATAGTTCCTTGTATTGAGTGTGCACATCACTTTAGTCAGTCTGACTGCAGTCACCATGTCCAGACAATAATTCTCTGAGCTAGAGAAGTCTCTACTGACTGAATTAGTGGACAAAAACAAATCCGTTCTGGAATGTAAAAAAAATGACTTCAAAATGATCAAGCAGAAAAACGATACATGGGAAAGCTTGTCAGAGGAGTTCAACTCGCAAAGTGGGGTGAAGAAACGGGACAGCAAGCAACTAAAAAAATGCTGGGAAAATATAAAATCTCGGGCTAAGAAGTCTATTGCAAAGGAAAAGAGGGAAGCAAAGCTGACTGGTGGCGGTCGAAGTAGTGTTGCGGATGAAACTGCCTCTGCTGTAGCAGCCATTATACCATCACAGATCGACAGTTTGTCCAACCCCTATGATGATGACAATGTGGAGCAAGGTATTTATTCGTAGTAGTTACCTAGAATGCTGTTTATTATTACTGCTATTGATGATATTGTAATCGCCTGTATAAATAGATTGTCATATTTTCCGCACACTATTAAGTTATTTGAATGTATATGACAAAGTATAACTGTAAAATGGTTACTTTATTGCAATACTTCATTACAGATAAACAAGATGCTGTACGCGACGATCAGCATGACATTCAACATGATAGCCATGTTGATGATGAACCCACTCCATCAACTGTCACTATTACAGATCTAGATGAGACTGGAAAGCAACCCACTTCATCCACTCCGCCGGTCAGGAAAACCCAGGCCACTCCTGCTCAATCCCGATGCTTGGCAATGCAGCAAGAACAACACCGTGCTGTATTATGGTACGTCTGGCTGCATTGCCCAATCCTCTAGCTGGAACAGGAAACTGTGCTACAACTTGGTTCGGTGCATTCTGTGGAGGTGGCTCATCCATGGGGTCATTCCTGGCTCTTACAAAGTTATACAGAGTTGCTGTGGCGATAATGATGGTCAAAGTGGTCTGTAGTTTTGTGCGAAGGGACATGCTGAGGCAGGGAAACAAGCGTTTCCATGTACCAAACATTCGTTCAACTGTGTTTCGGGTACGTATCTGAGAAGCATTGTAACAACGCTCTGGCCTTGTAAGTGGGTTTATTATTGGAGTCATCATATATAGACGACACGCGTAACCCCCATCGCCTAGCAGAATACCTTCTGTATCCCCTCTTTCAAGTTGTGCACACAGACGACTGTTGTCAAATATTCGTGCATCATGTACACTACCAGGCCACAGGGCCACGATATGCAACATCTCCAAATTGTAACCACATACAGCCTGAACGTTGATAGAGAAGTAGCCCTTCCGGTTTCTGTACAGTTCTGCATCCACACCACCTGGAGATGGTATTTTGATGTGAGTGCAGTCGATAGCACCCACAACGCCTGGAAAACAGGCTATCCTCCAAAATCCTAGCTTCATATTTTGAAGTTCTTGTCCTTCAGGAAACCGTATGAATTGTGGTTTAAGCGAAGCAATACCTTCTGATACTCTTTTGATGATACGACTTGCAGATGACTGGGAAATGTCACAGAGATCTCCACAAGCCATCTGGAAGGTGCCAGTGGCATAGAAACGCAGTGTAAGTAGCAGCTGTATATCTGCAGGGATTGGATTGCCTCTTTCATTATGAGGGGCTATCATTGGTATTACCAAACGCAACAATTCCTGGAAGGCGTCTTTCGTCAGTCTGTAACGTCTTCTGAACTCCTCGTCAGTATACTTTTCATAGTCAAAATTGTACTCTCTTCGCACTTGACCGCCAACATGTTGTAATCTATTATTGTCTTCTATTCTATTTAGCCACACATCCGCCATTTTGGTAAACAAACATTGAACTGAGTGAATGTTGAGGGAGGTGTACCACACACTCAACCATCACTCAAAATTAATAACTTGAATGAGTGTGAGTGAGGTCTGTGAAAGGTTCAAGTCTGAGGTAAACCTTTCACTCATTGAGTGTCAAGTGGCATTCTATGAGTGTGAGTGTGAGTGACCTTATAGAATACGGGCGACAGTCTAGTTTTCTGACAACGGAAATGAAGAAATGAAACCCTCCATGTGAATCTCTTCTACGTTATATTTGTCAACATGCAAGACGAACATTTGGCTTAATCTTTTACAGTATATTTATTCATAAATATTTCAGCAATAATGTTACATCAAATTTATGACTGTGTGACAGTGAGGAATTGCTTGCTGAAGCGTTAAGTATAGTCACATTGAAATGTGTGCGTAAATTCAGAAATGTAATCATCGCCGCTAAACTCTTCTAAGTGATACACCGGATAGGCCTACGTAAGAAAATATGTGAGATTTAAGGCACAATGCATGATGTTACACCAAATGTTTTGCATATAAAATGGTGAAAAATTAATCGCTTTCACGTAAAATATAGGCATAAACAATAAAAACGGTCACACATGATAAAATATGTTATTACCAGCTATTTATCTTTGTTATACATCAGACGATTTGCAAGATTCAAATATTGACAAAGTGTCCATCTTTTATCAAATATAAAATTCTATATATAACAAAATAATGTTTCAACAATCAACAACTTTACTGCTGTAAACTTTAGGGCACGCGTAAAATGTAATTATAAACAAAGAAAAACTCCAAACATGATTTGTATTAGATACTTGCCTTCAACCCGCATGTACGACTGCCCGTCCAGCTTTAAAAAATCTCAAGTTTTTATACGTCATTTTTAGTAAATTAAAATATACAGATACATAGAAAAGTAAATGCCAATGCCCCAAAACAAACCCCAATAAGCGACTCACTAAATTTAACACCGTTTTTCATATTAAATGCAGGATAAACGATTCGTCAACCGTTTTAGTCACAATTTAGATGCATTTCTTTTTCTGACAGCTTCAAATTCCGCCTTCCCTCTTATGGCACTATTCTTCACTGCTAATACAGCAGCATGCATATCCTTCTTCATATTTTGAAGAGTGACACGATCGTATCCCTTAGAACCGACCAAACTGTTTGCCAGCTCCAATGACCTCTCTATCAGTTTTTCCGGACCTGTTATTAATTTGACAAGACCTGCCTCGAGGGCTGCCTCTGCCGTGAAACGCTTGCCTAGAATGGCCACTTCAGTTAAGACTGGGCTAGATATTTTCGATCTGAAAATATTAACACAGATGTTTTGCAAAAGTTATCATAATAAAAGAAGTTAGCTTATATACTGCTTATCAAGATGAAACATATAGGTCATGACAATGCGCCAAATTAACTGATTAATTAGCAGTTTTCTTAGTACACAATCAATATCAAAGGTACTCAATGGATAGCCAACATGATATGATATTTCCAAATCCATAACACTTGTAGTCCACAATGACCAACAAAACATTGACTGCCATCTGTTATCACACTGAGTATGCAGTCTCTTATGAAACGCCTGGTGTTCCATACACTGAAATTTTGTTGTTAGGTACCTTTTTATAATGACATTCTTCTAAACTTACTTCAGTAAGCTCATTATAAATTCTGAGAATCTCAGTTTGATATGGACTTCATTGAGGCACAGCCAGCCAGCTCCTGTCCTCATAGTGCGGTAGTCATGACACAGGGCTAGGATACCGCCACCTGCAAAGGCATGACCTGGGGCGGGATATAAGAACAAGATAAAATAAATGCCTGGGGAAAATAGTTCAAAAATTGCATTGCTAACTACCACTGAGGGCACGGAAGCCGACATCTGACTGATACAAAAAGACAGAAAGATAAAAAAAGCTAAAATTGTAGATTCAAACTAATATAATGCATGAACCGATACAAAATGACTTTAACTGCAAATGGTAAACTACAAGGTGCAACTGATTTTTCTCAGAATGCGTATATTTGTGGCCTTGAGAGGATTTTTTTAAACATATATTGTACAATGTAGGGTGCTAATTATGCGATCTTTCCAACCTAGCAAGTACCAGTAAAGCCAAAACCGCAGCAAAAGAATTAAGACCTATGAAGATATATGTACTATACATTAGATGGGGGAAGCATGCTGCTGCTGCCCCCTCCCCCCTTCCCCCAGGTCCACCACTGCTTCAGTACTTCAATGTTATCGAGCCCTGTCTGGGTGTCAGTGCTTACCGTTTAATGCCGCTACAGTGGGCATGGGAAATGTTAGCAGTCGAGACAGGAGTTCATTGAGATCTTGAAAAAACTGTATATATGTCCTATCATCAACTGAAGAGAACCATTCGACGTCCAGGCCGTTACTGTAGAATTTACCTTCCCCTGTGGTTACTAGAGCTTTGATGTTAGGGTTACTGAAAAGGAAACATTTATTGGTAAGTTTTAATCGTTTTCGTAAAATTTGACATGTACAGTACTGTACTTGTATCCCCTCCCCCATGATGACATGATCGTTAGTCGCTTCAACTTCATAACGAAATGCACACACAATACTGACACTTGTACCTTGATTTTTTAACTATACATTAGTTTTTACTATTTATTAAACTGCTAAGTACCGCGTACAAGTACATGTACATGTGATGCATGATAAATGGCAAGCCAAATCGAAAACGACGCCGTCTTATTTACTTTGATTATATCAAGCAGTACTAACCCCTCGACTGAATCAAGTGCTTTATTTAGTGATTGAACAAATCTTCCGTTGATTTTGTTATCTCCATTTACCAAACGAATCACAGCGATCTTGTTAAAAAAGTTCAGGCGGACAACACCGAAGTCTTCGGCCATTTTGTCTCACGTGACTGTCATGTGATTTGGAGCTGGACCGTACTGCTATGACAAATATCGTTGCCAGGACCTTAAATTCCGTTATAAACTCAATATATGGGATCTTTATAAAATTTGAAAAATATTTGGACTTATGAGTGATTAGTTTCCATTTTGCCTTACATTTAATTTTTGAAAAATGTACCCATTTTAGGAATATTGAAAGTAGAATTTTTGTCCTGGGACCTAGTTTCTTAGGTCTCAAAAAAAAAAAAAATTATTTGTCAGTCAAGATTTGTATTATTCAACACGCACACATACGAAGAACAATATTTCAATGTTTTGTATTAATTATGTTTTCATATTGTGACGACTGCACATTTAAAAAATAAGTTTACTGGACGGAATGACATTTAATAGGCTGCACAACAGCCATAATAACATATACAGCTAAAAATCAAAATTATGTAAACTAAAAAGAAAAGATTCAATCTTCTTTATATGATAATGAAACAAATTCAAGCACAACAAATATGAATACAACCTTTAACAGTGCAGCAAAAATAATTAAATTGTCTAGAACTAACTTCACTGACTATGCTATTTTCGGGTCAGACTATTTTTATCACAAGCTAGTTATAAGCTTTTCTTTTTTAATCACATATCAATTCACACAAATTTTCTCTTCTGCTAATAATTTTCACCAAGTCTAATGCTAACATTCATTGCTGAAGAGGTCACCTTAGGCTATACCTAATCATCATTCAAAATAATAATAACCAAAACTACCATACTTCCTATTGACAGAGTCCCATGCATGGCACAATACGCAGCAAATGACTGCCACCAGTTCAATTTTACAGTGTAAATAATGGAACATGACACTCTTATCAGCACAGAATACAAGACGTTCATTATATCAACCACTGCATACTGCACAGGATTGTCACACAGAAAATCCATCTAACTTCTCCTATATGCCATCACCTGCATAATATTATATAAACATCATGAGGAGAACTATAATAAATTTATATACCCCAAGTTGTTGACCTGTATTAGAAATCTGCGCTTGTGCTTGTGTTTTTCATATTCTCAAATTGGGAACCTATACTGTATAGAACATCTATACTTCAACATCTTAAATTGAAACAAAATTATAATACTGACAATTAATTAACAACCAGGATAAAAAAAAACTGCCAAAGACTTAAAGACTCAAACCAATCATACTTTAAATATAGTCAACTCTGTTTTCATTTTAACTCGATTCTTATGCCAAATCCATTTTCAGTCAAGTGATCAACGCTCTGTAACTTTATTTTCTCAAGGCTTTGTGATACTCTGCATGTCCAAAAATATGGTTTTCCTGAATTTCTTCTCCAGCTGTTGCATAAATTCTAGGTGCTCTCCAACACGAAATCCTTGGATTGGTTCCTCCTAGAACAAAAAGGAGACAGTCATACATAGCAATTTTAATGCTTAAAGGGATAATAACTCTTCGTATGAGATCTATATTTCACAATAAAAACATTGTGAATAACTCATAGAAATGTAATATATTCTGTTTTACCACAAAAACGGCAGTTATAGCTATTTTTTCTGATATCTGAGCTTGTCTTTAGACCACGTGACCTCCATTGATGGATATACTCTGTTAAAATCTCTTAAGAGATTTTAACAAAAAACCAAACTTTTTAGAAAAAAACCAGGGACTAACTTTGAATGTAAAAATGGATTCATTTACCATTGGTAAGTATGGGAAAATTGTTGTTTACTCCAGGAAAATTCATTTTTTGGACGAAACGAAGAGTTATTATACCTTTAAGGTTCTCTTCTTACTTGAAATGTACAAGGCTGCAGAAATGAAACCCTTACTGGTATAAGAGTGTTAGATAATTTATTTTTTAGTGTAGACAACAGGTAAGATTATACTATCTGATACAGTGCTAAGAGATTAAGACACTGACCTTGAGAAAAATGACCAGATCCTGTTGCTGTACATGGTGCATGATTTCCTGCTTCATATGTTTTAATATGGCCACACACAAATACACCTGAAACAACAGGTATACATTCTTGCACTTTGTCTTAAAGTTACTTTTCAAGTTCATATTGTACGTGTTAAGGAAACTGGCTTTAGTTTATGTTT
>NW_019775552.1:10796-23613 GCF_001039355.2 Lingula anatina | reverse complement strand
CTGCCAAAGACTTAAAGACTCAAACCAATCATACTTTAAATATAGTCAACTCTGTTTTCATTTTAACTCGATTCTTATGCCAAATCCATTTTCAGTCAAGTGATCAACGCTCTGTAACTTTATTTTCTCAAGGCTTTGTGATACTCTGCATGTCCAAAAATATGGTTTTCCTGAATTTCTTCTCCAGCTGTTGCATAAATTCTAGGTGCTCTCCAACACGAAATCCTTGGATTGGTTCCTCCTAGAACAAAAAGGAGACAGTCATACATAGCAATTTTAATGCTTAAAGGGATAATAACTCTTCGTATGAGATCTATATTTCACAATAAAAACATTGTGAATAACTCATAGAAATGTAATATATTCTGTTTTACCACAAAAACGGCAGTTATAGCTATTTTTTCTGATATCTGAGCTTGTCTTTAGACCACGTGACCTCCATTGATGGATATACTCTGTTAAAATCTCTTAAGAGATTTTAACAAAAAACCAAACTTTTTAGAAAAAAACCAGGGACTAACTTTGAATGTAAAAATGGATTCATTTACCATTGGTAAGTATGGGAAAATTGTTGTTTACTCCAGGAAAATTCATTTTTTGGACGAAACGAAGAGTTATTATACCTTTAAGGTTCTCTTCTTACTTGAAATGTACAAGGCTGCAGAAATGAAACCCTTACTGGTATAAGAGTGTTAGATAATTTATTTTTTAGTGTAGACAACAGGTAAGATTATACTATCTGATACAGTGCTAAGAGATTAAGACACTGACCTTGAGAAAAATGACCAGATCCTGTTGCTGTACATGGTGCATGATTTCCTGCTTCATATGTTTTAATATGGCCACACACAAATACACCTGAAACAACAGGTATACATTCTTGCACTTTGTCTTAAAGTTACTTTTCAAGTTCATATTGTACGTGTTAAGGAAACTGGCTTTAGTTTATGTTTAAGGTATCCGTATCAAATAGTAATATAATTGCTACTTTTAATGAAAGGCATGTCTGCCTTCAATATTATTTGTGACATAACTGACTAAATACAATATTAAAATAATCAAGACCTCAGATTTATGTTTTTCTATATATTTGTATTTAAATAAGCAGATTATATTCATATGGCTCCATTCAAGTTACTCTTATAAATGTACATTAAAGGCCTCCAGACAAACACATTTTCTCTCTCTCTCTCTCTCTCTCTCTCTCATTTAGACATTTATAAGCTATTGGTAACAGATGGAACTACTCTGAGGACATCTACTAGTTGTGACCTTGACCTCACTCTCTGAGAGTCTCACCTGGTAGTCTATTCCCATCACTGTACACAGGCAGATATAGTGGGTGATGTCAAGCCAGTCCAAGAAATTCCAGAAACACTGACGCAGCCAGTGCTGAACAATCTGAAATGTCATATCATTATGTTACTAGACAATTTGAAAATGTAAATCATCATCTTTGTGAAAAATCTGAAATAATCTGTCAGGATAATGACTGGAGTGTTATAGACCAGCTAGCAAACCTACCAATGAGATCTTCTGGGACAGTTTTCATAAAGAGTTTGCTAATTTTAAAATCTTTATTTTCATCTTATTTGTCTACGATAAGTAGTTGCCCAATTAAATGAAATATTGCATATGTCTGATAACAAGAAACAAATAATGGCTTATGTTCCAGTCTAATAGGTACTGCTATGATTTTATCCGAATTTTAGAGTGTACACATCTGTGTAGAGTGTACATCAACTGGCACACCTGCCTGAGTGTTTTTACCTGAGATACTGTGTATCCTGACATTTTGAAGGCAGAGAAGACCTCAGGCACCTCAGCCAGTAAGATCAGCTCCACATTGTGTCCTGTGGTGGAGAAGAGAGGTGGAATACCACTGCTCATCAAACCCTGAGGAAGATGGACCTGGAATAAGTCAAAGTATTAATTTTAATCTATCTAGACTAGTTTAAATTTCTATCAAACACAGAATGAAATTTTTTAATTAAAATTCTCATACTGGGCAATCACATAAAGATGGGATGAACTCTGCCATAATGGAACATACCTGGTGGGATTTTGTTAAAATGGGAGTGGAGGGAGACAGCTGTAATGGGGACAGATGACATGTACAATATGTAGATGTAATGGGACAGACGGGCTACAGTTGTTATGGGAGGACCACAATACAGATGCGAAGAACAAGAGACAATGAACATAAGGAGCATATGATTCAGATCTTCTTTTCATGCCACTCTTTCCCTTGACGGAGGAGGGGGCAAACTTGATGTTACTTACAGAGGAGTGTAACCTTGGTATCCACAAGTAGCCAGAGGCAACCAGAGTTGAGAACTGGTACAGAAACTTCCAGGACCTCTCTAGGTTGCCATTCATGAGAAGGAAGATTGTGGAGGCAAACCAGTCAAAGCCTGGATAATCTCCCTGGAGCAGGTCTGTGGGGATTATGTTAAGGGATTACTATCACTTGGATTGACTTAAAACTAATCTTCCCATTAAAGGGCAGTGGATTACTTTCTAAAATATGTAAAGATACAGTAAACAATTTCTTGATTTTATTTCTTCAATGTTGAAAAAATTTATTATAATTTTTTTTATGTTAGCCTAAGGGTAATCCTCTGTGAGACATAATGTCATCACGTAAAATTTTCCAGAAATTTTTTGAAAATCACTTCATGTTTTCTCATAAACACCTTGAAAAAATTAAGACATGATTATCTAGTATGAAATAAAACATAAATATATACAGTCTAACAGAAAGGATACGTAAATTAGATTCTACAGACTTCTGCTGCTGATGCAAGAAGTAGCCGCACTGTTTCAGTAATTGTGTGAGATTCTCTGTGGCTTCTGGGCTGGAGTTCAGGACCTTCAGGTGCATGCCATACCTGACAGTGAGGAAAATGATATAATACTATAATAGGGTGAACTCAGATAATGATGGAATTGTAATTAAATCTCATACTAAAGCTTATGTTAATTCCAAGATTGATAAAAAAAATGGGTTGAATTACTATTATGCCTATCATATGATATGTTTTAAGAGTAAGATCAAGGATTCCATTAGTTGATGTCAAAGAGAATGAGTACACTACCACCACAATTTACCAAATGATGGTCACAATATATACAATAATTCACCTGACAGCCATCTTCACTCCCAGTTGTTGTAAGGGGGTGAGGTGATAACCTCTCAATGCACTGTCTGTTCCTGGAATGACAAAGATAATCTACTTTAATCCAATGTAAAACTGAAGATTTAAAGAGCTTTAAATGCTTGTTTTTAAATTTCCAAGTTTATTTACTTAGTAATTTATAATTTNTCCAAGAGAGGGGTACGGGGGCCCTTCCCGTCTAGGAGGAGAAGCGGTAACGGTAGCCGTCCGGCGGAGCCGCAGGAGCCGGCGGAGCCGGCGGAACGATCCGGACGGGACTAAAACCATGTGTACCGCCAGCACTAACGCTGGTGGTACAATAATTGACAACCAGAAGTAAAATTACAAAATCTTCAATAATGTTAGTATTGGTGACCATGCATTTTGCTTCAAACATTTAAAAGCCATTTAATACAAGTCACTATTCCAGTGTTTGTCACTTACTGATAAGACCTTTGGTGGAATGACTCTTTCTGTTGGTCCACCAATAAGATAGGACTTGACCAGCAAGTAGTTTCTTTCTATAGACAGCATATCAACAATGATGTCTCCACTGGAACATAAGAAAATAATTTTACAGTACAACCTATAAAAGGGAAATAATATTTTAAGACTTAAAGATGTACTCGTGACTTTAAACATCTTCAACAATGTGCATTATTTGTTAATACAAATTTCATCTTTAATCCAAATTGAAAGGTGGCATAGTTGTAGTATAATACACAATAAGATATCCTCAACCAACCACACTTAAAACAGCATTTTACATTGATTTAATGTCATCTTGTTACTCCAGTGTCACTGTGTTAATCTTCTGGACTCTAAACTCTACACCAATAACTATCAACTATCAATGGCAATGTTACTCTAGCCTACTCTAGTGGATCTACGTTATTCTTTTTACAGGCCAAAGGTAAAATTTTAACATTGTATTGTGTTTATACTATTAACAAACACCAATTACAATGTTATAATATAACAGTGTTACCCTACCCTACATCCACTGTGTTATTCTCTTGGCAGGCTAACAGTACATCTTGTACTCTGTACTGTGTTTATACAATTAACAAATACCAATTACAATGTTATAATATAACAGTGTTACCCTACCCTACATCCACTGTGTTATTCTCTTGGCAGGCTAACAGTACATCTTGTACTCTGTACTGTGTTTATAATGTTAACAAATATCAATTACAATGTTATAATATAACAGTGTTACCCTACCCTACATCCACTGTGTTATTCTCTTGGCAGGCTAACAGTACATCTTGTACTCTGTACTGTGTTTGCAGCAACAGAAATGTGTCAAGACATGAAAACATAGAGCTCAGTAACCTGAAGAAGAATAACAGGGACTAAGTATAACTAGGCACAAATTTGATGTCAAATTCAAACTGCTAATTACAACAGCAAACTTGCATATGAGGAAAGCACTCTTGGAATTGTTCCATTATATTATAAATTACTCACTGGACTATGCACCACAGAAATGGTGATTATATACTCAAGGGTTATTAAAATTTGTACAGTTAAAGTTAAATATCAAAATTGATTAAAATATTTTATATGATTCTACAATATGCCATCATGTAAAATTGCTACACAACTAACGTTTTTTTCATAACTGCACAAATTACATTTCATTAGTGCACTGGGAAAAGCAGTCTACTTTTTTAATATGGAAGAAAATTCAATAACTCTGCTTAATTTTTGGCAAAATATCAGTTCTTCTAGTCATGCATCACAATCCTTCTAGCCTCTTCTTAGCTCAAAAATACAGCAGTATACCTGAGTCCAAAAACATGTGATTGCTCATAGTTGAAGAGAGAGTGTATCTTTGCATCTGTGTCCACCAGAACTAGTCTGTCTAGTACTTCCTGGAATAGAGAGAAGAAATTTCAAGGACAGAATATACTGACCAACATACTGGCCAATGTACTGACCAATTGCTACAAATATATATTACACATTCAAAAAGATACCGCTCTTCTCTATCTGCTTTTGCTACTCAAAGACCAACTGAGTCATAGATGCATCATAAGTCTGTGGATATTACATGAACCTGGCCAACAAGTGGTGTGTAGTTGACTTATACTACAGTGTAACTGCAGAAGTTGAGCTTTATGTCCCCAATGCCAGGTATGGAATAACACACTTCACACATGGCATGCATGCAGGCGAAATGCACTCCATTTGTGTCCACTGTTCTTGAAATTTGCCATGGTATTAAATCCCTTATACATAAGATCATCTCCCACTATAAAATATGACACACGTTCCTGATGATGAAATATAACAACGGTACCACAAACTTTTTAAACAAATAAATTAATTAATTAATTAAACAATCAATCATTGTTTAAAAAAAGACAGCATTAGGTCACTGTCTCACCAAAGTAAATTAGCAATTAAGTAAACAAACAAACAGATAAATAAGATGGTATTCAATCACTGTGTCTCACCAGTATTGTATTAGGCATTTCTCTGAGGCTGTAGCTCTCTCTCACTGGAAGAGTTTTGTCACATAACACCTCATACACTGCAGGGAACGCACTCAGGATGTTAAGCATTCGGATTAGGGACTGGAAAAAGAAATAAGGATTCTGAAGAATTACGAATGCCTAAAATAACAGTCCACATGATCTGTCTCTTCATGTTTTTTTTTTCTTTTATTTTTTTTACAATTTTTATAAAAATTATTAAAGCACTTTTGTCAGTGATGGAGAAAAAGAAGTCAGAAATCCATAAATCTGTGAATGATTTATAAAGTAAAACACATTATGATTGAAAATCTTAGTGTTGCTGACACATCTAAATAAAAAAAAGTACATTTGCACATATAACCAATAAAACTGTCCTCCTCACCTTGTGTGCAAACCTGTCAATGGGTTCTACAGGCCAGGTTTTGGGTGTGAACACAGTCCTGTCATCTGATCCACACTCTAATACACTCCACAGCTCATTCACCATGGCCTTGATAAACCCTGGAAAATAGTGTAGTAAATTGGATTTTTTTTTTCTTTGGTGTTTTAGTATCAACTAGTATACTTTTTACAGGCTGTGCTTTTCATAATTACATCAAATTTAATTGTACTTTGAAAGATAAATACCTGTATTTTGCAGTGCCATCATTCCTGGGGCTGTGGCTGCCACCTGGGTCATCATAGTACCATAGCCAAACTTCTCATATTTGCTCAGCTAAATTGGTATTAAAAAATTATTTCAGATTGATAAAATGACAGATGTCACAGTCAAAATTCAGGTCCAGGTATATTAACAAATCTTATTGGAATCTAAACTAGCCAATACTAAAATCTAGTTCAGCCAGTTACAAAATTCCAATCACTGAATCTTTATTTTTTTTACAAGAACTTAAAATGTCATACAATATCAAAACTTTTTGACTATTTCATAAACTTCTATTAGTAGAACTAACATCAAATAATTTGTACTCAAGCCTGGATGACTCAAACCTCTCCAGCCTACCTGTAACTTCTTCTCATATCTGGCATACATATACTCCACACACTCATCTATGGCACCAGTCTGCTGTAGCAGCAGGAGACCCTTGGGTGTGGCTGCAAAGTTCAGCAGGTTATCTCTCAAGGTGTCCTCCCAGACAAACCTATGGGAACATAACAGTAATAATATAAGAGAGAACAACCATAATATATGGGATAGCATCAATTATAATCAGATGGCATTTTAATGCTAGACACTTTTAAAGAACTTTTGAAGAATTTACTGAAATACTTTTCTTAACAAGCACTCGTAAGGGGCTGCTCAATCTTGTACACAAGAAAATAAATAGTCTAAGACTAATGGGTCAATTTGAAAATATCATATCAACTAAAAGGTGACAGAAACAACACTAACTTTCTTGCAAGTTGGTTAATATTCTTGGCAATATAATGATAAAAAATAGTTATGAATTAATTAATTAAATAAACCTACGCCTCATGTGAGGAATATCTGGACTCTTTGCTACAGGTGTAATCACTACCATTTATAGAGGGTGTGGGAGTGACAACCATCTCTGAGGCAAGACAAGCCTACAAATAGCAAAAAAAAAATACAATTTAGTACATCAGATCATAATATAACATAATTTAATACAAACATTTAATTGCAATTTGACAGCCATGCCAGTATACAAACTAACTGTGTTCACGAGAAGTTACTTTATTCACCCGTCTATAGGTGCATTAACATGTATATGGGGTCCACACATGTATAAGTTACTCACCTGCCTGTGAGCCGCAGCAATTGTCATGTGTAGGTCATAAGAATACATGACTAAGAGGCCCTCACATGTATTATACAGCTGCCTGCAGATGTAGGTGAATGCCCCTATAACTTTATTGGACGGAGGAGGAGCACTGTCATTTGGCAGGATTCCATTGATTGCTTTTTTGACAAATTCTGCAATTATGTGAGCTGCTGAGGATCTGGAAAAAGGTAAATGTTGAAATTAAATGTTAAATGAATTGTATGGGACTTATTGATTCATAGAGTATATATTAATAAATATATTATACATCTTCTTCATCAAGTTCCGTTACTTTGGAAAACAAATGAGATCAATCACCAAACTGTCTTCTTACTCTTTCAAACTGAAGTCTGCATTTGACAATTTCTTCTTCAAAAGAAAAAAAATCACAAAATTCTTACTTTGACCTGGTAAACCTCTCCTGTCTCTCCCCATACAGCAGATGCTGGCGCCCTCTACTGGTGGAGGCCAGTGCAGCCAAGATGTCTGCTATGTGCAGGTAGGTCACCTCTGTCGCTTGGTTTATATCATGCTCCTGAAATAAATCCGTGGGACCACCATTATGATTTTCACCAATGACATATCTCTGGTTGAATCAGTAAAAGGGCATATACACAACTGGTAAGGGAAATGTAAATTTAATTTCTTAGGGTAAGAATAAGGGAATTTAAAACTTAGGAATAGGGTTTAAACATCATAATATTCTCATGGCTTTTGGATAGGATATAGTTTGATATTAAAGAGAAAACTTCCGAAATTTCCAGGAGAATCACTAGTATTATTACTATTTGCTGTATAAAGGTATGCCTCTAACTTCTCAGGCTTTCCCACGTACCATGGAGTCATCCAGCCAGTGTGTGATGGGTGTCAACAGAGTATTGATAATGTCATCTTTACACATACAGATCTGACAGATGTCCTCTGAGATACACAGCTTCTTCAACATGTCTGCAGCCAATACCCCAGGGTCATAGGCCACTGGAATACCAATTATAATATACATATAACGGAATATATATTGGAATATATATTGGAGTGAAGTAGAGAACACAATTATAGACAAGCATCCTCTTATCATACTTCTCATCCAAGCATCATACTTGCAGTAACTTTAGGCTACAAGAGGACCAAACACAAAATTACACAAAAACTACTTAATGTACTAATTTATCTTCAACATATCACATAAAATATACTGTAGAATTAACAACTGGTGGAACAATTACTAATACAAGAAAAACAGAATATTCTTTTGACTGACCTAGAAGGCTAAAAGGTAAAATCAAATTTATGAGAAAATTATTACAATTATTCTCAGCAAATCATTAAACAAATTTAACAATCTTTTTAGGAATAATCCTATTAAAAGTAGATTATCTATTATCAAAAGTGCATATTTTATAGAAAGGTCCTGGCATAAGTTCTTTTAAGTACACATACCTGCACTGGGCTTGTGATAGGTGAGACAGCTAGGATCACTTATAAGATGAATCATAGTCACCAACAACTCAGTCACTGACACTGGCTCTGAAAACAGGATAATCATCATTTAGAGGGAAGCAGGCAGGTTTTGTTACTTACCCATGTTGAATGTTAAAGTAAAAGTTAGCGAGAGAACTAGTCACAGTGACAGGACATTAATTCTAAGCAAAAACAATTCAAAATGCAGCTTCATAATTATACTTTGATCATTAAATTTTCACTAAATCTGAACAATTATCCATCACACAAACTAACTAACCACAATTATATTGAAAATATTTTAATGTTGAGTTGGGTAATATCAGTAAAAATATTCACAGGTTCCAAAAGGTAGAAATTAGCCTACTGTCTGAAATAATATCATCCTAATACCAATGAATAAGAAAAGTAAGATATTATTCTTACTTCATGTTACATAAGTATAAAATCATTTTTCAAGTGAGTAAAAAAAAAAAATGAAAAAACCTATTTCATCACATTTCAAACTGTTGTCTTGCTGGCTTACTTCTAGGGCTGGCCTTCACCTGTGACCTTACCTTCTCTGTCTTTTAGTCGAACAGGAAAGAAATCCCTTCCCTTGGAATGTTGCAGTAGTTTGCCCACCAAGTGCATGGAATGCATGAAATGAATGTACTCTAGTTCTGGTCCTACATAGTGCATTCTCTGGGCATCACCTGGGGGATAGGAAGATATATGTATATTGATTATAGAGAGGATGTGCTTTCATATATGTATATAATATAATTCTGTTATGTACAATATAAGCTTCCCGCGCCCATTAAAGATGAAACAAAGAACTTCAAATAAACTGGTAGAGAAAAGTACTATATAGTTAACTGTTTCTAACAAGATAAAATGTTTGAGACGTGATATTTATGCTACAATTCTGAGTTCAATTTTAATTACTAACAATAATAAGCAAATACTTATAAACAATGAAGAGAACCTACATATACAAACTTCTGTGTTAAATAATTACATCACTTGATCAAATGACACTCTTACTATGAGATACTCACTGAAGGACTCTCTAGACAGAGCATCTGATATATCACTCAGCAGATCAAGAGGAATTTTTCTGGCTGAAGCAAACTCCATACACTGCCGCACTGCAATGTCCACCTAAAAAAATAAATTTCAAAATTATAATTTGAAGATCAACAAAGAAAAACAAAAGAAAAGGTTTTCCCAATATCAATAAAAAAGACAAAAAAAATCATAGTGTGAAATAGATTTTCATTGCCTCTAGTTTTATGATCCTTAACCTTTTTAAAATATCAAGCAATTTCCTATCAAATCATTGTTCAAGAAACCATGATCAGGCATAATGATGCATAAATTAATGAAACCTTAAAAAAAAAACAAACAATCACAATCACTCTAAACAATGTAAATATTTAGAATCTATTGCAGCACTTACAATTTTCCTATGTTTTTTCTATTGCAGCACTTACAATTTTCCTATGTTTTTCCAGTCCACTCAGGACATGTGTGCGACTGAAGCCTCCATGCTGGAAAGCAACGACACAAAAATATAAATTGAAAATCTTCACAGTGCTTAAATTGGCTTCTAGGCATGTAAACTCCTTTTGTCACATTAAATTACACATTGCTGCTTACACTGGCATATACAACTTTACTGACTACTGAAAAAGAGATTTTTATTAAGAATTTTAGAGTTGTTTTGTAATTTTTCTGAATAATTAAATTATACCAAAAAAAAAAAGAAATTGTGCTATGCAATGAACATACTAAATAAGTGCTAAACATTTCCAGCATAACCATTTTGTATTTTAAAGCTGTTTGGCTAAAATCATGATTTAATGCCAAAATGAAGTATTATGCATTTGGTTGTTTTACATTATTTTGTGTTAAACATATATAAATATGTACATTATTTGTCCCAGCTGGCCTTTAAAAGTCTGCACAAACTCCAATGCAGGCTTCCTAAAACAACTGGTGTTTACTATTTCTGCCTGTTGTCTTCACAACATGCCACAGTTAAACATGTAGTTTATAAACAGCAGGCAGATGAATTCAGATCTTTAACTTGATATATTCTATGTACTATCAGCAGAACATGTATGACTTTATGTGAAATTCTAAAGTTTCTCATACTCCAGATCATTTAAAACTGACTACCATATAATGATGATAAATATAAACTAATGTGCATACTGAGTAGCTTAATGATTTACTGTGAAATCTCTCTCTCTCTCTCTCTCTCTTTCTCTTACACATTCACACACTCACTTACACACATCTGTATAATGAATCTTTTTGATGCATAAAGTTATGGTACATAACCACAATTTAGCCATATCAAAAATTAAATATTCTACGTATACTCTATCTCCTCACCATCCACTTGGTAAACCAGCTTGCTTTAGGGTCCAGTAAGGCCAAGAAGTGGACAGGGGTCATCTGCACTGCCCCTCCCACAGGTGCAGAGTAACTGATGGCCAGCAGGGAGAGGGTACTCTCCACCAAACTCTCCAGGAACCTGTCTGAGTACCTGATCCAGAACACACAGATCTGGTTCTGGAACTCATTCATCAGGCGAAACTGGAAATACAATAGAAAACTGACTGATTGATTGGTCGATTAGTTGATCAATTGATTGATTGACTGATGCAAAAATTTTATTAAAATGCAGGATATTCTGGAGACATGTAATTATTAGTATAAGAAATTCATTTTGTAATATTAATGTATGATTCCTATAAACAATTAACAAGCACATTTAAACAAATTTGTTTCACAGGAAAAAACTGAAAATACAATACCTGTAATTTAAGTAATAAATGCAAATTGCCAATCACTGTGTATTTTTATAAATGGTGGCAAGAAAGCATTTTTAAAAACCTCCACACAGTAAATAGAGATTTAAGTCTTTGGGCATTCACATTTTTTACAGTGACCACAATTTCTTGCAGTCAGAAAGATATCTGGAAGTGTAACAGCTGGCCTTTAAAAGTCTGCACACACTTCAATGCAGGCTTCCTAAAACAACTGACAATTACTGTGATTGCCTGCTACTGGCGCAATATGTCATTGGCACGACATATTGAATGTAAGTGTATGCAGGCAACATTTTCAGCAGTTAGTAGACTTCCAATGTTTATGTACTTATGATAACCATTCAGGTTAACAGTTGAGGATTACAACAGTATTTCTACTGTAATATGACAAGTGGCATAAATACTGGAAACAGTGTATGTAAAATATATGGGTAACATGTCATCAGCACAGATTCTTCTAAATATAATAATAATGGACACAAGCTGAACTTACTGCTTTGAGGAGAGCAATATTTTCCTGCTTCCTGCAGTCCAAGCCATGTTTTATTTTAGGCACAGGACTGTTTCTGGACTGGAACTGTGTCATCAAGTGCTCAGCTGAAATAATAACACGTCAACAATGTGAGGCAGCATAAAAATATTCTTGACAACTGTGTTGTACTCATTGGAATTTTGAAATTTTCAGAATAAATACTTATTCTTTTAATATGAAGAGATATTTACAAAATTTTTAATTTTGTTTTTTTTTATATTCTAAGTACTAAATAATAAAAAAAAATAAGTTATTTAATCATTTTCACTTTGAAATTTGCAAAGAGAAATGTGCAAAATGATTCAAACTTACTAAGCAAAGCATAAACATCTTTCATCACATGGGGGGTAGAATTCAAATTTCTGGCAACAAATTTTAGGCCTTTATTCTGGAAAAGAAAGAATTACTTAAGACACATGAAAATATAATTAGCAAGACATCCTCATATAAAAAATAAACACAAGTGTGCTCAAAGGAATATAATTATGCAATTATAGAAATCCTGGGTTTCAGTTTGCCAAAGTCAATGTGTGATTTATAGTGGTCCCACTGTGGTTTCCTTTGAAAAGAA
>NW_019775551.1:318585-329519 GCF_001039355.2 Lingula anatina | reverse complement strand
GGGGGGCTCTAATCACCCCTACTTTGAACAGGTTCTTGGAATATGCAGTATAATTTGTGGCAACTTTTCATATATTATGAGGATCGGTGTTTTCTTCCCTTTTAGAAAAAAATTAGGCGCCCGCCATTTTGTAATGAAAAGTTTAGAGGGTGTGTGGACCTGAGGGATGGGGGGGGGGTGAGGGGTGGAGATAGGGGGATGCTACCTGTTTCCGCCCACATCCCTAAAAATAAGCACCTGGTATGTACACATTCTTCTCTGTACCATTTATATTACTATTATATAAACTGACAAATGACTGATGATGAATGCGCGTGAGAAAATGCCCAGAATGCGCTTGTGGTAATGGAGGGCGTGGTGGCTGTCGTCCATACTGCCACCAAGGAATTTTGCATGCTGCACTGCGTTGTTATCCAAAGGGTGCAGACGACTAAACGCACGGTTGTGATCTAGGGTCGCAGGAACGCTTTTGTGTGTTACATCTGTGTCCCTAAATACTTTTAGATTCACCGCAGCAATGTTTTTGCTTGAACTGCTAAAACCAAATTCAGGAGTTGATATGAAATTGTCATTTATCAAAATGGCGAACTTTCAAATTATGCTAATAAGTCATACAAGTTGTAAAGGGGGTTTTCACTTACAATATTGGAGAACAAAAATATGGCATTCAATGGAAATATGATCTATATAAGAGAGTAACAGTGAAAAGATTGGCGATAAACGCACGGGGCGTGTTCAGTCATCTTGTTGACAATCTACCACCCAAGCTGTCAAAAAGATTTGTAGTCGACTCAGAAACCAAAACCACATATTTTACATTTCGGAAATTGATTTTCAAGTAGGTTTGCATTTAGTTTCTCTACCCCAACCTCAGTAACCCCCAATGTCATTTTGCCTTTCAGTGGCTGTTTCATTTGTAAAGATTTGTGAAATATATAACAATAAACTTTGAGCTTTTCAAATGCCTGAAATCTATAAAATGTGCGAAAACCATTATAGCATACTTGTCTCAGGTGCGGTATTTTTTTCCAAATCTTATTTTTGTTTTAATAGGTAGCTCAGTGCTAAACACATTTTATCTTGTTGACTGTATGTTTCGAAGTTAAAAAATGTAGCAACTTGTTTGCACAGAAAATAATTTTTTACCTTTTTAGCTGAAATGCCTGTGGTAATGCTGGCACAAAACGTTTATAATTGCAGTAGCAATAGCTTTGAATGCATAGTGTGACATTCATCATTTAATAAAATATGGCATTACAGAAATTCCATCTTCTGTTATAATATAGAAGCGTACATTACAGAAAAATCAGAAACTCTTAAAAAGCTTAGAGTTTAGAGAAATGCACCGACATGACAGACAAGTGCACCAATGTAGCCGTCGTTAAGTGAATCTATAGATATCTACTCTTTACATACGTATTAATATCTACTCTTTATATATCAAAAGCAAGACTCGCCCTTAATTCCAACCCGCACGTCCACTTGAGCTAACTATTAACTTATTACATTAGATACAGTTTCCATTCCCGCCTCAAAGGGGTGGTTTGTTTATTTTCTGCCAGGGCAGTCTCAAAGACATCGGGGGATTTTGGCAACCACCTACAAAATCGTCTCTCCTTTAACTTGAGACGGATGATGGCAATGATGATGTTTAGGAGTAGGCCTACAATCATAGTTGTTGTCATATAATGTTAGTTTTACGAAGGAAGAAGATTATATAAACCATACATTGCATGTATTAAATATGTTAATAATGTAGAATACATACACGTTCATTATTAGTTTTGTTGACTATATGTTTGATTCACTATTTTGAAATATTTTACTTCACTTCAGATAACAGTTTTATAAAGACCGTTTCATCTTTTGCCTGCGGTCAGTACGTGATTTTTTCCTCTAGAGTTGCGAAACACCAACTCTTTTATTATAGCCGTTCTGACTTTTTAATATGGAACGACCTCAGTCTTCATTTTCAACTTGTGTTATATGTTCCATGTACCATATGCTTCCCTTATGTGGCCGGCATACTAAAACAATATTATAATGTACCATTGCCTCTATCCATTATTACCACTACATCGTTTCTGCATCTATGTGTTTGGATGGCTTAATGATACGTCAAGCACGTTTATGATGAGGTCTGTAGCTAAGGTTGATGGTCATAAAAAGAGTATGAATACAACCGCAGGATTCGCTTGCGGGTATCTTTAATGCGACCGATCGTTGTCGCTTATGCTTGGTACTTAACCTTGCGGCGTTTAATACTCAATTCCCTCTTTAAAGTCGGTAAGTTTATGGGTATTTTTTTTAGTTTTATGAAGTGCACGTTGCTCTCGTGATGTGAATGAGTTAGAGTGTTTTTGAATAAGAATGTATACCTTAAATTATTTCGGTGACACGTTTTGGAAAGTCGATAGATTAAACGACCCAGTCTACCCAAGATGTCTTGTTGATTAAAGTATCCGAACTACATGTGGGACAGATAATTTTTTTCTCATTTATGTTATTAAATCAGCATAAGCGGGAACAAATCACATTCTTAGTATGTTTAGGGTTTTATATGATTATTACTCTTTTTATTATGGCTTTTCCGACTTAAATGTCCACTGAGATATAAGCAAGCCGCTGCTCTTGTCGTCGGAGTCAAGATAGTAACCCTGGCAATCTATATTAATTTCTGTATAAATATTTGTTAAACCTCGCTTCTTCTTCCTTGTTACGGCATCAGCCTCTAACAGTCTTAACTTTCTGTTAAAGTGAAAATAAAATTTGAGACGGAGGCACTTCGCGTGCGAGTAAACAGCAAAGCAAATATGAGTTTAATATGTCACCGTCTTAATGGTCATTACATTTCGATCTTAGATGACCATCTAGGGTTTTGAGTGGTCAGTTCACGTCATAGCTGACCGAATCATTAACTTGCGCTACTCGGAGACGTTGGATGATACGCAGATAGTTTCTGAAATATTAAAAAAAACGCTTATTTTCACTTTAAAAAAAGATTGTGAGATTATAAAAGCTCAGTGTCGTAAGTATATTAAAAAAAGAAGTAAGCAGATATGTCTGATATATTTGGTTACGCTGCTTCTTTACTTCTTCCTTCAACGAAAGAGGTCATGTTTCAAAGAAGTTATTCATTCCTTTTGCTTTCATTTCCGGGAAACACACTGAATCATCGGTAAATGAAACGATTGCCATGTAACTGAATCCGTCAACTAATATTTTTAGATATCTTCTATTGCATTTTTCAAGTTAACCTGTATCTTGATAACTGTATTGTTTCGTTTGTTTTCCAGCGCGTTTGCCTTCTCTGTGACTATGCTTTTTTCTGCTGTCACTGATTTCTCACGTACTATTTTTTTATCTTCACGTGATATTTTTGTTTTATGACAACAAGCAGCAAGGTCAGTGTAAGTGTCAACCACGGGTATGTTAACACGCCGGGAGTGACACGTCTTATCTATCTTAGGCAAGTAACATTTGAAATGCGCCGTCCCCGTGGAAGGTGGATAATTATACACTAGCGAATCCAGGGTTTTGCTGAAGGGGGGGTTTAACAAGTAGTATTTTTTCTTTTTCCTTTTTTTTTTCGAGAAAAGTGAGATGTTAGGCAAGTAAAGTGTACCAGGTCAATTTCACTTTATAGAATTTTTGTGTTTATCGTTACTGTTTCCTAAAAATTCTTGCTCTGTCACTGCTGACCGTAGCTTGTCTAATTTCTGCAGATGTGATTAAAATTATCCTATACAAGAAACGGCCACAAAAATAATGACGATTGAAAATAAGAAAAGCTATTTCATTATACATCCGAAATTATCACTGCCATTGCCGATTAGATGAGTAAAACTATACCATTTCTACGTGATGGGTCTTTGACCTTGCAGATTATTGACCGAGACGCAATTTAGCCACACTTAGTCTATGGAACTTTTATAAATTATAAACTTTGCATCAGCAATGCAACAGTCTATGGGACACGGTCTGGCTCCAAAAACAATTAAGTTATGCAAAAGGTGCCAATGCTATAATACTGATTAGTTTGCCCTTTTCAGGACCACCTTGCTTGCAATCTGGTGTCTAGAATATCGTATAACTTCAGAGTCATTTGGTATTTTTCAATACGCAGAACTTGCAGGGTCTATTAGTGTCCTCTCATGGCGTGAGAAGATCACCATTTATAAGTAATTACACTGATTTTAGTAATTTATTATGACAGCCTGGTTGATGGTTTTAGAAATGCAAAATGTGTTGAGTTTAAATACGAATCCAACAGCGTTTGTTCAGGCACTGCATGAGTTGCGGTACTCATGGAGGTGCGTATGGAAGTATTTTTGCCGTTGGAACTATAAATATATAAATCAGACGTGCTATCATATTTGAAATTGAATCTCAAAGGGTTAGCATTCATTTGTTGTTGAAAAATCTCGCAAATACGATATCCAATGTTCTATTTGGAATGGGAGTTCCTTAAGGTTTGGTACTGATGTCTTCTTAGCTGATTTTTTTTAAAGTGCCATTTTGTTTGCAACGGGTGCCCCTTGTTAGGCGTAGTGCGACTGCCGACAATCAGCGTCAATTACTGTCCCCTCTCCCCCCCCCCCAAAAAAAAAAGGTATAACATGCAAAACCAGTACAAAAAAATACTATTTCCCTACTTGCACCTTAAATATTACAGTAAAATTGCTTTGTCTAACATTTTAGATTTGATATCCTTGAGCCCCCTTAGAAAAACTCTGCGTGACCAACCGGCATTTAGCTGTCTACTACTTATATTGGGATGTTTTTTTTTCCTGGCTGATGGTGCGTGTAGGTGTAGTATGTCATTACGGCGTAGAAATATCTGTGTAGGGAACTGCCTTACACTATAAATCCCCTAAGTACGCCCAGCAAACATAGTTCCTTAACTACATTTCATTTAAGTTTTTAATGGGTCTGCTTAAATTTTATATAAATAGAAAAAAATATTTTGTTAGATTTCAAAAACAAAATGGATTAAAAGGTATTTATTAACTAGACAATTCTTAGATTTGTCTGTTTGTTTTGTTAAGATTTTTCTCGTAATTTTTCATTTGTTTTCCCATACATGCGTGTCACTCCAGAAACTACATGATGTCAACGTTTTTTCATATCTGATAGCAGCGAACTCTAAGAATATCTTTTTTAAAAAAGAGCCACTTTCAAACAGAGTAGTTTATTCTGGATGCGTAGTGTAAATGGACACTCTGCGTGAGCCAATGCAATCAACTTGCTCTCCCCTGTCCAAACATATACTGATCTTGTGTAGATTAAGACAGGAACGCAGTTTGAATGTGCTCTGGTCGCCATCATGGTCATTGCTCTGTGTCTCGGCAACTTCATCCACGTGTTTGTACAGGGCAGGACATGGTACGACAATGGACACTTCATTTCCCTTCAACTATCCGGGCGCGTTCCTACTCTCCTTAACTAGACTGTCTCTGAACCGATATAAATAACGCTTCTTTCTGTGGTATTGTTTATTATTTGGGTATAAATCTGAGGCAGTCGCTACCTCAGTACCTCTAATGTAAAAAGGAATGTAGCCAATGATGAAATAATTACTGACCTTATTATAATGTAGCCTCTGTTCTTTGAAACGCCAAGGACGCGGCCTAAGGAGACGGTATGGGAATGCGCCCATTTTGATATTGGCATGCTTTGATTGTAATTACATTTGTATTTCGTACAAGAGAACAATTCATTTCTTATGTTCGTTTGTATATTACTTTCAAATTGACTGTTTTGTTTGACCAAAATAGGCACTGTAACACAAAGATTGGGTTTTGATTATTGTAATTAATGTACTAAGCTCGAGACAAGTGGTGTAGATGTCTACTGCCTCGGTGAATGTGCATAAGTGCCACGGAGGATCTAAATACAGGATGCACATCAGGGACAGGGTGCACATCGAATTCATGCCCTCCCTTGAATTTCGTAGCCATCCCGTTCTTCTCTCTCCCTCCTTCCTTACTCCTGCCTTCCCCCCTAAAAACAATATAACGGGGGGGGGGACACGATATAGAGGCAAGGGAATTTCCAACCCTGTGCTCTATATAATGGAAAAACCCTCGGGTACTGTTTTATATTTTTCTCGCTTCCCCCTGGCAAAATGTGCTTTACTTGTCGGTCGCCCTTCTCCCTTATCGAAACCCTGTATCCGGCATTGTCTTTCTATATAAGCATTTTTTTTTTGGGGGGGGGAGGGGGGCATGGGAGGATTGAACCTCAGCTCTCCAAACCCCTGTAATAATCGCGACTGTCGGTTAAGAACAAAGTCGTTGACATTAGTCTGAAGACAGCAGTTTCCCTGCTTTGGGCTGACTACTTTTTTTGCACAAAGGCGCCGCCATCAGGTCACCTGGGTGTCACAGCCTCGCTTAATTAACAATCTGCGTTCATCTTTCACTCATTTAAGTGTCATTATATTGCTAATTGTCTGGTTTAATTTCAATAAACAAAGGGCATTGGGTTTGTCACTTGAAGATGTGTAGATTCACAGCAGGACTGACTTTAACTGGTCGTGTACTAAATGACGTCACTGGAAGAATAGATACGACGGGAATCCGGGGGCGGATCCAGAGATATATTCTGACAGTCTTCCATATTATATTTGTTGATCCATCTTCCATTTTTGGCCGTCTTCTGCCAGAAAAAAATAGATAGCCGTCAGTGTAAACTCAAAAATCTGACCGTCTTCCGGAAGACCCAGAAGACGGCCTAAATCCGCCCCTGGATTCAATCCCTAGGTGCGCCTAAGGGTTTTAAACCGCGTTTTGTGTTATGTGGTCGTTTGCTGTAGTCAGAAAACTTTGGTGACGCCAGATAGCTGCTGTCTAGTGACGTCAGCTTCTCCCTGTCTAGTGACGTCATTTAAGTATTTATTTGGTTTCACATGGGGAAGTTTGCTGTTGTCTGTTATTATGATTTGTTTTTTTAGTTCTCAAATGCAGGACGATTTGGCAGCAAAGCAGTATTAAGGGGAGGAAACATGTTGGAATAAATCGCTAGCAATAGATGTATTTCAGAGCAATTTCCGTGTTGCCGTATTCAGTTATTACTTATTTATAAACTTTAGATTGTGGGAAGTGCAAGTGCATCGACATTAATTAATGTTTAATCTCTCTCTCTCTCTCTCTCTCTCTCTCTCTCTCTCTCTCTCTCTCTCTCTCTCTCTCTCTCTGTGTGTGTGTGTGTGTGCGTGTGTGTGTGTGTGTGTGTGTTTAAATGACAGTCTTCGCCTGTGCTATCTGGTCTATCTTTTAAACTTTGGACTGCATAGAATATAACTTATCGTGGAGAAAAACCGCACCAAACTAGTTTAGTTGTTGAGTATCATTGCATGAAGGATTTGTAATCTAAATCCAGGGCTGTAGCTATATCAGTAGTATTAAAACTTCCCGTCCATCACTTGATCTAGGCAAGCTTAGCTCACATTGTCACATAAACCAACAATTTTTCCACTTAATATGTGATTTATGAGAGGATATATGGTGCTTCGGCCCTCTTTATTATCTGAATTATTGGATTATTAGGGATGCAAGTGCTTTGGATAAGGGTAAGTTTTGTCTTATTTCTGGGTCATAGTTTTGTTACCTTGCGCGTTTAAAGATAACACAATTTGCATTTTTTTTTTTTTGGTACATGTAACAGTGGCGTTCAAAAAAGCTACTAGGTTTACGTTTATATATATATATATATATATATATATATATATATATATATATATATATATATATATATATATATATATATATATATGTGATGGTTAAGATGGTTAATATATTTGATTGATTACTTTTAAATACGCACACGCACGCACACATACACGCACGCACGCCCACGCATGCGCATACAAGTAGATACAGACGCACACACACACGTGCCCACGCACAAACGCACTCCATAAATCAAGCGATGCGCGGTCGCAACCATACAAAAATAACTCCCGTGACAGCTGAATAAAATGTTTAATAAAACCAACATAATTAATTCCTATTGGAGGTAGAATGTTACCTGACTGCCCGTATTTTAAGGGATATTTAAGGCAAGCATTTGTCAACGAGGTGAAAATCTGTTGTTTGTGTTGCACGGAAATATTTTTTCATGCTGCCAACAATGCCGTTTTGTTCTTGTTTGCACGAATGGCTTCGTTTCGTAAGATGGATAAGTCAAGGAGGTTGAGGAACAGAAATTAGGCTAGAGTGGTGACGGACAGATATTTGTGTCTTGCATTAGCCGACAGAGCACATCTGTGAATATGGAGTGGAAAATAATAATGTGACTGTGAGAACACTGATTTTGTTTTAAATGTCCGAGAATCTCTGCATTATTGACAAGCCGTGCAAGCTTTAAGATTTCGAGATGATTGATGTTTTGAAGACCTCGAGTTTTTTATTGACTGAATAGGCTATGTAGATCTTATCGAATTTAGAAAAAAAAAAGAATAAAGGTAAAAACATTTCAACGTCACATTCACAGTAGGGGGTACATGAAGCTTCACTAGTGTTGCTATGGCTTGTTTTTCTGTCACTTGCTTTTTTTTATACCGCAGGGCTTCTTTATCAGTGCCAATTTCAGGACAAAAATTCTTCAGGTGTGAAGTGTTGGGGTTAAGCATATGTTTTCAGGTAGCATTCTTTGAAGCTATTTTTTTTTTTTTTCAGTTTAGGCCATGTCATTGTCACTGTAGGGTCATTATGCATTGTTCGAAAAGTATCGGGAATTGCGGCTTACCATAATGCTATTGCAATTTGCACCTTATTCCGTATTCATGACAAGCTTGTTCTATTGTTGTGATTGTAATCAATTGTTCGTACGATTTCTGGGTGTCAAAATAATTTTTACCACCATGAGATTTTGATATTGGTGTACGGCAGTTGTCGTAAATGCACGTGCAGTTGCTCGTGATAGGCGTTGGTTTGTGCATATTTAAGCATTTAGGTTTAACATATAACCAAAATGAGAAATCATATTCTGCAGCTATTTACTTAGATATCGACCCATATAATGCATGATGTACTTCAAAAGATCAATCGCGGTAAAAAACAAAGACGGCATTGTTGCTCAAACATTTTCCGTGAATCGCCCGCGGAGCGTATCTTTTCAAATATTTTTTTTTCATAATTATCTAGCGGCACACCTGAGTTCGACGCGTAGGTTGTACATGTTGTAGCTCTAGGCGTTACCTATGGATTTTTAGGTTAGATATTACAGGTACATGACATTACTTTACAGCAAAGAAAGCGAATAAACGACGGGGAATTTGATTATTTTTCTGAAATGCTATGCGCACTGCACCTTTTGCTGTTGATTCGAAACACTTTTCATCGCTGTCGATTGTCAATAACACCTTGATAGGTTATTTTTGTTTATGTTTCTCCGTCACAAGAGGAAAAAAATCACATTCTGCAATTTTATTTTAACACACCACTCGCTTTTTGACGTCAAGCGCATCAACTGTGTCAGTGTTTATGCTTTTATCTTTCATCTTTCACTTGTTCGGTCCAAATTATAGGATATCTGCCGTCATGCTTCGATGCTCATATTAAATGTTTACTACCTTTTCTTTTCGTATGTTTTTTATTCTTGACCTTGAGATGGTAAAGGTGAGTTTGGTGGATGCATTGCTTTAGGGAATTCACCGACCGCGTTATCGAACGCTGTGGGCAAAGCTACGCATTGCCGCATGTACGCAGAGCTGGTACTAAAAAGGAGACTGTTTATATGTCAAAAAGTACGTAAAGAAAACATTAGTGTCGTGGAACTCTTGACTGCTAGCGATATGTGTAATACAACTAGGCTATAAGTCTTCGTCACACTATCAAATGTATAAGTAAAATTTGACGTTTGGCGCGATGGAAGTCCCTCGCTTTTCTTAGATTGGATATTTACCGGTGCATGTCCTTGTATGGATATTTCCCAGTGTTGGCAAATTTTCGTCAATGACAATGGAGTAATTGCTTCAGGAAAATCGTCAGAAGAAAACGCCGAAGAAATTGTTTGAAGCACAGGTAAAGGAACAATATTTTTCACAATAACCTCGTATTATCAACTAGTGCAGTTTCTTGATTTTCGTGTTATTTTCTAATATTCCGGCAACGTGGCCTGGTATAAAACAAAGTGTTTTGAAATATGATGAATAACATTAAAGAGATAGAAAGTTCGTGACGTTTTCGCCTATCAGTGATATGTTGTGTACACGGGGTGGAATGTTTTGGGTCGGAGGACACATGATAAAATGCTAGAATGACTAAGGAAGGGGGCATCGTAAACTCAGTGCGCATGCGTGGCCAATTCTCACCAGTTAAGTGTGGGTAGTCTCTTCAAACTTCTACAGTCTGTAGGCCCAAGGAGTTATAACAGAAGGAGATTACACGCAAGCCTTTCTATTGTCCGATGTCTGTTACGGTGGGCGGAGCTAGCTACGGGGGGCCTCCGGTCTCAAGGTTTCGTCTGCGTCGCTCTCCTCAGCTTGGAGATAAATTTCATATGCGTTATTTCGCGTTAGAATTCGAGATCAGTAATGTCAAAGCGCCGCTGTATGCTGACGATTTTTTTCACAGGTAATTATTTGGACGATGTGCTGGAAGGGAACGATATCATAGAAAGCGATTATAAGGTGGTGACTGAGGATGGTCGCCATGAGCTTTTTTTAGTCGGTGATAGATGGCTTTTTTATGGCACAACCCGGTGAAAAATCACCAAGGAGAAGTCAAAAGAAAACGTCCCAACTGTGGTTTGTGAAAATGACGTTCAAGTGAACGTCTGTCCTCACTGCCAAAGGACATAATATTAATACATTAACGTTTGGACCCTCCTGCCCTTGGGTCCCATAAACATATACATTGTGACAGTGCCTACGCTTTGTGTCTGGTTTTAAATTTCTTAAAGTATTTTTTCTCTCACTCGGTATAATT
>NW_019775551.1:294928-317630 GCF_001039355.2 Lingula anatina | reverse complement strand
TTTTTTTTCGAAATATTAACAAGATGGCGGCTTAAGCATCTGCTTGTTATTCGGCTACTGAAAGTGCACCTAAGTTTTATTCTTTGCTATTGCCACAAATTACTTAACAATTGTAACTGTATAAAGACCAAACTTTCTTCATCTGATACTATAATTATAGGCACTTGTTATGAGTGGGAAATATTTTTCGTGCAATATTTATTCTCCACACACCACCTCGCGAGATCAACGTGTAGCTGGACACTTACACAGTGAGACCCTACGACATAAAAGTTGCAATTTATCTTCATATTTCGTGTAGTTATGCATTTAAAAGCACTTACCTGTTTTTTGAAAACCTTGTCCAACGTACTATCATATAAATTCTGTATTTCTCTCATTTTTTAGAAACTTGGGACTCCGTTTCTGTTTCTGTCCTCAAAAATCAACAGACGAAGGCACAGATACTAACAAACGAGATTTAAACGAGAGTAATTAAGCGTAACAGAGATAGACATCCATTGTTCTCTGGGTTCTATTCATTCCGACCAATGAGAGACCGTAATACGGGCTCCGCCCCCACGCGTGTAATCTCCTTCTGTTATAACTCCTTGGTAGGCCTGAGTATAGGATTTTTGAGCTAAGAGAACGAGGAAGTGTATGGATTTGAACTGCTGTCACAGTAACCTGGTGATAGTTCTTGGAAGGGGATTGGAAGTTTCTTAATGGATGTCGTTCAAGAGATTACAGCAACACCAGGTACAGTACGGTATAGCCTACTACTAATACACTATACTCGTACTTCTTTTAGTTGCTAACCCTTCAGTTGTTCGTTTTTGATTTAAAAAATCAATTTTTCTGTCGTTCCGTTTTCTTAATCAGTGAACGTGATATTGGTAAGCGTATTTTTTGTTAATTAATAAATTTATTTATTCAATTAGTTTTTGTTTGTTTGCTTTTGAGATAATGATCATGTTTAAAATGATCACGGCCAAGTTAACCTAGTTTAGCAATCTAGTCAGATAATGGTACTCTAGGTTCTGGCACCAGTCCTGCGATTCACCTGCGTCTTGGGGCCAAAAGGTGACACTTGATTTATAACACACGTAACAACACGTGGTTCGTTTGTCAAATATGACAAGGCAAGTTCCGGAAACAGCGACATTATGAGTGATGTGTGTTACAGAATACGTTTGTCACTCTGTGCTGTAGATTGTCAAAAGTGGGAGTTTAAGTGAATGTCAAACTGTAATTTAAGTCATTGCTTCTACTGGTACATTGCATATGCCCGCCCCCTCCCTCCCCAAGCCTGTGCGCAGCTAATAATGATAATACTCTCTCTTTCTCTCTCTCTCTCTCACGCACGCACGTACACACACACACACACACACACACACACACACACACATACAGACAAACACACACACACACACACACACACACACACACTGGCCTTCTGTTATTGACAACATTCTTCCATCCCTGACCTCCTTTCGCCTCCGTCACATTACCTTCGACCCTCAGATGTGGTTGCCGCAGATGCACTTGTAAGGTCGCATCATAGACGGGCGATAAATTATACTGCAATGCGTTTTCTTCTACGGAATACCATGAAGCCTCATAATGTCTTTACTGTTGGATGGATTCCGAAGTAGGAATTCATCCAGTAGTGTGGCCTCCACCATTGCCATCCAAAAATGTATTTTTCAGTTGTGTACTGAAGATATTCGCATTTTACTAAAATAAAACATTCCATTGTCATCACATATATAATTTTTAATTTCTTTTAAACCAGTAAGTGTGCAGACATAGGTCTTGTACGAATAGTCCAAAGATGATGATTCTATTTAATCTTAGGTATATTGCATAGCTAATATACTATCGGGGTTTATAGCAGTTACTTGATTGTTGCGTGCCAACATTTCCCAAAGGTAATTTCTGTTTGTAATTGCCCTTTTCTTCATTGGGTCTATGAAATTAATTTCATCATTAAGTGTTTGCCATTATGCCCCGAGCATACGAGACGTTTTACTTCTCTAAAATGTTTTTCTCAAAGTGCACATGGGTTCTTATGATTTTTATTGGATTCTTTTTTGGTATTTTGCCTTATTCGGCCTTGAACAACATATGTTCCTATGCATTTCAATATAATTGCAAGTTGTTGTCATGTCGGGATCTGAGTGAAATATATCAGTGTTTAGACAAACAGAGAGACACACGCACGCGCGCGCGCACACATACACACACACACACACACACACACACACACGAGTGTGTCCAGATTTTTGCCAACGGGTTTAGGGTGGGTGGGGGTGTGGGGGATCGGGGTACAAGGATAAAAACTGTATGGCTCTGTCTCGCTTTTCTCGTTATTTTAATTTTATTTCATTTATTAGTGTCACAGCGAAAATATTTCTCTAGCTATTGACTTCATATGCCTATTTAAAAATCCACTTTAGGTTGTACTCAATTGTCTAGATCAGAAATGTAGGACTCATGCATACTGTCTTTTCGCTCTAAATCGTATTTGGTGTTCTCACTTTGTTGTGATATCATCGATTTCAGTTCCAGCACGATAAACTCCGTTGTTTGGAACCGCATGGTATTACATGTCTGACCATAACGATGGGCTCCATGTTATATTAATCCATCAATATATTTAGCGAGTCGTCAAACTCAAATAAATGTGCGTTTGCTGTGTTACAAGAAAGAAAAACGGATCTTTTGTCGTATTTATCTCGATACATGTAAGTATTTTACTCCTTTTTGCGGTGCTTCTTCGAGGTTAAAGACAGTATCAACCAATATAAAATCGCCCAAAAAATTGATTTTAACTTTAAGACCAAAGATATAGCCTACTTAGAGCCTATTCAAATCAGTAGCAGGCCAATACATTTTAATAATGCCCCTGAAAAGTATTGGTGATGACTCAGACCAATACTTATTTTATTTATGCAACTACTATTGGTATATCGTGTCGAATCGACATGATTTTATTGTCAATGCTTAAACCAATTTATGGGCTAAAGTACTTTTACGAAGCAGGCCTCTGTATCCAAGGTGAAATGTTATGAGACGGTACATCTCATTTTGCCTAGGGAGAGAATACAAGGTCGATCACGCCGCATATTAATGCTCTTCCGTTTTTTGGCCTCCTCTCAGTTAAAAGTACTTTTTCGCTCTGTGAAGCGTCATGTTGATACGCCTGTCTGTTTGAATGATGTTGGCTTTATTCCATTAACAAAATGACCAAAGTTGCCGCCGTGCATTAATGTGACATTGTCTTCTCTGTCTTACGTTGTCATTATCAATGCCAACCAATGTCCGTATGCTAGTTAATATATGACACTGATGCCGACACCGATTCTGTTGTAATTCTCCGTAGTTATTTGACACTATTTGATCCCAATGGTAGCTCAAAGGTTACGATTTATTGTTTTTTTTTCTTTTCAAACACATATCTTTAAATTGTTAAGTTTGCTAGTATTTAGTCCATATGAAACAGATTATCTTCAATTAGATTTCTAGCACTAACAAATAAAATAACTTCAGGTTTCTTTTGTAATTAATTGCCTGTATAATTTAGGTTCATTTCGTTTTAAAACAATAGATCATTTCGCGACAGGAATTAAGTAATTATTCATATGTTTGTAATGATTTCCACCAAAGCCCTCTTTTTCAAAAGCGATGAGGGACAATTAAATGTCTGTATATATATATATATATCTGGATCCGCCATGGGGAGGATAGCACAGGTCCATATGTACCTATTTAGGCAAGATTATAATGACAATTTGGATACCGTAGACACATTAATGCATGTCTTTGATGTAACAGGTATGCCTGGAACACCCGTCTTCACTTTTATCTGGTCTAAATGACCATAAACCCGATATGGTTCATTCTCAGTTGTCCATATATTAGACGGTATTTCAGTATATGAGATGTTTAAGGTGGATTTGAAGTCATTTTTTTCTGCCACAAAAGCTGGCCAAACGCCACTGCTTAGTTTCAAATAGTGTAACTTGGGGAAATACCAAATGATATCGTTGCATAATAGCCGAAAATGATATTTGAAGGGGTATTTTCTGCTTACTCTCTGTGCTGTATATAATCGAGGCAGATAAGTAGGTCTGATAAATAAGTCAATTTATTACCAAAACTTTGAAGAAGGTGCAATTTTAAATGTCTTTTTGCGGCCGATCGAGTGATTGATTTGGTTTGTCCCTTGGCATGTTGACTTTGTTTGAGTCGTATAAGAAACTAGTAGAAGTGGTTTAAAATGCGTTACTGGGAATTCACGCTCGATATATCTTTAAGCTTGCCAGTTATTTGCTATTCCCTTTTTTTTAAGAGTCAGTCAGTCAATATTTCATTAGCTATTGTAGAGTTTCGCCGGAGAAGGACTGGAAAACAAAATTTATCAAATTGACGAATTGACTAATAAGGATATCTGCGGTAATCGATAAAAACGAAAACATACTTTGGTTGGAGCATTATACCTTGTTTTTTAACCTAAATTTAGATATCGTGATTTAAATAAACAAAGGGGTGATTTAGTGAACAACGAGGGAGATTTTCTTAGACGTAAACAGCTCATTTAAAATGTGACGTTAAACATAGATACAAACCTCAACCGATAATCGGGTTTATTAGTATAGCTGATAATAACATATAATTTGCCAGCTGATTCTGCCACGACATTGCTCATACGGTGTAATTTATCCTTATAATAACTTGTTTCTTAGAATTTATTTACCATTTTGTTCCAAATATACGCCCATCCCGTGCGTCATCTTATTACTTCAATCTGTCATGAAATACTTTGGCAGAATGAAATGCTTGTACTATCCGATTACTTTGCACATCGTAAGCCTAAGGGTCTAAAGATACTATGTTTGTCAATGCAGAGGGTTTCATTATTTATGCTGAAAGTTTCATAAGTTATAGCCAAAATGTTTGAGTGAAGAATAAAGGTAAGATAAAGAGAACATCAGAAACAAAATAGAAATGACACGGGACCAGAAGCAACATTTTATGGCAAAGTCTTAAAAAGGTGGATATTAAAAATGCATCGTTTTTATTTGAAAAATATTTAGTAGTTGATTTCAATAAATCTGAAAATCGAGTTTGAAAGAAACTGCGTGGCTGTACATTGTAGGATCTTGTTGTTGTTGTTGTTGTTGTTATAGTTGTTGTTGTTGTTGTTATAGTTGTTGTTGTTGTTGTCGTCGTGTTCGGTCCTAAAACCACACGTGTCATATTTGATCTATCGTTTGCTGTTTTCAGTATGTTACACAGGAAATTCATCGAATGATAGACTTTGTGGTCTGATTAACTGATTACTGTTTTGTTTTATGATTTGAAATAAACACAGAGCTAATTAATTAGCCATGTTGGATAACCAAGCCCATGCGTAAGACGCACACGTCATATTCATATTTTCTCTAATTGTTATCAGGTTATTTGTGAAAGTGGATTGAGTCGGGGTATTTGCTTCGGATTCCTTAAACTGAAATCAATACTGATTAAAAAACGCTTTTTGGAACCTTTACCTGCCTGAGAATGCGTCTACCTATTAAAGAAAACGATCTAAATGACCCTGATAAAATTGAAATAAGGATTGAAGCTTTCAATTTTCGAAACCCGAAATTTTAAACACACGGAATCCTTCACTTTATCTCCCCTACATCTCCATTCACAAGTGCTACATATCAATTAATCCTACTGATAAAACAAAGCTCCATAGTTAACGGTATTATTGGTACCAAACACACCACAATATTGATATGCGAACGGTGGTCCTAATCGCCCTTTTACATGTTATTTACAATCCGACTTGGGGATTTAGAGCACAATGTTAGGCCATATTTGTTCCAAACACAACGGGTAATCTTTGTGATGCATACTGAGGATCCATGATAACAAATTGGCTTGTTTTGGTGCTCATTGCCTTTTCAGGGGATTAAAATTGCCTTGCCTACCAATACGTACGTATACACACTGGGAGTCTGTTTCACACACACACACACACACACACACACACACACACACACACACACAAATCCTGGTAATTGGTCTAAACTCTACTTTGATCCAAGATGACCCACCGGTTGTCCAGTTATATGAAATACTGCTACTGTTTTATAACAAGACATTTAATATTTCGGACCAAATGCTTAAGTGCGTAGCGATAAATATGTCTTGCACTGAAGTGGCCAAGTTTCAGTCGCAACGTTCACATCAACAAATTGCGGATGTTTTTTTTTAAGCCAATCGGCTACAAGTATGTGGATGTTGACGCATTTCCTAGTGTAGATATGAGATATGCCGTACACTTTGGTGTCGAATAGAAAATTAATGTCTATTTTCAGAAGTAGATTAATGTGACAAAGTCATGTAAAGTTCAACACAAACTTTCTAGGCCTTTGCATTCATCCTTCCATGTATATTGTGGTCGTCACGAAAAAAATCAAAATCAGGCTGGTAGAAACATCAATCTTTTGCACAAAAGTACATATACGATAAGATAATAGTTTGGGGCCTAGATGTATGTAAACAACAATGATACTGTTTACACAAACCTAACCTTATCGGGATATCTGCCCAAAACCAAAAGTGAATTTTGGGCAATAAATAATAAAGGGCTTGTATATGAAACTGTTTGATATAGCAAAATAACAACAAAAAAAATAACAAGTATTCCTTTACTTAATCGCATTTTGGAATTAGCACTATTCTTAACGTTTGATGAACTTTACGAACAAGCGCCCCATTGGCACTTATATTCAATACGTGACATGTATAGGTTTTTAGCTCCAACCTCTTTAAGGTAAACTTTGTTAAACACGTGAAGTATCAATTCTTTGACTCTAGTGTTGGAAGTTGCGTTTTTATATGTAAACTAAAGCAGATGATGAAAATAGATTATGATTTGGCAACGTGTTATACTTCACCGTGATAAAACGTGATGTATTAAACCTCAAGGGTGCACTGACTAGTGTAATTCAGTTTCTCTTTGGTATATCTGCACACTTTACCATCTTGCCTCTGTTATCAGGACTATGTTTTATACGTTTGGTCTGTTCTGCAAACTTTTATCGGTTTAATTTAGTTATTTTTATTCCATAGATATGTCCATTTACATAAGTACATTGTAGTTGAGAAGATTTATATTTGTAGATTGATATAAACTTTTATAAAAATGTTACTTTATTTTTAGTCATACTCAGTTAAGGTCGTTATTGCTTTTCATTCTGTATTGCAGAGTCCCTGTTTAGCTATTTAGTCTGAAATGTATGTTTTACTAAAGGGTGGTTTTCAATCTCTGCGAAAGAGTAGGCCTATGTTTTAATGTCACGTAACATACACGATAGCCAGTTAGGCGACTCTTCTTCACAAGTTGTGTTTTCCACAAACGATATACTTCTTGGCCCGGCTTCACAATTTTCTCTAGCTCCAAACTTTCAAATACTAACGTTGGTCTACTGAAGTTCTACAAAAAATGTATATAACCCCACTTGAATAAGGTTAAGTTGGTCTGTAGTATTATACTTGTTCTCCTTGTCAAGAAACAAGCGCAGTGTTTCATGTTTACGACTTCTTCCCATTTATTTTATTAAAGACTGGATCATCAAGTGTTAACCAACTTTAATTTCATGCTGAAGTTCATTTGAGAAACGTATCCCATAATAAGTAAGGAAGGAAGCCCCCGTTCTTCGATGTAAATATCCCATCTTCTTTCGATTCAACACAAGACGACACTAGTGTCATCTATCGTCCTTTCAGGGTGGGGATATGTATAACCAGCTTCTGACGTAACTCTCCAGCAGTCGACTTAAAAGTCTACACCCAGATCTTCAGTTATATTTCAGTACTTATAGCTTATCGCTTGCTCTCAATACTTGTTGTCGTCATAACTTACATCCAAATGCTGATCATAACAACTGGTGTTAACTGTGACTTAATTGCGCCGGTAATAAATAAGCCCTGCTGGATTTTCGCCTAATGCCTGTGGTTCTTGACGTTTTCTTGGAATATGAACAATAACACTTGGATATTAAGTGCATGGAGTCAGACGCCAATTTACTATTTTAAGATAGATTTATCACGATTTAATCTTTCTGGTTAAATGAAGTGATTATTTCTTATTCATAACTTTTACCTAGAACGAACTTTATGTAACAGAACAGCGTCACGTTTTATAAAGAGGAGTCTATCAGTGCATTTACATAACAAATATTGCTTTACATTTATAAAGATGCTTGAGTTGATTACTCAATTTCTATTTTATACTTCCAGAAAAGAAATTCCCTCCCAGTGGCAGTAAAGGCAACGGTTTCATATCTTAACTTTATCAGGTAAGTCTAACACTGTATCGATAGGTTTTCATCCTCTCTTTCTGTCTCTCTCTCTCTCTCTCGCTAAAAATCCAATTAGATTTTATCATCACATTTCCAAGCCGCGAAACTTTGCTGATGGTTTATGCTTGCATCATGTACACCTTAAAAGGGAGACCTTTGACATTATTCCGTGCATATACTAGAAAAAATCCAGATCGGTGTAATTTTAGAACACCTACTGTTACCTTGGGGTATGGTGGCTGCCAAAAATATGCGTAGCCTTTGGTTCAACTCAATGGGTCGGTCTAAAAAATACTTTAAGAAGTCCTGAATGGTCTAGATTTAAGGTAAATTTGTCACCTACTGCATATCATGATCTATAAATCCATAGTTGTCCATTCAGATAATGCACTGCTCTGTTTGGCTTGTTATACAACAGACACAGTATTTTAGTTTATTGTAATTGTCCTGATTGAGCATCGGTCAAAGTAGTCATTTTTTTTCTTTTTTTTTTTTTTTGTCCAAAGATTTAGACCAATTTTGGAGTTTGATGATCTTTTGTTGAATTCTCTACCAAGGGTATTCAAAACTTGTGCCGAAGAGATTAAACGGCGTAATACTTTTAATTTTGATGATGGCATATATGTTAACACATACTGTGGTTCGCGGGAAATGCATGATTGGTATTAATGCATTCCAGGGTTAGAAGGGAACGCATTTGGTTGTGTCGCCGCGTGACGGAGGCATTAAAAGTGTCACCTGTGTCACACTGGCTGAGGCACGAAATGACTTCTTGGTGACATTGAGTTTGTGCGACATTCCAGGCGTTATTATATAAGATTGCTGCAAAGAGTTTACATACTCACATATGCACACAGACAGTTAAGGCAGACAGACCGATGGACAGTCACGCAGACAGACAAACAGACAGACACTGAAACAGCTAATTATGAAACGTAGGATAGAAGAAAAAATCATTTGTTCAACGTTTTTGAGAGAAAATCTTGAGTATTTTCATACATGTAGTTCCCAACAACAGCCCATACGTATATATTTGCTTGGCAATTATAGATATCTTGTGTGTTGGGTAAATCCGCTTTACCTGGATTTAGAATGCAGTTTCCCATGGCTTTAGGAATGATGCCAGTTTTGCTTTATGGTCTGCATGTCATCGAAAAAGTACGGTAATTTCGGTATCACATTTCGCTCTTTGAAACTCAGTGAACCTCGCATTCAGAGTTAACATACTGTGAATGCGGGTTTGTCATTTTATAAAGAACTGTGCATAGATAAGAAATTGGAATGAGAACATGGCTCTCTATCCTTATCTGTAAATGCTGCAGCAGTATGTAAGGGTTAAGATATTCTGATAAGTGTATCCAAATGTGAAGAAATACAGTGAAAACGCAGCGCATTGTCCGTTACTGTTTCATTTCATTTGCCTGGATGCACAGGTTTTCGTCGTTTGAGAAAAAAAAAGGACCAACTGCATTTTACATTATAATATTTAAGAGTGGAAATAGCTGATAATATTAAGATAGATTTAACCCAAAACTTTTCTTACACTACAGCTGTAATTATTTAAAAACAATTGTCCAAAATTGATCTCGATAATATTTTGTATTTCCCATATGCAAGAAACGTCAGATATATATCAATGTTCGAGCCTCATGTAAAGTCACGGTAACTTAAAGACTGTACCGCCCTACAAAAACTACGTGTGCCCTTGAGTTTTTGTGGTATCATTAAAACCACATCGAAGACTCTCAGGTGTTATAATTTTTCTAAATGCGGAATGCAAGTGAATACACCGTCGGCGTGGGTCGCGGGGTTTTAAAAGCCCTTGTGTTATTTTCCCATGAGTAAATGAACTTTTTGCGGTATTGGGTTATAGAAAAATATACTTGAGACATTCTGTCACTTCGGCATGCGCGTGTAAAGTTGGAGTGTTCCCTGAATAGGTTCTGAAACTCAAATTGTCTAATTAATTGGTAACTTTATTAAGTACAAGAAAGATTAAGTTTCAGGATTCTGCACGGGAGAGAGGAAGGGGGGGTTGTCGGGAGGATTTTATTAACCAAACAAATAAAATATACAGTAGTACACGAAGACACTCAATATGTGGGGCACACGATTGAAGAAAACACTTGGGATTTGTCGTACTTCGTTTGTTCCACTGCTTTTTGGGATGGGAAGGAGGTAAATCCGATGTTAAAGAAGGGACACGTGCCTCTTCTAAATCAGCCGTAGTCTTCATACATAACATGGGATAAACACACGTGTTTAAGTCTATCAAAACCAATAAACTGTAAGAGTTAAAACCAGTCATTCGACTGTCGCATTATCTTAATGGCTGTTATTTGTTATGGCTTCTATATCCTAAGTAAATTGCTGACATGTAGTGGGGCTTTCGATACATTGATTAATGCCTTCATAGGTGTAATCAAGTGAAGTACACTACTTTTATCTTAATTGTATTTACGAGATAGCCGCCATCCTATTGCCGTTCATTAGCAATCATGTCTCTGAAAAATGGCGGTAATCATTATACATTTGTAAGACCTGTTCTTGGGATAAAGGTACACTACTAAAATTGGATAGACGACTACGCAAAGTCCTCATTGCCATATTGGTATCGTAACTTTCGAAACTAAAGGGTTAGCAATAATTGGGCTATTTCCACCAGTGAGAGTGAAAGTCACTGTCAAACCCATTAGCGGGGTTTTTTTTTTTTCAGTTTCATCATTATTGTCACAATTACTGACATATGTTTTGCCATTTGAACCCAGGCATATCTTCAAATCGTGATGTTAGTTCGGACAAAACTAGTTCAGACTGAAGTCGGCCCCTGTCGCGTCTCCTGGCAACCAGGTTTCAGAAACCAATTCTACAAAATGGCCAAAGACGTAAAATTTACCGAACGAAATGTAAGTCGTCTTTGGCTCACGATAATTCAATAATAGTCCATCTTAGATAAAATAAGAACTGTCCTGAAGCATTAGGCGCAAATTTTAATTTTATTTTATTTTATTAAGTACTACCGATTTATCTGGCGTAAAACTTTATTTATATATTGACCTTAAAATTAAGGTCAGTTTTCGAGTGATTCTGACAAACACCTCCTAAAAGGTCTAAACGAGACATTCGTTTTGGTAGCCGTCAACACGATCGTAGTGCCTCGTTATCAGGGAGCGCAATGATTGATGACAGCGACTTAATTATTCGCATTGTCCGCGCATCAACAGCTGTCTTCCGAAATATGCGATCGGAGACAGAAGTATGTAGACAAGGATTTACAGTCAGATAATCAATAATACCAGCCATCGGGGTATGGGAATTCATACGCACACCTCTTATGGTTATAACTTATAACTCACAGCTTGCGAAGTGGTCAGACATTCATTGCGTTCGTGGGTTGGCAAGTCCCTACTCCAAGTATGATATTTTTACGTGAATCTTTCGGATAAAGGTAGGTTAGTATATCGTTTAACGTTGAACATTTTTATGATAATGTATTCTTGAGCTCCTTTTTCTTCCATCACCACTACTACTTAATTATTAATATTATTGCTTCTATATTTATTTTTATTAACTTATTCATCATAACAAAAATATAGGAATCGAGATAAACGATATTTAAAGTCTTAAAGCGCTGCAGAGTCCACACAACCCGTGCATCTGCAAGAATTTCTAAGACGCTAAAAAGAAATGAAAAGCACGTTTTTATAATATCTTTAACTGCACGTGCTCAAACAGGTGCCTCGCGTTCACTTTTCCTGTCGCTAATCACGACAGGCTAGTAAACTGTGGCTAACTGTAAACAGGGCATCAGGTGTGGTTGGTTGCTGTGGTAACGGTGACGACTTGCTGGCTGTAGACCAAGCACGGTTAAATGGGGCTATGCCGGGCGACTGACCAAAGTACTATTCTGATGCAGCGGTTTTGTAGTGAGCGGCTCCGTAGTAATTTGGTGCATTTTCTCCGTCTCCAGATTCAGATATTCACAGTCTTGCCCTGGATAACGCGCATAGGGAAAGTGTTAAATTTATTTACATCGTAACTATTTCGATCAAATTTGGACCCGATTGAAAAAACAGTGATCTTCTCGATTTTGTGTGCAGTATACTTTGGCTATATGTGTGGATCTGGTTTGCGTATTACCTAATTGTTTGCTCTACTTCCTGGTTGCCGCTGCGGGACCGTGTTTCAGTAGATCGGGAGTCGTTCAGAACGAGGAAGTTGAACGCAGACGCAGACCAAAAGGCAGTTTACAACGTATAGTAAGTTATGGTTTCGTCGCCTTTCTATTTTACATTGCTTTTCACGTTGTTTATACCCATAACTACATTTTGGGAGGGGGTAGATTAGAAATAGGTATTTAGGCAGGCAGGCAAGCAGGCATACAGACTGACAGACAGACATGCAGGGAGATAGATAGACAGGAAGACGGACAGTCAGAAAGGAGGAGGAAAGTGAAGCACTGATCTCATAATTCTTTGGGGATATTATTGAGATACTGACAAAATTTAAGAGACAAGCACAAGATGGAAATTTGACTAACTCAAACTTTTTTTTTTAATATATCCGGTGCCAGTTGACATCTCGAAGGACGTACAAGTGCACTGATGAACTTGGCATATCACTGAGTCATTTCACATACCAGAGAGGCTTAAAATGACCAGTCAGTTATCTAACTTGCTGACTCAAAGTCGTGGAAGGCAGTGTCTCCAGCTGAGCGTAACACGGGTATTTGACGTGGTGAATGGGACACCGTAAAGAAATGACCCTTGTTTCATCGGGTTGCTGAATTCCGATATGGAGGCCTGTTTTTCCGCTATGTGGGTTTTCATGCCGCGGTAAATATGAATGGAAAACGACAGGTTGTTTACCGGTCCGGATCCTTACTTTTTCAATTCTCACTGGACATACATATATTCGCCCCTAATATATATATATATATATATATATATATATATATATATATATATATATATATATATTGCCGTATTTATCATTTCTATGGAAAAGCCTCTGTTGTCGGTTAGATTATTTTTGCACCTTTCAGAAACTGTGGTGATTACCAAAATTGGTGCTGAGAGCCTCATCATGAGCAGTGCTTCTTATTAAAGTGATCGAAAATATGTCGCAATAGAGAACTCTCCGTGTATGCTATACACATGCGTTTTGTATGTGCTTGTGTGTATGCTCGCGCGCGTGCTTAGTTCAAGTCTTAGGCCGCATTCACATCGAGTTGAGCCATGGCTCTACAAAGCCACGACCTAAATATGGCGGAGAGACTATTAAAATATTAGGCGGTTTTCCTTTCATGTACGGTCCGCCATATTTAGGTCGTGGCTCAACTCGATGTGAATGCGGCCTTAGGATCACTCATGTCTGGATCGCTTACATTTGAATTTACTTGCGCTCAATGGGAAGTTCCTAGATAGATGTGTGCAATTACTGTAATGTCTGTAAGACCTCATTCAGAACAGGGGACTGAAGATCCACGGATCAAATATGGCCTACCCATTTGAATGCTTATTGCCTAATCCCCGCAGGAAATCTATTCAGTGTCAATTCCTGAATTAAGCTGTAAGCTTTTTAAGTGGGTCGCCATATTTGATCTGCGGATCTGTTACTCCACTGTTCTGAATTGGCTCTATAATCATGTTCGAATGTTAGGACACATATCTAAATGTACGTGTTGATCACTTTAGTGAAAGTTGTTAAATGTTTCAAAGCCCTAAAGGCTGTGTTAATAAGTCGGTTGTGAAGCGGGGTCGACATTCATAAGAGAACAAACGTCTAACATGGTCTTAACTTACCTACCGAAATATTTGGTATATTTTGGCCTAGAATAAGTCAATAGTGTTAGTGGTCTTCTATCATGGGGATTATGGTTTTGTTTACCAACGAAGAGAAAAAGCTGCTCTTTTTTACCTGTTTAGCGAACTGTCTCAGATATATACTTTACCTGGACTTAAGTCTAAATAGTGGACTATAATAATCATTCTTAAAATCTAGACCGACGCTTTTTATACTTATTTATTTATTTTATTATTTATTGTTCATTTGTTTATTCATTTATTTATTGTTTTTTGGAGCTGTGTGAACCGTACCCAGATCTCAAGAGTACAAACCAACTCTTCCCGGACGTTCTATTGTCTAGCCGGTCCCCAGCCTGTGCCGGCACACTCAGGGATCGGGCGGTTGACCCTTGCTATCATAGTGTAAACAATCCCCGCAGTTATGTGGGCTCCTCCCTTTGACTCAGGGCTTGATTTCAGTCTTTATGTAAGGACGATTACGTTTTAAAATCCGCCCAGAGTGCGTGTGTCATACGGAATGCAGGTGCATCACGCCCAGTATAGGCGAGTCTTCAGAGAGCGTCGTGGACATTTGGTTGCATCCCCCACTGACGTTGACAACGTACGTTCGTACTCTTCAAGGACGTAGATAGCGGCGTAGTTGACGTACCATTCATGATATGAACTCGTATGTATCATTTTTTTATTATTATTTACGCGCATTACTGCATACTTGGGTGAATATTGAAGGGGATTTAGAAGTACTTTAGGACCAGCATGTACACATGCGTTAAAAGTGAACATATGTGCGGTTGAATATCCTTTTTGAAGAAAACGTTTTTTTATTGGCGAAGACTACTAATCTTGTGGGTCATTGAATAATCTGCTTAGTTGTCAGCAAACTTTAAGGTGTACAGTTCACTGGCGGAAAGGGCGCGTGTTCCCTACCTTGATTTCGGAGGCGTCCCCTACCCCCCCCCCCCCCATCTCCCTCATAAAAACAGTATGGCAGGATAAACACGAGGAAAAAAGTCATTTGTCCATCCTACATATCCGAAATAATGACTTAGAAAGCTAGAATGTTTGCTTCGCTTGCCATTGCATAGGATTGGGTGTAAAGGCATTTGTTGGTTTGTTGTAGTCGCCTTCTTGCGTGGGTGTGAATATCTGGATGTGTGCGCGTGTGTGCCTATACGTACGTGCGTTTGAGCACATCAGAGCAGTCATACGAACAGACCACGTGCAGAAAGCCGGAAGCGTGTATTTGTGTTATTTCCATTTTTTATACAAATGTACATCAGTGACATTTCTATTTAGCAAAGCACTCCAACTACAGCTTCCGTTCTTTCGATACATCTCTGGTAAAGAATGGGATGTATTTATGGTTATCTAACTTCAGCTAAGTGTTTAGTTTCAAAGAACACTTGATGTAGACATGTTTAAATATCAGTGGAAAAACGAGTGTTGTTGCATTAGGCGTATTTGGAACAGAAATAAGAGGCAAATTGTTATTTATTGTAACGCAAAGCTAACAAATGCAAAAAAAATATATATATATATTGTGACTTGAAGTATGGGCCGACGTCCTGAAACAGTTTGCCCATTAAAATATCGAAATACCAAGTCAGTGCATTTTCTGTGTTCAAATAATAACAAGACTTAGTTTAAAATACTTAACTCATCTAACACCTTTTTATACAACCATGGCCGGTAAGAGATCGTGAAAAACCATAAACGGTTATGCATACAGATATTAAAGGTAAAAATCGATCAATGGGAGGCTGATGTTGTCAAAAGAGATTGGCGGACGATTGGAGAAACTGCCCCCCCCCCTCTCTCTTACTGGGGTGTCTGGAGAGAGGGGAGGGGGCTTTCTTCCTTTCTCAAGTTCGTTTCTCCCTCTCAAAACTAGTTTAAAACGCAGATCCAGACAACCAAGAATTTTCCCGTATACCTGACCCCTACATATTATAATACAAGTGTCTTCGTCTATTATTTCGTATGCTATTTGAAGAGAAAAGCTACCCCCCCCCCCCCGGACAAACAAAAAGATATTACAGGAATCCTGGACCAACTAGTGTAAACGAAAATAAAGCTGCCTTATCTCCGATCGGAAAAGGCTCTTTCCAATAACGCATTACACTTATCCATGCTTCGTGACTAGAAGCTAGAGATTGTCCATCTTTAATGATTTCATTACCGCTCATACATCCCGAGCCTTAATTACGAACCTGTTTTCCGGTTATTTGCGGCTTAAATGATTTCGTCGATTTTATTTTGAAAAATCTCTTGTTGCTAAATCACAGTAATTTGCCTTATCTCCTGGTGATATTTCATTTCTAAATTAATTTCCTAGGGGTGTTTGTTTCAATTCATAATACGACGCACAAATGTCCTTTTTTCATTTCTGGGAAATGGAAATAATAATTACTGTCGGCTGATCTATTGATGTGATTTGTTCTGCCGGACTCGTGTGCGCTGTCATTTCAATCAGATACGTCTACTGAATTGCTATTGTGATTTATTATATCGTTTGCCTGGGGAAGAGTTGTCGAATTTAATTCTGGTTTACGGGGCTGTTTACTTGCAATTTACATCCAGGTACCAATGGCTGCAGCCATTTATCAATGATGGCCGTAATTAGAAGTTTAACGCGTGGTTTGTCCAAGGAGCTGTAATGCCCCTATTTTACACATACCACGAATCCCACAAATTGCCAGGAATTGACAAATTTCAGGATTCGTGAGATTTTGCCAATTTTCTGGTCTAATTCGACACACCTACGATACAGGTGCGATAGTGTTAGGAATATTCGTGGGATTCGGCTAGAATCGCACGAACATTGTCCAGAAATTTACTACGATTTTTTGGAATCGGGAGTTCGTGGTTAAAATTTTGATCAGCTCAAATTTTTTGCCACGAATTCCCGATTGATCAAGAATTGCAAGAACTTACTACGATTATATACGAATCTGTTAAGAACTTTACGAACTGATTACGATTCAACCACGAATCCTGAAATTTGTCAATTCATGGCGATTCGTGGGATTTGTGGCCTGTGTGAAATAGGGGCATAAGCGGTCTCCTTGGTTCATTCTGGTCAATGGACTGTTTTGCAGTTCAAAATTTCACATTCACTTACAAACGCGCTCAGATCGTTTGATATATAACAAAAAGCGTATTTAACTTAACTTGCGGTTGTCTTTTTTTAATGGGACCTTTGGATTAGACCCAAAAGACAACGACAAATAATATGTTTGAATAAGCCTTGGGCCTGGATTACAAGATCTGATATGTTGTTTTCATTTTATTCCTGTGACCTGAAGCGATGTCTTTTTATCTTCGATAGCAGTGTGCTTAGACAGGAAGGAAGGAAGACCTCACACTTGATTTGAGCAATTATAAATGACGAGGAATCCTAATGGACAGAGTTTGTGAAGCAGCTGACACTTTGAACGTAATGGCACTTATGTTCTTTGTGAGTTACCTCGCGGTCACCCTAACATATACGCCTGAATATATGGAAATGGCCCATGACATTGGAAAAATGTTCTTTGTGCGTGTTTTGAAATATATAACAGAATGGAAATATTCACTTACTACCTGATTCGAAGGTGTCCTCAGTGCATTTTAAAAGATGAACGAGGAAACATATATGCAACGTATCAATACACTCCTGGGGAATTTTAAACTGTCAAGCGCATCTTAAAGAAAGAGAGAGATGTAATATAATAAACTTGGTATCAGATTTAAAACACATTGAGGCATCAAATGTCTGATCTTATGCACTTGGATCTCGTATGTATAACGTATAACCCTCCTACGCGTGGAATATATTTAGTCTCCTAGCCCCCGGCCACTGAAATGCCAAGTATGTTTTCTAGCCTCCTGCGCATTGAAGATCAAAGGCTATGTCAAAATCTCGTCTCTGAGTACATATCAAAAATTGCGTTGTCATCTTTTTAAAAGTCTGGTCTGTCTAAGCTCGGGGATGTCTTTTGTAGACGGTCAGGGATTTCAAAGCTGACTTTGTCGTTTTATTCTGTTCCAAAGGTATATGATACGAGAGGGGTTCTTTTTTTAATAATCTTGTAGTAATTAAGATCAGTCTATCGTTCAACAAGGTTCATTGATCTTTCACGGAGGTGACTAGAGAAAGGCGCAGAGTTTCACGGGTGTGAGCCAAAGATATGATTAGGAGTTTAGTCACCTAACAAAGTGCCTCTCCTTTTAAGGCTTTGTTGTTACTATGAACTAAAGATACTTACCTTTTATGAAATGTTCATATTGTTACATGTAGTGCCAAAGTAACGAAATGAAAACCCCATGTTAAAATATGCAAACATTTCATGGGATTTTCTTATTGTTAGAAAAAAAAGTAACAATAAAATCTATTAAGATATGCGCAAGAGGTATAAATATTTTGTTTGCTGTACTGATGGCTCGCGTATTATCACAATAACGAATGTGTTCATGTATCCAGCAGTTTTCATATTTCAGTGGATATTACAGTGATCTATGTAGTGCATTATGCGACTCTGTTTGTTCAGGATCTGGTTCATCTTTGGTGAGATGGAAGTGAATATCTCCGCTTGAACTTCCTTTGTGAAACCGATGGCACTTTATATTTTATATGCTACGTATTATATACATGTGCTATTTTCACGAGCATGATTGAAAATTATAAAATAATGTGTTTGATGCGTGTCGTAAATTGTTGATTGCACGCACCAATATAGCGTGTGAATTTCAGTTATTAACGGGCACTTTTTCTAGCGTCATTTATCTCAACGGTCATAGAGCCAAATGAAAGTAATTGTCTCTAATGATTTGGACATAATCACGAAGATTGACACCTGATATTTATCATCCATCGCAGAAATGCGTCAAACCCGCAGTGTATGACGTCATAAATGTTGTGTTTTGACTTTTGGAACGACCAGTGTTTCCTGGCATGAGGGGCGTGGGTTGAAAAATGTATATGTGTGTGGAGGGGTGCGGGGTAACAAATTCAGAAAAGAATATTGACTGGGTAAAGGACGACAAATCACCTTCTGTGTTAGACAAGTGTGACAACCCCATAGAATACGCACCAAAATCCGTGCTTTTTTTATAAAACCATTTTCTTTTTACACTGTTTTAAAACCAAGACAAACAGTCGTTGTTATTTGATGTACGAAAATAGCCATTACTTCTGATTAGTTAGTTGAACGTGCTCTGATTGGTAAGGGACGGCTGTTCCCTCTTCCTCCCCCTGCCTAATTAGCACCTTTGAAATCTTCATCGCAATGGGGTTAAAAGTACCCGTGGGCGAGTAATTAAATCAATTTTGGCTACAGCCGATGCTGGTTGGGACAGTGCCCCCACAAGGTCCTAAGATTTTTGGGCGGATGCTATTTTGATGCAACATGGTGCCAAATCTACTGCACTAGAGGTTTGCTTTGCTTGTCTCTACAATTATATGGAATCACGTCGTCTGTTATAATTTGCCAAAGGAGTTCGTTCGCATGTCCTGAGCAATTGGTTATCACAGGAAACCCAAATAACTTTTCATGTTACGTCGCCTGAAAACCCCATTCTGAAGAGAAAGGAGAATACGTCTGCCTTTCTTACCAACCTAAAATGTGGCGATTTGAACTCGAGCCTAGAGTATTCTTATCACAAAAAGCAGCAAATTGGTCCCTTTATCATTGCACAAAGACTTATAAGGGCGCATTGGGAGAGAACTCCGATGATTCATTGTATAATAGTCCACATTCAAAAGTTGATCTCTCAATTTACGTCTTTTATTACTGAACAACCATTTTTCTTATTTTGATATGTTCGTGGAATAGCTTATAAAACATGTCCGGAAAAGTGGTTTAACAGAATATAAAAGGACCACAAAACGAGAACGTTTGCGAGGTTTTAATGCACTAGTAATCACAAATGAAGATGAGAAAAATATTTTCATTAAATTGCATTTGTCACGGGTGCTGTACGATGCATTCGTATACGATTTTCCGCGCGTCTTTTTTTTATTTTTTCCTATGAATGTGGTGAGTTGGCTGACCAACAGGAGCAGTCAAATTGACATCTAACAATTCTACTCTCTTGTGACCTTGACCGTTAGTATCATAGGAAAGAGAAGAGCGTGAGTGAGCACTGCTGAGCAACCAAGCCAAGTCCCTTCAAAAACGCCAAGGTCAAATTAGCCTTAACACCAGCAATTAGCCTTTTTCATCTTTTCCGGAAATGGAAATTGCATTGTGGGTAGGGGAGCCCTGCTACGTCGAAACACTTACAGCGGTGCTAAAAACCATGGCTGGGTTTACGTGCTTTTTGTCCCGCTACAACAATAACAGTAAGCGAGATCGACACATGAGGTTTAATAAGTTCCCAACAAACCCGTTAGAATGAAAAGTACGGTAGAAAGAAAGGAAAATATAGCAGGTTTGGATCAAAAGCAGGGCACCGCGTTTGCGCTGAACATTTCGAAGAAAAAGGAAGAAAAACTATAATATTAGGAGATCAACGGTGCTTTAATAAAAAACAGAAATGCTTAGTTAAACAACGGATATAACGAACTATCGGCAAATAGAACTCGGGGGTAAAAAATGCGAGAAAAAAAACATTATAAAGATTTGAAGAAAATATTGAAGAATAGGCCGGGGCCTAAAAATTAAGAAAAAGACTTCAAGCATGAGATTATGGAAAAAGAAAGTAGGCCTAAAAGCTGTGAAGTTTTACACGGGGATTCTACTTACAAAAAATTCAAGAACTTTCACGACTTTTTGTGTAACAACAAAGAGAAGGTTTGAAAAGTTTTGAATGTAATATCCTTTGTGTGTGTGTTTTATTGATAAGTGATCATTTTAAATGTTGTAGGCCCATCACAGGTTTTAGTGTCTAATAACCCTTAGCAGGATGGGTTCTGTTTTTTTTTTTTTTTTTTTTTTTTTTTTTTTTTTTTTTTTTTTTTTTTTTTTTTTTAAGGGGGAGTTTTAATAAATTTTTTTTTTTTTTTTTTTTTTTCCCNAACCATTTATCAATGATGGCCGTAATTAGAAGTTTAACGCGTGGTTTGTCCAAGGAGCTGTAATGCCCCTATTTTACACATACCACGAATCCCACAAATTGCCAGGAATTGACAAATTTCAGGATTCGTGAGATTTTGCCAATTTTCTGGTCTAATTCGACACACCTACGATACAGGTGCGATAGTGTTAGGAATATTCGTGGGATTCGGCTGGAATCGCACGAACATTGTCCAGAAATTTACTACGATTTTTTGGAATCGGGAGTTCGTGGCTAAAATTTTGATCAGCTCAAATTTTTTGCCACGAATTCCCGATTGATCAAGAATTGCAAGAAATGACTACGATTATATACGAATCTGTTAAGAACTTTACGAACTGATTACGATTCAACCACGAATCCTGAAATTTGTCAATTCATGGCGATTCGTGGGATTTGTGGCCTGTGTGAAATAGGGGCATAAGCGGTCTCCTTGGTTCATTCTGGTCAATGGACTGTTTTGCAGTTCAAAATTTCACATTCACTTACAAACGCGCTCAGATCGTTTGATATATAACAAAAAGCGTATTTAACTTAACTTGCGGTTGTCTTTTTAAATGGGACCTTTGGATTAGACCCAAAAGACAACGACAAATAATATGTTTGAATAGGCCTTGGGCCTGGATTACAAGACCTGATAAGTTGTTTTCATTTTATTCCTGTGGCCTGAAGCGATGTCTTTTCATCTTTGATAGCAGTGTGCTTAGACAGGAAGGAAGGAAGAACTCGCACTTGATTTGAGCAATTATAAATGACGAGGAATCCTAATGGACAGAGTTTGTGAAGCAGCTGGCACTTTGAACGTAATGACATTTATGTTATTTGTGAGTTACCTCGCGGTCACCCTAACATATATGCCCGAATATATGGAAATGGCCCATGACATTGGAAAAATGTTCTTTGTGCGTGTTTTGAAATATATATAACAGAATGGAAATATTCACTTACTACCTGATTCGAAGGTGTCCTCAGTGCATTTTAAAAGATGAACGAGGAAACATAATGCAACGTATCAATACACTCCTGGGGAATTTTAAACTGTCAAGCGCATCTTAAAGAAAGAGAGAGATGTAATATAATAAACTTGGTATCAGATTTAAAACACATTGAGGCATCAAATGTCTGATCTTATGCACTTGGATCTCGTATGTATAACGTATAACCCTCCTACGCGTGGAATATATTTAGTCTCCTAACCCCCGGCCACTGAAATGCCAAGTATGTTTTCTAGCCTCCTGCGCATTGAAGATCAAAGGCTATGTCAAAATCTCGTCTCTGAGTACATATCACAAATTGCGTTGTCATCTTTTTAAAAGTCTGGTCTGTCTAAGCTCGGGGATGTCTTTTGTAGACGCTAAGGGATTTCAAAGCTGACTTTGTCGTTTTATTCTGTTCCAAAGGTATATGAAACGAGAGGGGTTCTTTTTTAAATAACACAGGCCCGTGGCCAGCAATTTCAAAGGGGGGGGGTCTTTTTCTGAAAAAGTGGACCTTTTACCATATAATGCCCCATGTACC
>NW_019775551.1:259416-294691 GCF_001039355.2 Lingula anatina | reverse complement strand
CGGCTACGGGCCTGTAACATGTAGTGATTAAGATCAATCTATCGTTAAACATCGGTCAGTGATCTTTCACGGAGGTGACTAGAGAAAGGCGCAGAGTTTCACGTGTGTGAGCCAAAGATTTGACTAGGAGTTTAGTCACCTAACAATAAGGGTGTCTCTCCTTTTGATGTTATGTAGTAGCTATGATCTACTAAAGATACATACCTTTTTACGAAATATTCATATTGTTGCATGTAGTGCCAAAGTAACGAAATGAAAACCCCGTGTTAAAATATGCAAACATTTCATGGGATTTTCTTATTGTTAGAAAAAAAAAGTAACAAAAAAATCTATTAAGATATGCGCAAGAGGTATAAATATTTTGTTTGCTGTACTGATGCCTCGTGTATTATCACAATAACGAATGTGTTCATGTATCCAGCAGTTTTCATATTTCAGTCGATATTACAGTGATCTATGTAGTGCATTATGCGACTCTGTTTGTTCAGGATCTGGTTAATCTTTGGTGAGATGGAAGTGAATATCTCCGCTTGAACTTCCTTTGTGAAACCGATCGCACTTTATATTTTATATGCTACGTATCATATACATGTGCTATTTACACGAGCATGATTGAAAATTATAAAATAATGTGTCTGATGCGTGTCGAAAATTGTTGATTACCAAGAAAAGTGTTGCGGCACATTGGCGTTGCACGTACCAATATAGCGTGTGAATTTCAGTTATTAACGGGCACTTTTTCTAGCGTCATTTATCTCAACGGTCATAGAGCCAAATGAAAGTAATTGTCTCTAATGATTTGGACATAATCACGAAGATTGACACCTGATATTTATCATCCATCGCAGAAATGCGTCAAACCCGCAGTGCATGACGTCATAAATGTTGTGTTTTGACTTTTGGAACGACCAGTGTTTCCTGGCATGAGGGGCGTGGGTTGAAAAAATGTATGTGTGTGTGGAGGGGTGCGGGGTAACAAATTCAGAAAAGAATATTGACTGGGTGAAGGACGACAAATCACCTACTGTGTTAGACAAGTGTGACAACCCCATAGAATACGCACCAAAATCCGTGCTTTTTGTATAAAACCATTTTCTTTTTACACTGTTTTAAAACCAAGACAAACAGTCGTTGTTATTTGATGTACGAAAATAACCATTACTTCTGATTAGTTAGTTGAACGTGCTCTGATTGGTAAGTGACGGCTGTTCCCTCTTCCTCCCCCTGCCTAATTAGCACCTTTGAAATCTTCATCGCAATGGGGTTAAAGGTACCCGTGGGCGAGTAATTAAATCAATTTTTGGCTACAGCCGATGCTGGTTGGGGCAGTGTCCCCACAAAGTCCTAACATTTTTGGGCGGATGCTATTTTGATGCAACATGGTGCCGAATCTACTGCAATAGACGTTTGCTTTGCTTGTCTCTACAATTATATGGAATCACGTCGTCTGTTATAATTTGCCAAAGGAGTTCGTTCGCATGTCCTGAGCAATTGGTTATCACAGGAAACCCAAATAACTTTTCATGTTACGTCGACTGAAAACCCCATTCTGAAGAGAAAGGAGAATACGTCTGCCTTTCTTGCCAACCTAAAATGTGGCGATTTGAACTCGAGCCTAGAGTATTCTTATCACAAAAAACAACAAATTGGTCCCTTTATCATTGCACAAAGACTTATAAGGGCGCATTGGGAGAGAACTCCGATGATTCATTGTATAATAGTCCACATTCAAAAGTTGATCTCTCAATTTACGTCTTTTATTACTGAACAATCATTATTCTCATTTTGATATGTTCGTGGAATAGCTTATAAGACATGTCCGGAAAAGTGGTTTAACAGAATATAAAAGGACCGCAAAACGAGAACGTTTGCCTAGTTTTAATGCACTAGTAATCACAAATGAAGATGAGAAAAAAATTTTCATTAAATTGCATTTGTCACGGGTGCTGTACGATGCATTCGTATACGATTTTCCGTGCGTCTTTTTTTTTTTTTTTCTTATTTTTTCCTATGAATGTGGTGAGTTGGCTGACCAACAGGAGCAGTCAAATTGACATCTAACAATTCTACTCTCTTGTGACCTTGACCGTTAGTATCATAGGAAAGATAGAAGAGCGTGAGTGAGCACTGCTGAGCAACCAAGCCAAGTCCCTTCAAAAATGCCAAGGTCAAATTAGCCTTAACACCAGCAATATAAGCCTTCCTGTTGGATAGAGGGTATAAATTGTTCCGAAAGGACACAGAGTTGTGCCTTTTTGCCGATGACTGATTAAAATTTGGCACTTTAAGTGTGCTTGACGGTATTCAATATATATTAATTTATACTTCTTTTAGCAATATCTATAAACAGAAATTACAGTCGCGAAAATAGAAATGGTTAGAAACGCTATCGGGGGACACCTTATATATAGGCTGCAGGCTTTAGGTGTCTGAAGGATCGCGATGTGGCATTTCAATATGTGACTCGATAATAAAATACTGCGGTTGTTTCATGAAACATTAAAGTAATGCTCTTGGCAGAATGGCTTCAAAGAACTTGTTTTGTGATATCAATGCGAGACTTACATGACTTGCTCACATATTATAATTAAGGTATACAGGCCCAGGCTATAATTTATAACGTGTGTTTTGTGTGCCCTTGCGCAATCTTAACAAACATGTCATATACGCCCTGCCTCAGTGGGGAAGCAGTTACGCATACAGATTTTGATAAAATGTGAATAATCAATCACTGTAGATGTGTCAGCCGGGGGGTGAGTTGTTCGAACCACGTCAGGTGTAAATGCATGAAGGTGAGGGGGGGGTTTACAGAAATCCACCCCTTTCCCACTGTAATTTTCTTTCTTTTTTTTTTTTGATTACCTAGCCCCCACATCAAGTTAGCCCCCCCCCCCCCCCCCCACATACACGCACGCAAACACACACACACACACACTGTTTTGTAAAGTTTGGACAGGTAAACCAGTTTAATGACAGTGTGTCCCACTTTGAAGCAGTCGTTGGACTCTAAGGTCAACTGCATCAGCTGTAAGGCAGTATCTGTTCGTTGTACATGGATACCACATTTTTGCCATGCCCATCATGCAAACGCCATGTTGCCGCGCGCGCAGCTGGTCGTCAAAGTGTCGTCTGCCACGAGTAATGATTGCCGTCTGCCAGTATAAAGATGACGGTGTCCTCCCCGAGAACAGGCTTGTGCATTTGTTAGGCCAAAAAATGCGGTTATGCCCTTGTCACAATACCGTACTGGACTGTGTTGTCCCGAAACGTGGAACAAAATAACATTTCTCCCTTTCTCAGATGATGTTGTAGGTGTCAATCCTTGTTTAAAGAGACTCATTCAGTTCTATGAAACAAAAACCCCTCAATGGTATAATCAAAAAGCATATGGATCATACGCCTAAACTGAAGATAACAAATGAAGGAAGTTAATTTATTAATTTGGCAAAGTAACATCTTACCTTTTTTATTTTCTTTTTATTTCTCTATGGTTCTGTAGGTCAGCATTGGGATAAGAGCTTTATTATTTTTTATCACATGCTTTACGATTCCCCATTTGTTATAGTTTTGCCAACAATTCAATGTGTTACTTAGAATAGAAACTCTCAACTCAGTTTTATCCAATTTCCGATCAGAAAAAAGCGATCACTAGAATTAGATAATGTCGGAATCTAAGGATGATATGAACGTTAGTCAGAGACGCTATATAACGTCCGACCTAAATATTAATACGCCGTTATCACAACGGCATTAACTCCATTAATGTCTCACGTTTAATCATTAACAGTTTATTATAACTGTGAAACAACCTAATATTTATCAATATGAAAATACAATGTGTAATAAATTTTCAATTTTAGTGACTTTTCCTTTTAAAGAAAATCGTGCCAGTACCGCAGATCGAGTTATAATATGACATTCTCAAAACAGATGTGCAGCCGGCTGCGCCTAAACCAGTCGCGATACCCGGTACATTATTTCAATCACGTACATCGTTCTTAAAACACTTCATTTCCACCTCAAGCAAGGTACGGGTCGCTCTGACCGACCCGCCGCCGTTGTATGACACTCAGTGAATGTACAGAGCTGACGGGGTGCCTTCACCTTCTGAGGCCATATTGTGAAAAAAATAACATCACCTATCTCGTTGAGGGTCGTCTGCGCTATTCTTCCACCTTCGGCTAGACCAGTTGTATATTGAATGGGTTATAGAATTGCCGGTTCTTCATTTGGAGAATTATAACACTCGGTGTGCATTGATCGCGCCAAGTGAGATTTCCTTCATGGTTAAGATGATATTGAAGCAATATAGCGGCAGTGTACAAAGTCGACTGACCTCGTGTATCTCTTATATTATCAGTAACTAAATTTAATTTTCTTGTTCTTTCAGATTTTGGGGAAAAAAGAGAATGGCAAAAACATTCAGTCGAAGAATGAAATCATTGGATACTTGGAAGATGGACCAAGAAGGATAGCCAAGATCGGGTCTAAAACGGATAAACCCTAAATAAAACGACGGACGCTGACTTCCCTGGCATCGTTACTTACTTAGTGAACACACACAGACCGCAGCAGTCTGTTTCAGGAATAAAGAAAACAAAAAACGCAAACCGCAGTCATGAATCTTTTTCGCAAAAAGAAAATCACTATCAGTGAGCGGGAGCCCTCATATAAAGTACGTTACCTTGGAAACGTACAGACTAGTATGACTAAAGGAGAGGGGTGCGTGGACAAGCCGGTGTCTCTCCTGTGGAATAACTATCTGACACGGCCCGTACCTGCTATGGAGATGGACTTCTCCATCAGCGCATCCGGTTTGAAAGTATACACTAGGGAACAGGGGATGACGGAATATTCCGCACACCGGATTTTATACTGTGTAGCCCACCCTGAGTATCCAAGGTTATTTGCGTGGGTTTATAGACACGAGGGGAAGAAAATGAAAGTGGAATTACGTTGCCACGCTGTGTTGTGTTCCAGCAAGCACAAAGCCGAGCAAATTGAGACTCAGTTAAAAGCGAAATTAAAAGAGGCACTCACGGAGTTTATGAGGGAGAAAACCAGACGGCAGAACTCTCGCCTGGCAAGATCCCAGTCTTTGGGATCTGCGGGACAGCCACAGGTGCCCCTACGGAAAAAACTCCTCAGTCCCGGACAGAATTTTAAGCCACCGATCGAAAGGTCACTTAGCGCGCCAAAACTGATCGCAATTTGTGAGGACGGGGAGTCGGAGCATATTGAGTCCAACGCGAAATTTGGAGCCTCTATGTGTATCGTTGAGGAGGAGGAGGAAGAAGAAGAAGAGGAAGAGGAAGATATTATGGATAGATCAATGGAATGTTCGGAATCTAGCGCGGAAGCAGACGACTTAAGCGCAATAAATTTCGTAACGGCATTGGAGGACTTGGAGGAGCTAAGTTTCGAGGACTCAGACGCTGTTGAGGTCATCAACAACCATAAGTATTTAAATGGTGACGATTTATCCGATCATATAGTTGACCTTGACCTTGAGGATTCAGACGATCCATTATTTGCTGACAGGGGTTGCAAGGATAGCCAACTCGCGCCAAGTGATAGTGACGGCGCCAGTTCCGAGTCGGGGTTTTCCGAGCAAAATGACTCGCAGAAACAAGAACATGGCGGACATCATTCTTTGACCAATGGTTTCCTAAAGACAGATACGTTACAGAGCATATCTGAAAATTCTCAAAGTGACTCCACCTCCACCTTGTCAGGGCATACGGAGAGGTTGTGAAATGAACGGTTTAGAATCTAGCTTCGAATCTATTAAATCGCTCAAACGTATATTTTTTTCTACTTTTACAAAGCGTGCATGGGACATATCAATCTGGTACCTCGTTCAGTTATTTAAAAATGTGCAAACGATTTCGAAAAGATGATGTCTGCCAAAGTCTGCGCCTGGATGTAAACACCGAATTGTGGATGGATAACCGTGCTTTATCCCTTCATGATACCGCCATGCGTTCAAACAGACGGCGCCATGCAATGTAAAGAAAAACGGAACGATGACGCTTATAACCATTGAATTTGTCCCCAGAAACAATAACTTTTTGCCGTTTTGAATATCGCGTTGTGCAAAGTTAGTCTGGGACATTGTTAAGAGTCAAATTCAGTATCCAAGACTATAAGGCTCAAAAATTGACTGACTTGATGTCGTCCTTACAATGTGTTCAGCGGAGAATGTCCTTTTTATGGATAACAAGTATTAAGATTATTGTTGCGCTAGATTTAATATCCTGCTAAGGCTCATTATGGATGATGAAATAATTTATTTCAGTCGGAGTTGTTAAGTTATTAATTGTTTCACCCGCACAGGCATGCAGACCATAGCCGTGAGAGCACCTTGCAATGATCATAATATGTACCTGGCCTTCAAATAAGGTCTGTCCTTCCGTGAAATATTAACACTTCTGTTATTATCCAAGTCATAAAAAACTGATGGTGTTTTCTGAAAGTGCTTGGGAGGACTTGACTATGTGACCAATAAATGCACCGAATTTCGGATTTTCTTGCATTAAGATGTTCAGAAGTCCTCGGCGGCGCAAATCTAAATTTTAAATGCTCATCATATAGTAACTGAACAAGAATCAAAGTTCTTCGAAGCAACTTTAGTCCATTTATGCAATATCCAGTAATCTTATATTTAGTCTGTGTGAAGTGGCTGAGACAATGCTCCGTGCATAGTCATGGTAAAAGTCAGTCTTCTCAGGATGGGGAGACTAATGGTCAATATATATTGCAATACGAAATCTTTGTATCTTTGTATAGAATGTAGTTAGCTAATATAATAATATTAATCCTGCTGTGCAGACATGTTTATATATAATATGCCATTATGGTGATATAGTTTTCATTTATTGTCAGTTGCCTTTCTTCCAATACTCCCTTTATTCGCGTCTTATTCTTATTATATGATGTGGTTATTTCTTTGTGGACTATTTTAGCCTTTGACGTAATAACGTGATTATTATTTTCTCCTTGCGGTTTTTATGTGTCCCAGAGGTTTTAAAGGATAGCAAGAAAGCTTATTTAGTTGCAGTTGTATGTATTAATCTTTTAGTCTTTGTAACTACTGATCATTTTGAAATCACTTTTGGTCACTTTAAAAATAAGGTGTAATCCGACTTGACATTTTGTCGCAATGCACCGAAATGGGCATACCGTCTCTGGATAAAGCTCCCAAATTTTGACCCATTTAATTTTATGAAACTTTTGTAGATATGTTGTTTATTTTGTATCTTCTAGCATATCCATCTTTTGTATATTTTTGTTTAGGGCAACGTTTGACATTAGTGGGTAAACGTGCACTTATAAATTCATCTGCTTTGAAATAACGCCGCTGNGCACACTGTTTTGTAAAGTTTGGACAGGTAAACCAGTTTAATGACAGTGTGTCCCACTTTGAAGCAGTCGTTGGACTCTAAGGTCAACTGCATCAGCTGTAAGGCAGTATCTGTTCGTTGTACATGGATACCACATTTTTGCCATGCCCATCATGCAAACGCCATGTTGCCGCGCGCGCAGCTGGTCGTCAAAGTGTCGTCTGCCACGAGTAATGATTGCCGTCTGCCAGTATAAAGATGACGGTGTCCTCCCCGAGAACAGGCTTGTGCATTTGTTAGGCCAAAAAATGCGGTTATGCCCTTGTCACAATACCGTACTGGACTGTGTTGTCCCGAAACGTGGAACAAAATAACATTTCTCCCATTCTCAGATGATGTTGTAGGTGTCAATCCTTGTTTAAAGAGACTCATTCAGTTCTATGAAACATAAACCCCTCAATGGTATAATCAAAAAGCATATGGATCATACGCCTAAACTGAAGATAACAAATGAAGGAAGTTAATTTATTAATTTGGCAAAGTAACATCTTACCTTTTTTATTTTCTTTTTATTTCTCTATGGTTCTGTAGGTCAGCATTGGGATAAGAGCTTTATTATTTTTTATCACATACTTTACGATTCCCCGTTTGTTATAGTTTTGCCAACAATTCAATGTGTTACTTGGAATAGAAACTCTCAACTCAGTTTTATTCAATTTCCGATCAGAAAAAAGCGATCACTAGAATTAGATAATGTCGGAATCTAAGGAGGATATGAACGTTAGTCAGAGACGCTATATAACGTCCGACCTAAATATTAATACGCCGTTATCACAACGGCATTGACTCCATTAATGTCACACGTTTAATCATTAACAGTTCATTATAACTGTGATACAACCTAATATTTATCAATATGAAAATACAATGTGTAATACATTTTCAATTTTAGTGACTTTTCCTTTTAAAAAAAATCGTGACAGTACCTCAGATCGAGTTATAATATGACATTCTCAAAACAGATGTGCAGCCGGCTGCGCCTAAACCAGTCGCGATACCCGGTACATTATTTTAATCACGTGCATCGTTCTCAAAACACTTCATTTCCACCTCAAGCAAGGTACGGGTCGCTCTGACCGGCCCGCTGCCGTTGTATGACACTCAGTGAATGTACAGCGCTGACGGGGTGCCTTCACCTTCTGAGGCCATATTGTGAAAAAAATAACATCACCTATCTCGTTGAGGGTCGTCTGCGCTATTCTTCCACCTTCGGCTAGACCAGTTGTATATTGAATGGGTTATAGAATTGCTGGTTCTTCATTTGGAGAATTATAACACTTGGTGTGCATTGATCGCGCAAAGTGAGTTTTCCTTCTTGGTTAAGATGATATTGAAGCAATATAGCGGCAGTGTACAAAGTCGACTGACCTCGTGTATCTCTTAAATTATCAGTAACTAAATTTAATTTTCTTGTTCTTTCAGATTTTGGGGAATAAAGAGAATGGCAAAAACATTCAGTCGAAGAATGAAATCTTTGGATACTTGGAAGATGGACCAAGAAGGATAGCCAAGATCGGGTCTAAAACGGACAAACCCTAAATAAAACGACGGACGCTGACTTCCCTGGCATCGTTACTTACTTAGTGAGCACACACAGATCGCAGCAGTCTGTTTCAGGAATAAGAAAAACTAAAAACGCAAACCGCAGTCATGAATCTTTTTCGCAAAAAGAAAATCACTATCAGTGAGCGGGAGCCCTCATATAAAGTACGTTACCTTGGAAACGTACAGACTAGTATGACTAAAGGAGAGGGGTGCGTGGACAAGCCCGTGTCTCTCCTGTGGAATAACTATCTGACACGGCCCGTACCTGCTATGGAAATGGACTTCTCCATCAGCGCATCCGGTTTGAAAGTATACACTAGAGAACAGGGGATGACGGAATATTCTGCACACCGGATTTTATACTGTGTAGCCCACCCTGAGTATCCAAGGTTATTTGCATGGGTTTATAGACACGAGGGGAAGAAAATGAAAGTGGAATTACGTTGCCACGCTGTGTTGTGCTCCAGCAAGCACAAAGCCGAGCAAATTGAGACTCAGTTAAAAGCGAAATTAAAAGAGGCACTCACGGAGTTTATGAGGGAGAAAACCAGACGGCAGAACTCTCGCCTGGCAAGATCCCAGTCTTTGGGATCTGCGGGACAGCCACAGGTGCCCCTACGGAAAAAACTCCTCAGTCCCGGACAGAATTTTAAGCCACCGATCGAAAGGTCACTTAGCGCGCCAAAACTGATCGCAATTTGTGAGGACGGGGAGTCGGAGCATATTGAGTCCAACGCGAAATTTGGAGCCTCTATGTGTATCGTTGAGGAGGAGGAGGAAGAAGAAGAAGAAGAGGAAGAGGAAGATATTATGGATAGATCAATGGAATGTTCGGAATCTAGCGCGGAAGCAGACGACTTAAGCGCAATAAATTTCGTAACGGCATTGGAGGACTTGGAGGAGCTAAGTTTCGAGGACTCAGACACTGTTGAGGTCATCAACAACCATAAGTATTTAAATGGTGACGATTTATCCGATCATATAGTTGACCTTGACCTTGAGGATTCAGATGATCCACTGTTTGCTGACAGGGGTTGCAAGGATAGCCAACTCGCGCCAAGTGATAGCGACGGCGCAAGTTCCGAGTCAGGGTTTTCCGAGCAAAATGACTCGCAGAAACAAGAACATGGCGGACATCATTCTTTGACCAATGGTTTCCTCAAGACAGATACGTTACAGAGCATATCTGAAAATTCTCAAAGTGACTCCACCTCCACCTTGTCAGGGCATACGGAGAGGTTGTGAAATGAACGGTTTAGAATCTAGCTTCGAATCTATTAAATCGCTCAAACGTATATTTTTTCTACTTTTACAAAGCGTGCATGGGACAAATCAATGTGGTACCTCGTTCAAATATTTAAAAATGTGCAAACGATTTCGAAAAGATGTCTGCCAAAGTCTGCACCTGGATGTAAACACCGAATTGTGGATGGATAACCGTGTTTTGTCCCTTCATGATACCGCCATGCGTTCAAACAGACGGCGCCATGCAATGTAAAGAAAAACGGAACGATGATCTTATAACCATTGAATTTTGTCCCCAGAAACAATAACTTTTTGCTGTTTTGAATATCGCGTTGTGCAAAGTTAGTCTGGGACATTGTTAAGAGTCAAATTCAGTACCCAAGACTATAAGGCTCAAAAATTGACTGACTTGATGTCGTCCTTACAATGTGTTCAGCGGAGAATGTCCTTTTTATGGATCACAAGTATTAAGATTATTGTTGCGCTAGATTTAATATCCTGCTAAGGCTCATTATGGATGATGAAATAATATATGTCAGTCGGAGTTGTTAAGTTATTAATTGTTTCACCCGCACAGGCATGCAGACCATAGCCGTGAGAGCACCTTGCAATGATCATAATATGTACCTGACCTTCAAATAAGGTCTGTCCTTCCGTGAAATATTAACACTTCTGTTATTATCCAAGTCATAAAAAACTGATGGTGTTTTCTGAAAGTGCTTGGGAGGACTTGCCTATATGACCAATAAATGCACCGAATTTCGGATTTTCTTGCATTAAGATGTTCAGAAGTCCTCGGCGGCACAAATCTAAATTTTAAATGCTCATCATATAGTAACTGAACAAGAATCAAAGTTCTTCGAAGCAACTTTAGTCCATTTATGCAATATCCAGTAATCTTATATATATTCTATGTGAAGTGGCTGAGACAGTGCTCCGTGCATAGTCATGGTAAAAGTCAAAGTCTTCTCAGGATGTGGAGACTAATGGTCAATATATATTGCAATACGAAATCTTTGTATCTTTGTATAGAATGTAGTTAGCTAATATAATAATATTAATCCTGCTGTGCAGACATGCATTATATATAATATGCCATTATGGTGAGATAGTTTTCTTTTATTGTCAGTTGCCTTTTTTCCAATACTCCCTTTATTCGCGTCTTATTCTCTCATTATATGATGTGGTTATTTCTTTGTGGACTATTTTAGCCTTTGACGTAATAACGTGATTATTATTTTCTCCTTGCGGTTTTTATGTGTCCCAGAGGTTTTAAAGGATAGCAAGAAAGCCTATTTAGCTGCAGTTGTATGTATTAATCCTTTAGTCTTTGTAACTACTGATCATTTTGGAATCACTTTTGGTCACTTTAAAAATAAGGTGTAATCCGACTTGATATTTTGTCGCAATGCACCGAAATGGGCATACCGTCTCTGGATAAAGCTCCCAAATTTTGACCCATTTAATCTTATGAAACTTTTGTAGATATGTTGTTTATTTTGTATCTTCTAGCATATCCATCTTTTGTATATTTTTGTTTAGGGCAACGTTTGACATTAGTGGGTAAACGTGCACTTATAAATTCATCTGCTTTGAAATAACGCCGCTCTTATAACGATTTTTACTATTTTCTGACTATTGATACTGCAACAAAAAATGCATGAAAAGAGAAATTTATGGACAGGCGATGGTGATATATTAAAAAAGACCCAAACATTTTGAACCTGGTTTCTTACGGGGGGGGGGTCTATAGGTTATAAATGGGGTTACCCCTTCCCCTGCTTCATTTTCCTCATTTATTTATTTATTTATTTATTTATTTATTTATTTATTTATTTATTTTGAATCTTAATAATAGGCGGAGTTTTGAGTTATGGAAGGTTAAGCTACAGAATTTCGATAATGGCTCCATTTGGACATATGGCACCGGTGATATTTTCATTCATTTACTTTTGCTTACATATGTTACTTGGCATGCGTTACTTTTATGCAATATCCTTTTCAGCTGTTGCCAATGGCGCATTTTGTATAAAAATGGCACGAAAGTCCGAATGGCTGAATTTGATTTACTTAAGTTCCCTTCAAACCAAAGCTGCATACAAAATGAATTGTTCATGTCATTATACGAGGCAAAGACGAATCTACGTAGCAAAGTAAGCGCCTGTTTACATTTTATATTCCATATAAAAAGTCACAGATCCGTGTCACTAATGTTCAATAGTTAAAGTTCTCTTTATGACATTGACACTGTTTCTAGGTATATATATATATATATATATATATATATATATATATATATATATATATATATATATATATATATATATATATATAAAGAGTATGTTATATAGCTATTGTCCACCACTGAAAGTAAGTTTACAGTACAATGTGTAAAGATATGAAAATGGGTGAACATGTTATGCACTTAAACTTTTTTAATAATAAAACTGAAAAAATGGACAACGAGACTTAGTACAATACGAAAAACAAAAAGTTAACGTGGAAACAAGTTAATTTATTTGGGGTGTATTTGACAGAAAATGAACATTGTAACAGGGTACATAAGTGTGGTTTAAATATTTGAATCATAAACTATATTTGGCACTTTTAGGAAGGGAAAATGGCCACAAGTGGAGGATAACCTTTATTTTTGATATATTAATTATCAACAGCAGTTGTTGAATATAGGCGACGGTATACATATTGTCATATATATTAAGTGCTTGCACATTCGTCTAGTCTACAATACATGTTGAATAAAATAATTTACTATTATATATACAAATGCAATTGTTGAGTACTGTTTCTGTTATTCTTTTAACATGCATATTTTAAAACTGTTGGTATTTAATATTGAATTTGAAACCAATACACCTGATGAAATTCATTTTCCAGAAATATTGTATCGTATGTAACTGTCTGACTCACTACAAATATTCATTCAAATATTTTAGTGTTTCGATGGGGTGCCTCTTGTTTAACAAATTAATATATTTAATTACCCACCAACCTAATATATCTTGGCTTCAGCTGGCATAAATTGTTCAGAAACTCGTCTTTCTTCCTCATCTTTTACTACAAACACGTATCGACCCTTCGTCTTGGAAATCTATTTACTTTTTTTTTATTATTTCTCAAGACACCATTAGAATTAAAATAAAACACCTTTACAGAGAAGTATTTTGTACTTGGAATTAACATCGAGGCGTATCCCCAACATTCCATTTATTATTAAATGTATTTTAATAAATCCGTGACAATGCACTGAAAGCAGCGAGGGTCTACAATTATCTTATTTCAGTTTTTAGAAAAATCTTATATACGAAATTTGCACATAAAATGGATCTTTCCTTTAAAAATACTTCTACTTACAAACCATTGCTCGAGCCGATTTGGTGTTTTATACTATTTTCCATGACATCTAAGCTGTTAATTAAGAAATATAGACATCAAGTACTTTTTATTTAAGGGGCTTTATCGTTCTTAAACGCTAAATTGAGAATAACCGTAATAGACTTTCGAAATTTGGTTTTCTTCGATGTTTGGTGTCGAAAAGAAGTCGAATATGGGCAGTTGAATATCATGAGAATACACTCGGGAGGACAGCGGCATAATTGTGCTGGGTGAGACTTAATTGTTGTGCCGCACTGATTGCTATAGGCATATATAGCTCATTGCTTTAGGTGAACTCTGACCTCCAGCTGCAAAAAAATAGTGGAGACCTTTTGTATTTTTTCCAAGATGGAAGAGAAAAAAATGTGAAATGTGTAAATGAAATTAAAAAACGTCATCTTTATAGCAAGAAATGCGTATCTGATACATCTTACCGACACTCATTTAGCGCCGCTCGTTCACTAACTTTTTAGTGTCGTTTTTGTTTGGTCTAACTGAAATATCAAAACTTGCTTTGGCCGGCCACGCGCACCCTCCCTCAGGGCCGCGGATGACAATACATTAATTATGTGCATTTGTCTTCATCGCAAAAATCGTGTCAGGAATATAGGCCTACCAGAGGCATATGTGTGAATATTTAGTGAAAACCAATCTGTGATCCCCAATGAGATAGAGATAGGTTATAGGTACTCGTAAACTAAAGGTACACAAAAGAGGATTGGGACTCTAAAATTCATATTTAACGACTTATCCCGGGGTATTCGGCTACTGATTTACAACCAGACGCAAGATCGTAGGCCTACGTTACAAGCGATAGATTGGCCTATTGCATGAATATGCAATGATAAAAGGGCTATCAACTCTACATACAGTAAGGTGATAACGTTTGTCTTTCAAGCTGAGTTTGCATTGGTAGGCCCTATTGGGTGAGTTTTCGATGAGAGAATCGAATTTATCTGAGACTTTTCTGTCTCTGTATCTGTCTAAACCAGCCTTTGTTCACGTTACAAAAGTCTTACTCACGTGAGTTTTATCGTTTTTAGTTGGTAGGGTAGTTAATCGATATTTCAAAATTGGCATCAAAAATGGCAAAGGATTGGGCCTATCTTGGTAAATGCCGCACACAAATGCCGCTATTTATCCAATCAGATTAACAGAACGTAATGTTACCAAGCAGGTGAAAAGCTTACAAATATAATCACAGCGTTGTAAGATTTCTCATTAAGAGACGACAAATACACCTTACCTGCTTAATATCGCCCTCAAACAGGTAAGTTTTTAACAAGGTGCCAGTAATATAAATTAAGTAGAACTGCCGGTAGGCCTATAGGGAAGGGGGTAGGGGCTCGAGGGGGGGTGCAGTGTCTCACTGTAAGCCCTACATGTGTAGTATGTCATAAAGGGTGATGGCAAACTCACTTGGTTTTGTCTTGACTCGTTCATCAGACTGTTTTGGAGAGGTAGAAGTGAAGGTTACAGTTGGTGTTATGGAGTGGGAGATACGCCCCATTGGATTCAGCACTGGATGAGAGGTTAAGGATTCGCTGCTAGGCCTAATGCCTTATTTGCGTTGTCATAATTTTCTAAGTTACTGTAGTGTACTGGCAAGTGAAGTGTGAATGATCTCATACGTTCAGTAATTTAAATGTTTTACAACATAATTTCATTTATGTGTACTGACATATATTTTTCAGAAAAATGTCTGAGAGAAAGGCCGTAGTTAAAAATGCTGATATGTCTGAAGACATGCAGCAAGACGCAATTGACTGTGCCACACAGGCGCTAGAAAAATACAACATTGAAAAAGACATCGCCGCTTACATCAAGAAGGAATTTGACAAGAAATACAACCCTACCTGGCACGCGATTGTGGGGCGCAACTTCGGCAGCTACGTGACACACGAAACCAAGCATTTCATCTACTTCTACCTAGGCCAAGTTGCCATCTTACTCTTCAAGTCTGGCTGAACCAGAAGAATTCCCACAAGCACCTGTACTCTGACTTCTTTTTTAAAAAAAAATGGTGGAAGACAAATACTTTTATGAGACAATGAAAAGCAGATGATATTTATACAGGAGATATTTTCCATGGTGACTATGTGTGGTCTTAGTAAACTTTAACTCAACAAATCATGAGATAAATTTGCAGACATCTTACATTATGTGATCCTTCTCTGTATGCATTTTATATTTATAAATATTTTTTGAAAAAATAAAGTAAATTATTGTTTAAGTATTTATGTGTTTGAATTTACTTTTTTGATATTCTTAAGTGGCCATATTTAATCTGTTCTGTCACCGAACGCTCCTATAACCTTCTAATATTAAGCTATTAAGTTATCTAACCAAGTCAAAGCCACTATCTTTCTCTACTACCAAAGAAAAAAAGATCGAAACTGTTCCATAAAGTAATTCCATCCTGAATTTTAATCAAAGCTTTTGGAACTAGAAAAACACTGCGAGAGCGCAGACCTCCGCCAAGGTAGCAATTTTTATTATTATTGATTAATGATTGCTTATTGAGCCGGATCACCACCAAAAACTAATCATCTCTTCTTTGGCCCACTTCTGACAGTTCTTGTAAATTTCATCAAAATCGGTCCATAACTTTTTTAGTTATGTTGATGACAATCAAACAAACAAACAAACAGACAAACAGGGGTGAAAACATAACCTCCTTGGTGGAGGTGATAATAGGCCTACTGTTTTTCTCCTGTTCATGATAAACCTATATTTATCCAGTATTTTCATGTGTTGGGTTGAACTATAAGACGATTTGGCTTGTTACAAAATATATAACTAATGGAAACATTGCCTGTAAAGGTAGACGTTAACGTCGGTATTACTTTGAACTTTTATTTTCTGAACCAGCTCCCTTAGAGCATTGTGAAACAAGCTGTCCACACGGGCATTTGTGCTGTCCCGGACATGCCTGCGTTTCCATTGTCGCTGGCGTGCAAGTCGACATTTTCCCTGCTGTGTCCTCTACGCCTTTGTGAACAACATAATTTTTTCCATTGCCTGATTTCTATGAAGGATCAATTTACCGTTCTCGCCTTGTGCAATAGGGCGACTGGTTGAAAAATGCGTTGTGCGCATTGGGCGTAGGCCTACATATAGCAGAGAGAGAGAGAAAAAGAGTTGATCATCGCACGCAGAAAAATCAGCGGCGAACTGTATACAACATTTGCCTCCCTTGAATCTGATTCAAGTTTTATCTATTCTTGTGGCAAAAAGGGTATCTAACCTAACCCCAGCTAGTTATTTTACTAATTTTAAACCTGTTCTCACGCAAGACAGTGTTGGGCCTATCTTGTTAAATGCTCCGCGAAAATGCCGTTTATTGTCCAATCAGATTTATGAATGGTAATGTTACTAAGCAGTATAAAAGCTTTAAAATATAACCACAGCATTTTTAGATCAGAGACAAAATATACATCTATCACAGCTTAATACCGCCCTTAAACAGGTAAGTTTTTAACAAGGTGCCAGTTATATTAATTCAGTAGCACTGGCGGTTACAGGATTGAACTAAATAAGGGTAGGGGCGCGAGGAATGTGCGGTGTGCACAATTAAGAACACATTGCTTTGCTGCCCTTAAGCAAATATGCTAGAATAGAAGAGAATGAATTTATTAATGTAGGTCAGAGTGGTGAAAATATATCTTCTTGATTCCTTTGTTTTCCGGGTTTTTGAGAGGTAGGAAGAGTAGGCCTACAATAGGAGCTATGGAGTAAGGGATACACCCCTATGGTACAGCATTGTGGGGAGAAGTTTAGGATTTGCTATTATTGTCATAGATAAGATAATCAAATCATTTTTTTTTTTGTGGATTGCATTTTATGACGCCGAAATTTACGTGTAGGCCTACATTTTTATATTCCTAAATAATAAGGCCTTTTCTTTATTTTGTCCCCTACTGTAGACTATTATTGCAATAATTTTGTCAGTAATTCTAGTGCACTGGCAAGTGTGAATGATTCGTAAAATTATTTAGATACTTTTTTACCTTTCAATTCAAATAATGAAATTTTATGTGCTGACATTTTTTTTTTCAGAAAAAATGTCTGAGAGAAAGGCTGTAATTAAAAATGCTGACATGTCTGAAGACATGCAGCAAGACGCAGTTGAGTGTGCTACACAGGCGCTGGAAAAATACAACATTGAAAAAGACATTGCCGCTTTCATCAAGAAGGAATTTGACAAGAAATACAACCCTACCTGGCACGCGATTGTGGGACGCAACTTCGGCAGCTACGTGACGCACGAAACCAAGCACTTCATCTACTTCTACCTAGGCCAAGTTGCCATCTTACTCTTCAAGTCTGGCTGAACCAGAAGAATTCCCACAAGCACCTGTACTCTGACTTCTTTTTTAAAAAAATGGTGGAAGACAAATACTTTTATGAGACAATGAAAAGCAGATGATATTTATACAGGAGTTATTTTCCATGGTGACTATATGTGGTCTTAGTAAACTTTCAACTCAACAAATCATGTGAGAGAAATTTGCAGACATCTCATGTGATCCTTCTCTGTATGCATGTTTTTATTTATATATTTTTTTAATAAAGCAAATTATTGATTACCTTGATTTTTGTGTCATATTTTACTTTTTTTATATTTTTGAATATTTATATTCTTTCTGTTCTGTCACCGAATGCGCCGTTACCCTTCCAATATTGTAATTAAATGATCTATCCAAGACAAAATACCAAATTACGAAAAATAAAATATCGAGACTGTTTAAAAGATTAATTTCATCTTGCATTTTAATCGAAACTTTTGGATTAAATTCTGTTTTCTCCAGTTCATAAAAAAATATATCAATTTACTATTTTAACGTGTTGGGGTGACCTATACGGCGTTTTGGCTTGTTACAAAATTAGAGAGCTGCTAAATTTAATTGTGTAACTAAAAAAATATCGTCTGTAAAGGTAGAGGCAAATGTTGGTATTAACCTTATCTTTTATTTTCTGAACCAGCTTCCTTAAAGCACGGTGTAACAAGCTGTCCACACGGGTGTCTTTGCTGCCCTGGCATGTCTGCGTTTCCACAGTCGCACTTGTACCCGCTGTGCCCTCTACTCCTTTGTGAACAACAGCAATATTATGCTTTTCCATTGTTTGATTTTTATGTAGGATCCATTTTCCTTTTTCACTTTGTTCACTGGGTCGACTTGTTGATAATGTGTGGTGCGCACTAGGAGTAGGCCTAACTGAGAATGAGAGAGACACAGAGAGATGAGTGCCGATCATTGCAAGCAAAAAGAAAATCAGCGATGAACTGTATCCAGCATTTGAATACGTCCCTTGAATCTGATTAATTTTTCTTTTAACCTACTCTTGGCAAAAAGGTATTTTAAATTATATATCCCGAGGTAGTTATTTTACTACTTTAAACTTGTTTTCACGGAAGACAAAGTGTTGGGCCTATCTTGCTAAATGCTCCGTGAAAATGCTATTTGTTATCCAATCAGATTTATGAATGGCTATGTTACCAAGCAGTAGAAAAGCTTAAAAATATAACCACAATATTTTTAGATCACAGATGAAACATACACTTGTCGCTGTTTAATACCACTCTGCAATAGGTAAGTTTTTATCAAGGTGCCATCTATTATATTAATTTAGTAGGCCCCCTACCAATTGCGATTCCAGGATTATATTTAGAAGGGGGAAGGGGCGCAGGGGGGGGGGTACGGTGTGCACAATTAAGAACATTTTGCTTTGTTGCCTTTCAAAAGATATGCAAGAGTAGACGTGAGTGAATTCATGTAAATCTCATTCAATTAAAATTTATGGGGATATGTCCCTTTGGGTACCTCAAATTGCCGAAAAAGTTAAGGATTTGCTATTGTTGTTCTACCATTATAAAAACATTACTAGGACATTTTAGTGTACTTAAGGTACTTTATGAACCTGACATTTACATGTGCATTTATTTCCATTGTAATATAAAAAAAAACTACATATGTAAATAATGGAGATTTGAGGAGATCGTTTCTTCATTCTGGCCCCTACTATACTATAAGAATTATCATTATTTGTGTTGCAATAATTTTGTTAGTTATTATACTGCATTGGCAAGTGTGGATTATCCCAATTGTTAAATTATTTTTATAAATTTACTTCATTTCATTCAATGTAATCAGTTTTAAATATTGATATTCATTTTTCAGAAAAATGTCTGAGAGAAAGGCCGTAGTTAAAAATGCTGATATGTCTGAAGACATGCAGCAAGACGCAATTGACTGTGCCACACAGGCGCTAGAAAAATACAACATTGAAAAAGACATCGCCGCTTACATCAAGAAGGAATTTGACAAGAAATACAACCCTACCTGGCACGCGATTGTGGGGCGCAACTTCGGCAGCTACGTGACACACGAAACCAAGCATTTCATCTACTTCTACCTAGGCCAAGTTGCCATCTTACTCTTCAAGTCTGGCTGAACCAGAAGAATTCCCACAAGCACCTGTACTCTGACTTCTTTTTTTACAAAAATGGTCGAAGAAAATACTTTTTTGAGACAATGAAAAGCAGATGATATTTGTACAGGAGTTATTTTCCATGGTGACTATATGTGGTCTTAATTAGTAAACTTTAACTCAACAAATCATGAGATAAATTTGCATACACCTCGTGTGATCTTACTTTGCGTGCGCATATATATATATATATATATATATATATATATATATATATATATATATATATATATATATATATATATATATATTTTTTTTTTTTTTTTTTTTTTTTTTTTTTTTTTTCAAAAGAAGAATTAAACTATTGTTAACGTATTTTTGGTGTTTTGATTTTCCTTTTTGATATTCATAAATTGTCAAATGTAATGTGTTCGTCACCGAGCGCGGCCATAACCATCTATTATAAATATAAAGTTATCAAACTGTTCTAAAATTACAGTCCTTTTCTAATATAAAAATACAAAATACTCGACACGGTGTCATAAAACAGTTTCATATTAAATTTTGGATGAAAAACTTTAGAATGAAATTATTTTTTCTTTTGTTCAAGACAAAACCATTTCAATCTATTAACAAGTATGTACTGGTATTAAACATTTAATATTTTTTTCTTGTCATAAATTAGGTGAAATGTTCATTTTAATTGGACAAATAATATATTAGGTTAAGGCGGACGTAAATGTCGGTATTAATTTAAACGTTTATTTTCTGTGCCAGCACCCTTAGGGGCCACTCCCACAGATATTTGAATCGATCTATCTGCCTGGGGAGTCTCACTAAATTGCTATCAGCTCAAGAGGCTTAAATGTCTGTCACGCCCATTAAAGCTGTTAGAGGGTAATTATCTTTACTCCCTAGCTGATTCGGTGACTCTTGAGCAGATTGCAATTTAACGTGAACCCCCAGGGAGTTACGTCGATCCAGATGGATGGATCTAAGTATGGGAACTCAGTCTTAAGCTTTTTTTACAGCAAAGTGCAACAAGCTGTACACGGGGGTGTTACGGCTGCCAAAGCAATGTCTGCATCTGTAAAGCCGCTATCCAAAATGTGCGGGTCAACATTTCCCCCCCGGTTACCTACTTCTCTTTTGTGAGCAGCCCCAATATTATTCTTTTGCATTGTTTGATTTCTATGGAGGATCAATATTCTTTTATCGCCATGTACAACGGGTTGCTATTTTGAATAACGCTGTACGCACTCAGCGTAAAAGAATGCATGTAGAGAGGTTAGGTTAGGTGAGGTGAGGAAGAGAATAATGCTAATCAGCGTATCAGCGTAAATGGAAAAAAATTATTTCCGTTTTAAATGTCTTTGATGGTGAGGGAATAAATCTGAGGCACGAAATTAAAGTCAAATACATAAGACGTAGATTAATGCCTTTATTTCTAAAAGAAAGCTGAAGTTGTGGGTATTTTCAAAGCAGTAGTCATGTTGATTACAATGAGCAGGGAAATCAATTTTCATTTAGTGGAAGGAAATAATAAATTTCCACAAAAAAAACAACAAAAAACAAAACTGTGTATCTTTTACTCAACGTATGGTTACAAAGCTGATAAATACAGTATTTGAAAATAAAAAAAAATACTTGCGAGTGATATACATGGTTTACTTGTATAGAAACAAGCAAAGAACTGTTAACATTCCACATATAAATGTCTGAAATTAAGAGAACAATTCTAATAAGTCTAGAACCTATAAACATTATAATTCTTACGTTACTGCAAGTCTTCATGTATATTCAAAGCCATGTTGTGAAGTTTTTATCACTGTACATCGGTAGTGGATGGCGCCACTATATTAGGCAGCCAAAGCTATTTTAACTCTCAATTAGTGTCCAGCTCGTGTCGATACGTTGCGTAAAATAATTCTTCGGATAATGTACATTCTTCGCAACTGACCTAAACAGCGTGTTCCATTAAAAAACTACCAGAATTTGAAGTGCAAGAACTCAATGCTTTTTGGTCCCCGTAGAATTTATTCCCTGTGCACAGTCAACGAATATATAATGTTGTGGTTTTGTCAACTTCATTGATGTATTGCACTTTTCACGCAGTTTTTAATATTCTATCTTAGCATATATTTTTATATCTTTAAATCTGCAAATTCGGCAAGTTCCATTTATGACACTAGACCGGAGCAAAAACCCACCATTTTATACATGTAGATTTTATTTGTGTAAAGTAAGAAACTGACAGTAATAACTTATATACGGTTGTGTTTCTTATTTTCAATAGTTCAACAGTGTCGTGGTCCTTTGTTTATCGAAATACAATCGGGTATGAAATAAATGAAAATAACAAATGCTGCCATCACTAGTCGCAAATTTTCTCTATTTATTTGTCCGTCTTAAAACTTAAAAATCTATGTGCAGGAGTTTCTAAATTTTCCATCTATTGTTCTGACCATCCAATCCCCTTTACATTAACTGTCCTTTCTCTTTCTCTTTCATTCCCATCTCTTTCTGTCTATCTTTTCTCTCTCTCTCTCTGATCAGCGTTAAACTAACTGTCAAAATATGATTCTTCCCTCCTTTATGTACGCAACAGCAATTAAACCGCGCATGATCCACTGGCGACAGATATTTGGACAGAAATCAAATCTGCAGCGAAAACCAGGACAGAAATCAAATTTGCGTCTCAGATCGGAACAGCAGTTCTCCTCCCGGGTAACCCGTATTTAACACATTTTACAAACACGTTTTACACGCCGACAGCAATAACAATTATTAAGATTGATACCACAACACCAGCACGTTACAGGGGATTCGCTCTCGCTTCATATACATCTTTGATGTCTTTCGTTTAATAGACACTAAGCTAAACGTAGGCTAGGCAGTGCATTTTCTTTTCAACTCTTAGTTCCATTTATGATCAGTAATTCATGAGGTAAATCCAAATCCACTGAGCATGGTGTAATTGTCCCCAAATACCGTTTAGGATTAAAAACATTCTAAACCATTTCGTAAATTCAGCCATTTCCTTCATCAAACATCATTTTCTTTTTTGGACGAGTATTTTCTGAGGTTTCGGGGTGCAGGTCAGTTCTATTTTCGCAGGCTCAAAATCTGGTTCTTGTCCCGGTGGAAAACTCACTTTAAACTGACGGAAAAATAATGCCTGTGTAAGAAAAATAAACTCACAATGTGTTATGCATGTATTACCAAATGGCGGCCAATGATATTATAACATACTTGAAAACAAATATATCATATCTTTAGTAAAAAAAGTGTACCATAGGAAATTTCAGTATCCAAAACTAACGAAAAAATATTAATACGGCCTAAAAAAAAACGTTGTCGAGTTTCTCGCTTCCGATTTTTGTCATTTTTACTGCCACATGCTATAATGGAATACATTAGCAATTTTTTCCTTTAAGAGACTGACTTAAAAACTAAAAAGACTAAGGATTCAGAGGGGCTGAGAAACCATCTGAAGTGAAAATGAATACTTTTAAATGTATTAAAATATCATGTCCAAATAAGCATGATTTTCTCAAATATACCATGATATACCATGAAATCGCGTTGACGTCTACTCACCGATATCATCATAAGATTTACCCTCGCAATTCCTTCTCCGATGCATTTTCTCTTGCCGCTGCTGAACGGAAGCCATATTTTATTGTCAACCTCTTTCAAGCTTCCGTCATTGTCCAAAAATCTCTCTGGCTTGAAAACTTCCGGCGACTCCCAGTTGTTCGGGTCATGGTGGATTGCCCAAATGTTTACTGATACGAGAGTGCCTTTTGGAATGTCGTAGCCACCTAAATGTACAATTGTTGGTGAACGTCAAATCGACAAACTAAGCAGGTTAATATGCTAGTCTGTGAAAAGCTCCATTTTTCCAATATAGCATCGGACTAAGATCTTTGGTCACTTTAGAAATACTTCAACCACTGAATCAATGTTTTTCTATTAACTTGAGTAGCAATGCTTCCGACTGGTAATGTATTTAATTTTAATTATAATAATAAAAACAAATGTGGGGATTTTAGTTCCACAGTTAAAAAATCGGAATTGAACTCGATAAAAAGCAGACTTCGTCATTTTAATGTCTATAAATGCAAACCTATGAAGATGATGCCTACCCAATTTGGTGTCACGAAGTGTTTGGTGAGGGAGGCCTGCTGGGGCAGGAGGGCGCATGCGCAAAACCTCTCGCTGAACAGCCTCACAGTAAGGCAACTTGGATTTGCAGTGGCGAAGATTATCGAAATCTTTTCCTAGGTAGAAAAATTGAATATAAACGGCCAAAACCACGCTTAAAACTGTAATTCTCTCACGAGCGTTTGTGATAAGTATTTTAATTAATAAAACGGTGACATTTAACAAAAGTTGTTTTTTATTGTTGTATGCGTGATCATTGAAATGTATTCTTCGTAGAAGATCAGAACGAGAGATGGATATACCAATATACCTAAATCATCTAATTCTTTGTGGAGCTGTTCCTGGACCTTTGGATGAGCGGCAACGTACAGAATCATCCATTTCAGGGTGTCGGATGTAGTGGATGTTCCAGCTGCAAAGAATAACATAGGTTTATTTGCTAAGGGCTTGATTATAATCAGTCTTGTATTTTGGAATGCAACTCTGCGTCATATTCAACTTTCCCTACGCGTTTACCATCATACACATAGTAAAGATAAACAGACATTTGTAATAGTTATTTATATTGGAGACATACTGTATTTAGAAACTTAGTTGCAAGAAATACGTGGTTAAGTCTCCATATATTTAGACTTGCACCCAATCCTTTTCAGAGCCGAAAACGGGTAGTGTGGCCCGACGCACCAGTGAATTCAGGATCATTCGGTGTCGAGTCTGGTAGTTGGGTAGGCCTGATAGCCGAAATATATATTCTACTCGCCCTATGTAAATTCTATTGAACTAAATAAATAATAATAATAATTATTATTATTATTATTATTATTATTATTATTATTATTATTGTATATTGAAATAGAACTGCTTCGTATCACCACCTTTTCACAGTTACATTTTCTCTTACCAAAGAATATGTCCAGCATGATGTAAAGTATGCGAGTGTCAGAAAGCGACTCCTTGACGTTGTCATCACTCTCATTTGTTAGTTCCTTTTTCAGCAGCAAAAGGTGGTCCATAACGTCCCTTACATCATCTTTAAAATTAAACGCCGACATAATGATAGTTATAAAACAACTTCCAGTTAATATGCATAAGGGGAAACTACATGTGTAATGGAACGAGATTTGAAACAATAAACATAAGTAGTATATGCAGTTTTAACCATTTAAACACAGGACACTTAAAGAATTCGCGAAGCATGTTCGATACGTTACAGGTGGCATGTGAAATTCATTTGGATTGTGTAGGAAACTGGGGCTTATAATTTCTATACATTACAGTGCTTTACCACTAGCTTTATATATATATAGTCTCTGAGATCCTTAGACGATGAAAACAAATTACAGGAAATTGCCGACTCAACATTGGACTGGTCTAGGACAAACAACATGCGATTAAACAGGAAAAAAACCAAACAAATGGCCATATCATTTAAACGCAAGAATGCTGATATATATCCCTAAGCTCATTATTGACAAAACAGATATTGAATTTGTAGAATCATTTAAATTACTTGGAGTGTATATCTCTAATGACCTCACATGGAAGGTACATGTAGACAAAATCACTAAAAAAGCAAGCAAAAGGATTTATTTCCTTCAGCACCTTAAGCGTGCAGGCCTTACAACTGATGACCTAGTAACTTATTACCAGTAGGGGTGGGCAAATGACAAATTTTTTTTAAAACAGGTGGATTCTATGGCCATTTTTGCTGCTGAACACAAATCNTAGGGGTGGGCAAATGACAAAATTTTTTTAAAACAGGTGGATTCTATGGCCATTTTTGCTGCTGAACACAAATCTGACAATATTTTTTACCAAAGCTAAAGATTTATATTGGTATCTGCTATTTGTTTGTGAAAAAAGGCGGGAAATGGCTTTTTGGCCATATTTTCACAGTAAAGTACATAAAAATGATGTGTAATATGTCTTTCTATATGTTTTGAGGGTTGCTGAGTTCAAATATGAGCATATTCAAGACATTGACAATATTGTTAGGGTGACATCTGTAAAAATATGTTATTTAAAACAAACATATATATAAAATACACACTTCGAGCCTAAGATAAATATAAATAATGGCCATTATGTACATACTGAATTCATGGATTACAGTTTGGTATAAAAACAATGCTGAAAATACCTTCATGGATGTGTACCAACAAATTTTATGCTGTATAATTTTCCTTTTCTTAAGAACAGGTAACACTTTGTCAGGTGACATCAACCTCTTAAAACCTCTAAGCTCTTGACCTTGGAATAGTACTTAGTTTCAGTTGCGGAAGACAATCGGTTTCTCAAATTTCTGTTTTACATGAACACCCATGATCACTATTTCAGTTCAGTTGCACCACCATGAAAGCATCAACAAGAAATACACTGAAACTAGAAGGCACTGTAACTTAAGCCCCCTGTCACACTTATTTGGAATCTGAAGTAATCAAGCAGAATGAGCCATAATGAAGAATTTTCAAAATTCATGCCACATTCGTTGGGTAATATCAAATTGACCTTAATTCCAGTAAGAATACCTCAGAATGCGCTTCGAACCCACCTGGAATGCTTTGTGCACATTTCGATATATTGTATTAGCTCTCAAATGCAGCTTGAATGTAGTTGGAACACATTAGGAATATCGTTAATGCTGTCTAAATATAGTGAGAATATTAAGAATGCACTTCAAATGCAATACAAGTGTGGTTTCATTGCTGGCTGAATTCCGGCCTGCAATCAAGATGCATTCGAGTTGCATTCCTGCTCATTGGAGGCACAATGTGAAACATTCTGACAAGATTTGAATCGCCTTGCCATTTCGGTTCTCCCTCAAATGTGATCAAAATGTTTCGAATGCTGTTGGAATTTCGTAAGAATCTTAAGAATGCGCTCATAGTGGAGTCAGAATACACTTGAATGCCATTCGATATTTTTCCACTTGGAATGCACTTCAAAAGTTTTGAGAATGAACAAAACATTTTAACAGGATGCAAGAATGGACCCAAACATTTAGAATGCGCTTAGAATTTTTAGATACTTATAATATCCAGGAATAAACAAGAAATTTTCATTCCGACTACATTCTAGCTCATTCTGCCTCTAGTGTGACTAGGTTATAAATGAAGACAATAAGGATATTGTCACTGTTCACCCAAAACTCCTTATTTACTGCCTTACATTCATTCTTTTCGGTGATAAATAAATTTTCAGTGTTTAGTGATTACATTAATTAACATTTACACATGTCATCTTACGGGTGACGGCATTATTGCAGTTTGGGGGTAAAAACTGAAAAATCGGTTTCTCAAATTTCTGTTTTACATGAACACCCATGATCACTATTTCAAAGCCAATTAAATGACACCATTTAGTACCCCAAAACCCTGCCAGTGATTTTTTTAAAGCCTTAGTTCAGATTTGATCGTTGATAAAGCAAAATAATACCTTTGTTTTTAGAAGATCTCTCATTACGGACTCATAACTCAATAACAAAAGCATTTAAACCAAAACGTTGGCATGGGATTGTAGCTCATGCCCTTGTGGTCCATTGGCCAATTTTCGTGATAAAATCTTGTTCAGGGATGAAGTTAAGCCCCATATGGATTGCTAACTTATCTCAAAAAAGAAAGCTGTTAAATAGATGATTAAAGCTTTGAGTTGCTTATGCTTATACGTTGCAACGAAAAAATATAAACGCCGATATTTAATATTTTCAAGAGTTTTTTCATTGTTTCAAAGCAGCACAAAGACAGATACATTATTGAATAATTAGATGCAGGAAAAAACTCATTTTCGGTATCTGGATGGTAATAAAGAGTAACGATATCCTTAATGCTCTGCTACTGAGTGTTCTACTGTAAATAATCCCGTATGTAACAAACATTTTGCCTATTCTGTATGTCAAAACTTTTCAGTTTCACGTGATCCTTGAACAATATTGACCATATTTGTTGTATTATTGTTTTTCCTAAGGCCACACTTTTTTAATTTTATGGATGACATCCTGCGCGCGCACCGATTTTCGTCCGTTCTCCNAGACATGTTGTTAGTTTGATACGTGTTTCTGTGGTAAATTAGTGTTTCCAGCTGTGTACTGAAAACATAACTTTTCTTAAGCAGTTATTTTTTTTTTGGACTGTTTTTTTTTTTTTTCGCCCGCTCGCACCGACTTTGGGGTCCCCAGAGGATGTCATCCATAAAAATAAAAAAGTGTGGCCTAACTTAAAAGCCACAGTTGCACATAAACATCTGATTTATGTACACAGAAATGGTGATTTTGGGGTGATTTTTACCTCAAAATGACCAAAAAATCCTCTTTTTAACCCAAAATGAAGTCACCCAACCGAAATGATGTATCTATTTGCGCTCATTGATCATGAAATCATATGGTTAGACATATAACAAGCCATCTTTGAACTGATATTTAAAGATTTACATGATAAATATGTGATTTGAGGGAGCGTTTGGTGGCCATTTTGAAAAATCACTTGATACCAATATCAGATGTAATTTAAAATGAAAATACTTATTAGATTTGTATTCAGCAGACAAAATGGCCATAGAATCCACTTGTCTGATATTAAATTTCCCAAAAAAGCTTTCATTTGCCCACCCCTATTACCAGACAGTCATAAGGCCAGTTTTGGAATATGCTGCCCCTGTCTGGCACTTTGGGTTAACAAATGAATTGACTGCCTTAGTAGAAAAGTCTCAAGAAAGAGCTCTTAAGATAATTTATCCTGAACTTGAATATGACGCTGCTTGTGAACATAGTAAACTTGAACTACTGAGTGAAAGACGTATCAATGCATGCAAAAATGGTTTATTAGTATATCAAATGAACCAGATCATAGACTGTATTATCTTTTGCAACCAAAACAAAATGCCAAATATTCATTGAGGGAACAGGAAACTTTTAAAAGACCTAAAATTAAAACCAAACGATCAATGAGTGACTTTTTAACAAGTGCCATATACAAGTTTCAGAATTAACTGATAATCTTTTATTTCTTTTTTTTAACCTTGCATTTTAGATATTTTGTTTTAAATTTGCTTACATATGTATTTTAATATTCCTTTGTTCTTACTTACTAATGGTTTTATCCGACTGTGATGCAATGATTGTAATTATCCAACCCTCGGGTTGCAAGTTTGGTAATAATAATAAAAATCTGCTGGATATATGTAATGTATAAAAATGATAATCATATTTTAACTTTGCTTACAAGGTTGCAAATTTTAGAAGTTACGTACCCGAGTTAAAAGTTTTTTTGTGTTCTGCCAGTTGGACTTCATGGAAGCGTATCAGATTCTTCTGGAGTCGCTTTGCCAAAAGGGATGATGGGATAGGTAGATGCTTTAAGGTCGTTATGACGTCAGAGGGAATGAGGCCTCCAAACACCTCGTGCATGGTTTCGTCCACTATGAACTTCAGCCAAATGAATTCCGGTTGGTCCATTTTATAGCTGACAAATATAAATGAATCACTTTTAAGCTTCGAAAAATGCCGAGACAATATACAGATTCTGTTTTTTGAAAGCAAACAATCAATAGGATTGGGCATGTATTGAATTCTATTCTTTATGATACCTATTTTAATTTTATGCTACTTATTCTATTTTTTATGGTAGTACCATCTTCTCACCCGGCAAAGGTTAGCACAAATATTTTAGAATACGGTGTCTTATCACGCGTTAAAGTTACAACGAGAGATACAGAATGAACATCAAGTCTTCTTTCCGTCGATGAAAACGTTTCTACAGCGTTTCTTTCCTTTTCAAGGCTATCATCAGACCAGCGGCTCCACATAGAAAGCTAGCAAAAGTGGAACATGGATGGAACAATAATATATCGTCTGCGACAGCAAGTTGTCATTTTCTGTGCCGAATTTTAAAAGGTGATATAATAATGTGATATAATAATGCTAAATCGATAAGCGTTACATTTGCAGAAGCAATTCCAAACACAGTTTGTTAAAACAAATTTTATCAGACACATGCACCCCCCACCAGACTATGTGACATATGTTTTGGGAAGCTAAACTTATCCTACCACTGTCCGAAAGCCATCCTGCAGACAACGTTGAAGACTAGTAACCGAATGTGGGCATCAATATCAAAAGGCTTGGTCTCCTTTTCAATCAAAGCAGCCATGTCATCAAAGGCAGACTTTGTGAATGTTTCCAGTTTATCGCTCGATACGTAGGTCCTTTAGGATAAGACAGAATATATATATATATATATATATATATATATAATTCCATGAATAACAGATGCAACATAGATAAGAAGGTTCAAGCATGAATTTCAAGCAGACCAAAACTAAATATACATACAGAATGTTGTGAAGCATACATCTTAGAAAATACCTCTTTCACTTTAAATGATTCAAATTTATAAACAAAATTAAAATTTAAATACCTGAACGCCTTTAAAGCCATCTGTCTTTGTAGTCTCCAAACGGGCCCATAATCAGTTAAAACAATGTCTTTGTAGCCTCCGCTGAATAGTTCATCTTAAAGGGGAAAAATGGTTTTTATTTGAAAAAAATTTTAAAATTGGTTTTTCGACGAAATTCTGTGGCCAAGATAATATTGTTATGAAGATTGCCATTGTTGTCGACTACAGTTTTGCGCCAGCTGCCTTTGATCTTAAATTTTCAGTAGATACATGAATAAGCTTCTTATTACGACGTTCTATTACGCAATTACATTTTCAGTTTTCTAGGGTTTTATAAGGGCATCCAAATAAAAAATATAAATCAATAATAATAATAATAACAATGGAATAAAAATTGAGAATGAAAAAAAATGTAAGTAAACCGTAGGGTGCATTTTAGATTGCACACTCGAAACGACAACATCTGCTTGGTATCAGGGTTTTTGCCTGCAGGAAACTTATTTTAAATTTCATAACTTATTTTCATGGGCAGTCTTACTCATTCCAAGGGTTATTTTCTTTTTATTCTTTTCATTTTTCTTTTTTTATTTTGTACTTGCCAGACAACAAATGATTGATTTCCAGATTATAAAACATTGCACGAGGTATATATCAAAGGTCAATTCTCTTTTTATGTGATAGTTTGATAATAAAACATCATTTGATCACCATAATCAGATTCCCTTACTTTCTTACTTTACATATATATAACTGTCACTTACACTTCCAACTCATGGCACCCCTTCCGGCAAATATCTCTTTCTTCTCAACCATTGCCTCATGTACAATATTGGCGGATTTCAGAACCACCATCTTGTTACCAAAACCTGTAAACAAAGACCACACACAATTGGCTTTTTTATCTGTGAGGGCGGACAGTGTCAAAACAGGTGTCCAGATAAACACTAGAACTCAAATTTACTAAAACTGAAACACCGTTGCAATGCGCATGTCTTATCTAATTAGAAACATAGTTTGGTGTCTAAATAAACTGTAAAACATTCCAAAAACAATGTTTTGCTTTAATGCACAGACCGATACAAGATCATAAGAGATATATACGGATAGTGAACGATTACCTAAGTTCACAGTGAAAATATCACCAAAGGCCTTTCCGAGCTTATCGAATACAGCATAAAATCGACCGTCGTTTTTGAATTCTGAAACAAAAGGCACCGTTTACCAAAAGCAGAAAGTTTAATAATGAAAAGATATTGAAATGACTGATTCAGTTCTCTTTAAGTACGTCAGAACAATACTATGTACAGTTTTTCAAGTAGAAATATAATGGAATAGTAATGAATAAACCAAACAAAAACAATAAATAAACATTGAATACACGAATTATAAATACAAACACTTTTCGTGGAGTAAATAAAAAAAACAGTTAAGAGATAGAAAATGCATCAACCAGGGCTTCAAGAGATATAACCGAATCAATTCCCCAGTACCGGCAAATATGTTGGAGGTCCTGACGGCAGTATACTTCTCCTTCTGAAGGAAATATGACATCATCAAAGAAAGCACCATGTATCGGCGACCAAGAAAGTCTTCAAAGTAAGCCAACTGGTTACATGTGAAATATTCATCATACTTTTAATTAAAAATTAAATGCTTATTGTCATGCATTTTATGTTCTCACCTAAGTAGTTCCCCAGTATAGGCAGCTGTGGAGGCCCTGGCGGCAGTTTGTATTTCTTCCTCTGTAGTAATGACATCACCAACAGGAATACTGCACCCCCGACCAAGACGGTCTTCACGTTTAGTAGACCCAGCAGACCCAAGAGGTGCATTGTTCCTGAGATATAATTGGAACAATGCTGGCAAGATAACATATACCTTGTACAAGGCATTACATCATGTCTGTATCAATTAAAATGTCGTTTTAACTCTCTCTCTCTCTCTCTCTCTTCTCTCTCTCTCTCTCTCTCTCTCTCTCGTAACTTACCTGTATGTACACTTAATTCCTGTGATATATGAACCTTCCCTAACATACAAATGCATCTTCAATTCAGTGTTACAGCTGCCTTTAAAAAAAGGAAGTGACTGCCCTTTCCTACAATACATACCTTGGTATGTTCTGTGAACGCTTCTTGCGATTTTTTAGGTTTCTTTCGATGAAATGCCACTACTCTCTCCCTCTAATGATATATGCCTTGAACACTTCGTTCAAGGTTTCCTGGTTTACCCTGTATATGTCTCGGGTGTCAGTTTATAACTGATTTCAAGCTCTATATATCAGTTATAATGTGTACAAATAAATAAATGTCCAAGTGCATATATGGTTATGTTAACTCTCTAATACATGGACAGACCTTGAAAATCGCATCACCTTTCCCGATCAGAGTTCCGTCACTCACACTGCTTGTTTTTCGTAGACCTTTCAGTCGCTGTGCACCCCACTGGGCCAGTATTATTTACCGTTAATCTTTTGTCAAATATCGCTGTTATTCAATCATACAATGCGTTTAATTCAGGCGGTAAATGTGGCATGCAATAACAGGTCAAACCCTTGACCTTGGCACAGTTTGCATACAGTGATAATATGGAAAGGCATATATATGATATAAACCCCTCTGATATTACATATAATGGTAGTACAAGCACCGACTCAGATGATATTTACTATGCACTACCCGGTATACCTGTGCGCATTGATACTTTTGTTACAATGTGGTTGATAGTAAAAATGCGAATAAAGGCTTATATTGATTATTGTACCGGTATTTTCAACGTCGCGACCGTAATGGGTACAGAAAAAAGTCAATATGCCTTACTAATCATCCCTGTCCTACTTAACACCGGCGTAGGAGATCGAATTATTCCCTGTCCATATTAAACGCGGGCAAAGTTTCTGAAGCTTGAACCGGTAACTGAGCCGCGACATAGCATTCCCCGGGATATAAACTGTCACAGGGCCAATCAATACTCGGGAGTGATCGTGAAAAAGCTTAGTCCTGTTTATACCCCTTCAGGGTCGTAGTATATAGCCATATGACGCTGCACAACAGATACTTGTTTAATTAATAGAATTTCAAAGAAGTTTATGAAATTTAACTGTAGGCCTACTATAACAGGTTTAAGTATCTGATAACCATTAGTAGGGTGGGTTTAATTTTTCAGCGCGAGACTTAAATAAAATCATAAAAATAATTATTGTTGTGTCATGAATTAGCCAGAAAAGTACCTGTATCTGTGAATATCCAGCGACAAATCAATATGTGGGCCTGGTAGTCCAGGTATAATAAATCTCAGAATATGGTTGGGATTGGCCGAGTAGCGAACAGTGACTTCATTTCAGCAGTAAATTAGCCCAAGTTTGTAGCTTCTTTTGTGATACAAGGGTGATGACCGAGTCGAGGATTTTAACCCCTCTTAACTAAACAGGGGATTAACGGTATAAAAGGCAGCCATTAGGTCAAAAATGCAGGTAAGGTCGGAGAGTAGCCTATAGTTTACTGAGCGGTGTAGAATAAGCGATTTTTTGTTCGTTTTAATTTCCTCTTCTCTTAATTTTTGAAATTACATTATGTTTTTTTCATAGAAGAGGATAAACATAACCGATCGTCATACAATATTTTCTATGCGTCAAAATAGAGAGAGAAAAAAGTTCATTGCGCACCTGATCATCTGTCTACTGACACTATAATTCATCTGATTGTTTGACTTGGTTAAAAGGCTGACAGGATTCCAACTCCATTGTTTTCGTGTCATGTATGGTTTCCAGTTTGCTTTACTACCTAACTTACTTTCTTTATTGGGTAAAAAGATTAAAATTAAGACAACTGCCATATTTCCTTCACTCTTCAAGAGGTCATTTTGGGTAAAGATACCAATTACATGTATTATCAAAGATTCTGGCCGAACAGTGCTAGCAAAGCAAGTGAAATAGGCTAGGTATATCAGTGGATATCTAGTGAATTTTTTTTTCTCTGTGACAATGGTACACAGTGTATACATATGGTTGATGTCTAACACATTTTATATGCTAATTTTTGTCATTTTTCAGACCCTTGAATCCACATAAGCCTAGATTACATTTGAAATGCGATGTCCGCACGGTGCACATATACTGCTCGTAATACCCTTTCCATACGGCGTCTGAGCGGAGGTAGACGGTGGCCGTGCGAAATTGCACGGAATCGTACGGATTTAAGGTCATGCGATGAAGACACACTCGGCGTAGCCCGTAGCTCCTTACGATTTAAAAAATAATAATAATAAAAATTAAAGAAAATAAAAAATAAAAACAGTCGGACAATTTCATCGCACGGCACCCGTGTAAATGTAATCTAGGCTTTATTCATACAGTGCATCCAATGCAACATTTGTGCGCATTGAAGGTAACAATACAAACACACGTAGGTGCAACTGTCTACCGGCATCTGTCAATAATTTTTGAATATAAAGAGAAACGGAATAAAATGCCGTGAAACGAATCAAATCTCTACATTAAGCATAGATTTGCAAATATTCATAACAATGAAATGTCTTTTGCACCCATTATAGTCTTATAGTCATAGTATAGGGTTTTATGCTCGTGCTCATTAGGAATGCGTCACTTTTTTGAAAGATTAAATCCTCAATACGGTTTGGCTGACCTGATAGATTATCCCAAATAGGTGTAACTCGGGTACGTATTTTTTTTTTGGGGGGGGGGGG
>NW_019775551.1:245882-257368 GCF_001039355.2 Lingula anatina | reverse complement strand
TAACAAGCATACTTACCTGGCACAGAAGTTAACCGTGATCATTAAGGCGGTTCTTCATTAGCGAGGCCTTACCATTGCACAATACGGTTTGGCTGACCTGATCGATTACCCCAAATAGGGGTAACTCGGGTGCGTAATTTTTTATTGTGGGGGACTGCGTTCGCGCTATCCCCTGATTACCAAATCAAAATCACACCACTTCTCATCATCTCAGGCTCCATGAATAGAACTGATCGTAATCATTTAGTGACATAAAACAAATATGTTATTATAGATGCAATTAATTTGAGTCACCGAACAGAAAGTCAAATATCACGAGTGCATTGTACAGCCGCAGGTGAGTATTTAGGGCACCTTGTGGTCACTTTGTCCATGTCAAGGACTAAAGAAAACGAGGATGAACACGTGTCTTTTAGGTGTTTCAATGTAGCATACGCAATCTATTTATTTAATACGATGGCAAAAGAGAGACCATTAAGTGATCGAAGATACAGTAGGTGATTCTACACGAAACATTGCACTCCGCTTTGGTTGAACCAGGGGGGAGGGGCATCGCATACTTAAAATTCTCCACATGTACGTCTCTGATGTGCAGGATTACACAAGCTAGGATACGACATTTATACGATCGCAGGGCATTTACATTTGGATCCGCCTAAAATGTTGGGCTCATTCTTCACTTTCGCCCTTGTCACCGATGCGTTCCGATTGGCTGGTTGTCTACAGTGGTCGTAGACTCCAAACACTGATTGGCCAAAAGTCTACAGTTACTGTAGACGCTTAACCAATGAAATGCCGTTACACCTAGACTTTTTCCCTTGCATGACTTCCATAAGTGGTTTTATATTGTAAAAGAGCTACTACAATGGGGAAAATGTACGCATTTCGTTCAAATACCACATAAACTAATGCAATCATTACACTAACTTCACCCCAACTTTGATTTTCCCAAGTTGATATCACTTTTTTCGTCCTTGTTGAGTGCACATCATTAGCCTTTGAATGCTGGAAGATAACAACTAATAAATGATAATAAATGAAAAAAAAATTATGAATGCATAAAAAAATTATTTCATGTTATAAAATCGAAATCATAGATCACGTACTATTACCATTTAACTAAAATACTTGTCGTAATATGATGTCTTGATGAATTTACAAACATAAGTAACCTTGAAATCTATTTAATTCGCTTTGCCCACTATGGCAGCGGACAGCATGGTAGCAGAGACCAGTCAAACGTCAGCAATAAGCATACTTACCTGGCACAGAAGTTAACCGTGATCATTAAGGCGGTTCTTCATTAGCGAGGCCTTACCATTGCACAATTCGGTTTGGCTGACCTGATCGATTACCCCAAATAGGGGTAACTCGGGTGCGTAATTTTTTATCGTGGGGGACTGCGTTCGCGCTATCCCCTGATTACCAAATCAAAATCAATTCACTCCTCATCCTCTGAGTCACCATGAATAAAACTGTTCTTTTAGTGACATTGAGCGGACATATTGCTATAGATGCAGTTAATATGAGTCACCGAACCGTAAGTGAAATATTACGAGTGTATTGTCCAGTCGCAGGTGGGTAATCAGGGCCCCTGGTGGTCACTTTGTCCATGCCTTGGACTAAAGAGAACGAGGATGAACAAGTATCTTAGATGTGACAATGTAGCATACGCAATTTCTTTATTTATTTATTACGATATATCAGGGACGGATCCAGACATATTTTCTGACAGTCTTCCAAATTATCTTTGTTGATCCATCCTCCATTTTTGACCGTCTTCCGACAGAAAAAATCAGATACCTGTCAATGAAAACTTGAAAATCTGACCGTCTTTCGGAAGACCCAGAAGACGGCCTAAATCCGCCCCTGTATATGGATGACAAAAGAGGGGCCATCCAGTGATAGAAGATACAGTAGACAATTCTACACGACCGCCTTACACTCTACGTGCCTACTCAAATTAACAAAATATTAGTTTCAGATGGCAGAAAATTTCCTTTGAGAAAGTAGATCAATGATTTTTAAATTCTGTATATGATGTCATTTTTTGCTAATATAAGAGGTTGTGGATCACAATTTGAAAATAAAAAAAACGTGTTTTTAATTTAAACATGGTGTGGGGTTTCGATAGATACTGCTTCTTAAACTGAATTTTGAAATAAAAAACAATAATAAACTTCTTAGCTACAAAAGTTTTGTTTTTTGCAAGGCTCGGGATAAGAGGTAGGATTCGATATACAGATAGTGGGTCCACAGAATATACGATATGACAGATATACGATCGCAGGGCATTTACATTTGGATCCGCAAATGTTGGGCTCATTCCTCACTCTCGCCCATGTCACAGCTGCGTCTCGATTGGCTGGTTGTCTACAGTCGTAGACTCCAAACACTGACTGGCCAAAAGTCTACAGTTACTGTAGACGCTTAACCAATGAAATGCCGTTACACCTAGACTTTTTCCCGTCCATGACTTCCTTAAGTGGTTCTTATTGTAAAAGAGCTACTACAATGGGAAAAATGTACGCATTTCGTTCAAATACCGCATAAGCTAGTGCAAGCATTACACTAACTTCACCCCAACTTTGATTTTCCCAAGTTGATATCACTTTTTCCGTCCTTGTTGAGTGCACATCATTTGCCTTTGAATGCTGGAAGATAACAACTAATAAATGATAATAAATGAAAAAAAAATTATGAATGCATAAAAAAATTATTTCATGTTATAAAATCGAAATCATAGATCACGTACTATTACCATTTAACTAAAATACTTGTCGTAATATGATGTCTTGATGAATTTACAAACATAAGTAACCTTGAAATCTATTTAATTCGCTTTGCCCACTATGGCAGCGGACAGCATGGTAGAAGAGACCAGTCAAACGTCAGTAACAAGCATACTTACCTGGCACAGAAGTTAACCGTGATCATTAAGGCGGTTCTTCATTAGCGAGGCCTTACCATTGCACAATACGGTTTGGCTGACCTGATCGATTACCCCAAATAGGGGTAACTCGGGTGCGTAATTTTTTATCGTGGGGGACTGCGTTCGCGCTATCCCCTGATTACCAAATCAAAATCAATTCACTCCTCATCCTCTGAGCCACCATGAATAAAACTGTTCGTAATCTTTTAGTGACATTGAGCGGACATGTTGCTATAGATGTAGTTAATATGAGTCACCGAACCGTAAGTGAAATATTACGAGTGTATTGTCCAGTCGCAGGTGGGTAATCAGGGCCCCTGGTGGTCACTTTGTCCATGCCTTGGACTAAAGAGAACGAGGATGAACAAGTATCTTAGATGTGACAATGTAGCATACGCAATTTCTTTATTTATTTATTACGATATATCAGGGACGGATCCAGACATATTTTCTGACAGTCTTCCAAATTATCTTTGTTGATCCATCCTCCATTTTTGACCGTCTTCCGACAGAAAAAATCAGATACCTGTCAATGAAAACTTGAAAATCTGACCGTCTTTCGGAAGACCCAGAAGACGGCCTAAATCCGCCCCTGTATATGGATGACAAAAGAGGGGCCATCCAGTGATAGAAGATACAGTAGACAATTCTACACGACCGCCTTACACTCTACGTGCCTACTCAAATTAACAAAATATTAGTTTCAGATGGCAGAAAATTTCCTTTGAGAAGGTAGATCAATGATTTTTAAATTCTGTATATGATGTCATTTTTTGCTAATATAAGAGGTTGTGGATCACAATTTGAAAATAAAAAAAACGTGTTTTTAATTTAACCATGGTGTGGGGTTTCGATAGATACTGCTTCTTAAACTGAATTTTGAAATAAAAAAATGATAATAAACTTCTCAGCTACAAAAGTTTTGTTTTTTGCAAGGCTCGGGATAAGAGGTAGGATTTGATATACAGATAGTGGGTCCACAGAATATACGATACGACAGATATACGATCGCAGGGCTTTTACATTTGGAGCTGCATATATTAAGCATATTCCTCACTCTCGCCATTTGACGCCGATTGGCCGGTTATGTACAGTGGTCGTAGACTCCAAACTCTGATTGGCCAAAAGTCTACGGTTACTGTAGACTTTTCACCAATAAAAAGCCGTTGAACGTAAACCATTACCACTGTGCTTTTTTATTGTAAAAAAATGCTACTGCAGGGTACAATGGGGAAAATGTACACATTTTTTTAAATACTGTATTTGCTAGCTAATGTAATCATTACACTTACTTCACACAAACTTTTACATCCCCAAGTAAATGTGACTATTTTTGTCCTATTTGAATGCAAATAATTACGCCTTGAATGCCGGAAGATAGCAACTAACAAGGCATAAGTTTAAAAATTAAATGGAAACTCATTTTATGTTATAAAATCAAAATTCTAAACAGCATTTATTTACCCTTGTACTGAAATACTTGTAGTGATATGGCGTTTTGATTTATTTACAAATATGAGTAGCTGGAAGTCTACTTAATTCACTTTGCCCACTATGACAGCGGACAGCATGGTAGAAGAGACCAGTCAGACGTCAGTAACAAGCATACTTACCTGGCACAGAAGTTAACCGTGATCATTAAGGCGGTTCTTCATTAGCGAGGCCTTACCATTGCACAATACGGTTTGGCTGACCTGATCGATTACCCCAAATAGGGGTAACTCGGGTGCGTAATTTTTTATTGTGGGGGACTGCGTTCGCGCTATCCCCTGATTACCAAATCAAAATCANCCAGTCAAACGTCAGTAACAAGCATACTTACCTGGCACAGAAGTTAACCGTGATCATTAAGGCGGTTCTTCATTAGCGAGGCCTTACCATTGCACAATACGGTTTGGCTGACCTGATCGATTACCCCAAATAGGGGTAACTCGGGTGCGTAATTTTTTATTGTGGGGGACTGCGTTCGCGCTATCCCCTGATTACCAAATCAAAATCACACCACTTCTCATCATCTCAGGCTCCATGAATAGAACTGATCGTAATCATTTAGTGACATAAAACAAATATGTTATTATAGATGCAATTAATTTGAGTCACCGAACAGAAAGTCAAATATCACGAGTGCATTGTCCAGCCGCAGGTGAGTATTTAGGGCACCTTGTGGCCACTTTGTGTGTGTGTGTGTGTGTGTGTGTGTGTGTGTGTGTGTGTGAGAGAGGGGGGGTAGAAAACTAAGATTAATTGGGGCTCAAAAAGGGGGTGGGGCAAATAAGATGAAATGGTCCTCTTAATAGTAGGAAATAATAAAGATGAATTTGGGCTCGTAATCGTGGAGGGGGACAACTTAGATGAAACTGGGGAGACAACTTTATTTGGGGGCGCAATCGGTTTGCACAGTAAATAAAAAACTCATGGTAACAGAGGTGTGTAATGACAACAGTCGCATTATAAAAATAAAGATACTTGTATTTGAATTTGAATTTCAGCAAGGTGAATGTTGTAGGGATAAAAAGCATACATAATCTATAAATATGAATTGTTTACTTCCTTTTTAAAGAATGTTTGTAATGTTGAAAACTCATTCTAAAAGGACAGAACTTTAACATTTTTTTCCAATCGCACCTCGAATTGTAAGTACATTAGGTGGGATGCTTATTTACAGTATAAATCATGGAGAAAGTCTTGTCCCGATTTTAAATATATGTACTGAATAAAAAAAATAGGATTTTACAATACATTTTATTTCACGAGTTTTCAAAGTGACAATGTACACTGTAGCGTACTGTATATAAATCTTGATATTTAAATTTTACTAATTTTATTTCTTTTTTATATATTTTCACTATTTTGACATGCATTTTATCATTTGAATGAGGTAGAAAGTATAAATGCTACAGATGCAAGCTTATAAATGAAAATTAAAATGATAAATTGTGCTCTTTCATTCACATGTTAATAATTCTATTGATTGTAAGTTTATGACCATTCTTAGTCTGTAGGCGAAAACTAAAATGTTGAAGACTGACAACCAATTAAAATAAGATAATTTTGGTATTGTAAATGTCATAAATATTTTCCAAACCAAACTGCACTGTCAATCCTTATTTACAGTTTACACTGGATTTGGAAACCTATTTTTGTGCATTGGAAACAAGAAAAAATAAAACTGAACACAGAAACACTTGATGGGCTGAAAGATGAAGAAGTCTTCTAGTAAAGACAATCCAACAAGCATCAACCAGTGGTTAACATGGTCTTCTGGCAGTGACATTCCATAAATGGCAGTGAGGGAAAATGACAGCATGATAGAGCAAAACAAGAAGATGAATACAATGTATTTCACCCAGTGGGGAAAGGACTTTTTGAACTCTCCTTTCACCATTCTTTCCAGATGTAACAGTTCTTTGTCACTCAAAGGTTTGTACTCTTCATCTGACTGGTCTTCTGTCAACTCATCCTCATCTGGATTATCTTAAATATAATGAACATTTTAAAATAATTGTATAAAGACACTGGAACTACATGAAAGTTAACATGCCATATCTAGATTTTACACTGTAGCAAGAATACTAAAATGAACTGAAAATTCAAATTGATATACTTTTTAAAAAGCATATTTTGAAGTGCAAAAAAGGTGTTTATCTGTAAATAAATAAATTAACAAGCTATAAAAATAAATAAAAGAATACATTAATAAAAATTACCTTCTTCAACTTGAATGGCTACATCATAAAAATTGCCCTGAAGTGAAGAGTCAAGGGCACTTGTAGGAATGATCTCAGTGGTGTCATATTTATCCTCTGGTAAATCATTTACAATGCTGGCTGACTGTTTACCAGAGTCTTGGACATCAGCCACACTGTCATCTACTGAAGCAGAAATGTCACAGCTCTGAATGTCTCTACTGTAAGCAGCATCCAACTCCTCTGTGATGATAGCACTCAGTGAACTGGTGGAACTTGAGGAAAACACATAATTTTCTATGAACTCATCAGCCAGATCACGGGTGCCTTCCACTGATTTCTGAGCTGTAACCTCATTCTCTATCTGATAAGTTGCTGTGACGGGGGTGGTCATTTCTGCTGGCATAACTTCTGGCACAGGTGCTGTCATACTTTCTGTCATAGAGGTTGTCTTACATGTAGTGTCTGGCCAAGGTGATGTCATAGTTCCTGTCATAGAAGTTGTCTTACATGTAGTGTCTGGCCAAGGTGATGTCATAGTTCCTGTCATAGGAGCTACTGTAGTTGCTGACACAGGTGTTGTCAAACAGGCTTCACGGGGAAGAGCTGCTTCAATATCAATATCAACAACACTTGGTAGACATAGTGGAAATGCTGTTTTATCAACATCTTTTAGATCTTTTTCTTCTTCTTTGTCTTCTTTCACTGATACTGTAGACATAACTTCATTCACCAAGTACACAGTTGCAGGAGATGATATTGTCATATTCATAGCACTGGGTCCTGAGGTTTCAATGTCACATTCATCATCCTGCACCTCTGGGCTTAGTTCAGCTGTGTTGTTTACTTGGACAACTTGACTATTGTCATTGATGTCAACTAGAACAAAATATACACATTCATTAATATAACTGCGACAATCACCTGATCACCATACATTGCTATTGTTGATAATATCCATAATGGGAATTACTTTCAGGTCAATAAAATATGGAATTAAAGAAATAAAATTTGTTTACTTTCTGTAATGTCAGGCAAAATGACAAATTTACAATGCTAAGTGATTTTCACCATTTTTAGCAAATACTGAATTCCAGATAAATATACGGTCAGTAGTGATTATACAAATAGAAAATACTACACTGTGATTAATGTCAGCTATCACAAAGAGAGAAATGGCTATCCCAAATTTACCTGTCCCAGCTGTAACAAAGTCATCTTCAAATCTCAGGCTGCTTGAGATATCTGATCTCAGCTCTCCCCATGTGGGTTGCCCTGGGAAAGAAAACAACACAGAAATAGGTTCATGGTCTAAACAGGAAATAACAATAATAATAATAATAATAATAATAATAATAATATATTAAATACTGCACTGTGATTATTATCAGCCGTCACAAAGAGAAAACTTGGAAAGTGGTTATCCTAAATTTAAACCATGGCTAGCGCATAGAACAAAAGACTCGGCTGTGCTGTTTTCGACATACCAGGTACAAGCAAGTCACGTATGAGTGCGTTCCACGGTCTGTTGCACTCATGTTACTCACTAGTAGCCTATCAGAGCCTTAGTTTTAGCCAGATACAACACTCATCACCAAGCTGTATGTGAAAACTACTTGCCTGCGGCTCGACAATACACTCATAATATTTCACATACAGCACGGTGACTGGTATTGTATCTATCACTTTACCTGTCCCAGCTGTAACAAAGTCATCTTCAAATCTCAGGCTGCTTGAGATATCTGCTCTCAGCTCTCCCCATGTGGGTTGCCCTGGGAAACAAAACAACATGGAAATAGGTTTATATGGTCTAAACAGGTAATAAGTTGACATCCTGGGTTTTCATATTTGAATGAGTATGTGATGTGTGTTTACAAGCAAAATCTATTGAATAAGCATTTGATTAGATGTTGGTATGATCAACTATAATTATGTGAAGCACTATGTTCATTATGTTTGTGGGCATGTATACAAGTGTATGTGTTTGTATTAATATGTAAGAAACTAAAAAGGGACAATGGCATATGTATACTTTTCAGCACTCCCAGATCCTCAAAACTCTTGAAACGGAGAGTAGATGTGCTTGTAAAATTCCACAAAGTGGCCTCACTAGATCCAGGAGGGTTTTTCATTGAATCCAAACTCAGACTCCTCCTTGGTGGCCAACTTTCTGTGGATCTTGCACGTCTCTCTAATGACAAATCACACACTAGATTCCTCAGGTCTTTGAATTCTGAAATATTACAAATATAAAATGGGATTTTTTTTTTTTTTTTTTTGTGGGAAAGATTCAGGAGTGAAAAACACTTTGGTCAAAACACTTCTTACTTTTGAAATGATTATACCTTTGATTTAAATATCTGAAGCAAAATCAAATAATTTATGTTGCTGAAATAGCAAGGGCTTATTTTAAAATAATATGATTTATATTTAAAACTGACTTTAATTTCTGAATTTTATACTGTTTCTGAGCATACATTACCTTCCTTAAACTGCACTATATCAGTAGAGAGAACAGAAGAGTCTGACTCACAATTAATATCTGAACACAGTGCTGCTTGCTAAAAATGGAAATAAAAATTACAACTGGTCAGCCCTATTATAAACAACTGAAAAAATTTCAGTGAAATTGGCAGTTTAAAAAAATCTGCAATAAATGTTTTTAAATCAAACGACTGACATTTTTAATATAATGTCAAACTTAATATATATATATATATATATATATATATATATATATATATATATATATATATATATATATAGAACAGCTAGTACTCAGTACAGGATTACCTTCAAATGTTTTAAGAAAACCATCAAATAGAGCCAATTCTGTTACCTTTAACACTGAGGTCGCCACAGATTTTGCCACCATCTTGGCATCATTAACAATGGCTACTTTCAAATCTTGCTCATCAAGGAATACATCCCCCTCTGCATTCTGAGAGAGCAACCCTAACTGAACACTGTCAGAGCATTCATCCCACCTGTAAAGATTTTGTTAATAAGTGATTATTTTCCATTACACATAGTATTTCAAGTTAAGTGGTCTACACACAAAATACCTCTAAAGCATCTGAAATTTTGTGCAGCTTCTTCTTACATTTGTTAAATTCTCAATTTTTCTTTCAAATGACTGACATTTGGCAAAGCTACAAAGGAAAATTTTAAAACTTTGCAAATTAAAAATATATATATATATATTAAACAGTAGCAGAACATCAAATTAAATCTAATTTTGTAACAAAATATGAAATCTCCAATGACAAAATACACCTTACTTTTCATCATAAAACGTCAAAACATCCTCTTTCAGGAGGTCAGCAGCTTTGGCAATGACATGCTCCTTATCTGGCCAGTCCAGGTCTTGTGACTTTGATTCAGCACAGTGGAACACAGCAAACTGTGCTCTAATGATGGCATTGGAAATCAAGCTATCCACATAGTGGTAGTTAAAAACCTGCAATGTGTTATATAAGTTTATAATTTTTACTTAATTTCGAAAACATAAAAAAGTTTTCATGATCTTTAAAAAAAAAAAAAACATGAAAAATATATTCCAAATACAGTAACTGCCATATTATAATTAACTACACTTACCTAGTAGTTGGCCAAGTTAATGAAGTTTAACAATACTGATCATGCAACGCACCATCCCATTTACTATGTACCTCTTTGATAAAGTGTGCCTTGTCTTTCCTAATATCTTGCATTTCTTGCTTCATCAAGTTGTTAACCTGGCCTACAAGTGTATGTGGAAATTGGACCTCTCTATCCATGCATTGCGTAGGTTGGTGATCATCTTTTTCAAGATCCTGGGAATAAAGTTTAATGTACAAAATCAAATATTACATAAATAACCTGCATGAAATATGAAATTAAATTATATAAATTGTAAAAAAAAGGAAAATCAATAAAAAATAACCTGAAAATAAAAATTACAAATGGGTTTGAATACTACAAATACAAGTGAAAAAAGTAAAACATCAAAGTTATGTTGATGCTTTTGGTTTCTAGCATACAGGAAGTATATACATCAAGTTTCCTTACTTTGACTGAATGTCTCTTTGCAGTGCCTTGCATGTCACCATTCATCTCAGCAGAAATCAGCTGCACAAGGGTGTCAACCAGTTTCTTTGAGAAGTCTTGCATCGCTTTCTGACTGGCCTCAGTTGCAACATCACATACATCATAAAATGATGCAAGTAGGCCATGTGTTGTTCCTAGGGTGAAATCCTTCAAAGTAGCCTCTGTGATCTCTTCTGGAAAGTCTGCTTGGCACTTGTTCACATTAGACCCAGCATTTACATCATCAGCTATGATTTTGGCAACAAGTTCACCCAAGGACAGATAGGGGCTGGGTTCAGAGGCTTCAGTGAGGGTAATTTTTTCATCTGAAGCTGTAAGTTCTGAGGCTGGGTCACTGGTCATATTTGCCCTCAATTTCCCTAATGCTGCATCTTGCCTCCTCTGTACAAGTGCCAGGTTAACTTGGATGGCCTCCCTGAGGTGGTTGACTGATGCAGTGGAGGATGTCTTTGTCAAATTACGTCCATACACATAGCCAGACTTCTTCTGTTTTAACTTCAAATCAAGGAGAGATGTTCCTGTTTGTGCACCAATATCTTGAGTGACCTTCAGTGGCTTGTGCTGGTCTTCATCAAATTTCTTCTCCAAACTGTGTAGAGAAACTGTCTGCACAGATGCCTGTACATGATCCTTCAACTGGTACTGCTCACCACTCAGTTGTATGTAGTTGCTCAATTCATCCTCCCATACATTCTCCTGATAGGACCAGTCTTCTACAACTGGAAACACTGCCAGCATTTGTCTCACTCTTGTGAAGATGGAATTCTTAACTCCAGCAC